>VZRO01007819.1:0-75617 GCA_013397915.1 Daphoenositta chrysoptera | reverse complement strand
AACTTGAGGAGGTCCTTTGTTAGAGAGGTATTTCATTCCCCTTTGGAGAAGTTTCATTGCTGTTGTTTCTGACCATCCACCTGAGAGTCCTGTGATCCATCTCCGACAGAAATAAATGGGAAACCCTTTGGAGGGATTCCCATAATGCATGATGGAATCTGCTTTCCTCTACAAGAGACCCTGCAGCCCGTGGTTTGTGGCCCTCTAATGCCAAGCAGGAATTTCATGTAGTGCTTTCCCAGAAGTGCCAGCGGAGCATTCGGGGAGTGGAACAAGCACAGCTGATCAATACAGAGACAGGGCTCACCTTCACATTAATCCAAGAAAATGGAGTTGGTTGACTTGAAGGAAGTGGCCTTGTTCTCATTGACCTGCTGGAAGGACAGGGCTGAGAGCAGGTTTTCAAAAATTCCCCCTGAGAAGTCAGAATATTAAAAGAAGTTGCTGAGGGGCAGGAGATGATGTGTCCCACAGGGCTTCCATATGGTTGGCAATGTGTGGAATCCTTTGAAGCATTGAAAGAAGGGATAATACCTGGATTTTGGTCAATGATGGCATGGCTCTGGGTAAAAAAAAGCAATCAGAAAGCTCTTTATCATGGGTTAGAGAGTTCCCCCATTGAAATAGCTTCAGATACATTGAATTATGCAGCAAGGGTAGAGCAGCCCATTCCCTTCTCTCTTCACCTGTATCTAAAATCACTCTAAAATCACTTGTGTCACTCTAAAATCACTTGTGAATAAAGGCACAGCAAGGTTTACTCTGGGTATTTTTAACTAATTCATGCTCTGTTATATTGATTTATCAATTCACACCAGAGGTTTGGGCATTTTAAATGAGCTCTGGTTTAGTTGGACCTAAATCATCACTGCTTCGAGATGACTACAGTGAACATCCCTGGTGTTTCTGTTGTTCCCTGTCCCAGCCCAGACCTTGCCATCCTCCCTCCACGTGCAGCCATTCGTGGTTGCACATTTGGATGCCTGACATGCCTTGGACGAGCGTGCTGATCTCAGCAGAGGGGGGATTAAGGGAAAATCCTTCTCCCTAAGAGTCCGCAGAAGTTTGAACTTGGAGATCATAAAGTGTGGAAGCACCTGGGACTGCATTTAAATTCTGGTTTAGATTTCACAGATGCAGGGTAATGAATGAAAAGAGAGAGAGATGTTTTAAATAGGTACATAGCGTAAAATCAAGGTGACTTAACATTCCCTTTTTTAGCACGACGTCTTCAGTGATTGTCAAGAAATCAATTCCCTGGAGGAGCAGCGTTTGTGCTTCGTGCTTCATTTCCTCGCTGGAGGAAAATAGATCTGCCTCGGCCAATCAGCAAAATGAGAATTGGAATCACAGAGTGGGTTGGGTTGGGAGGGACCTTGAAGATCACCCAGTTCCAACCCCATTTCCACGGACAGGGACACCTTCCACTATCCCAGGGTTCTCCAAGCCCCCTCCAAGCTGGCCTTGGACACTTCCAGGGATGGGGCAGCCCTGAGGAATCAGTGCCAGGACCTCACCACCCTCACAGGGAAGAATTCTTTCCTCTGAAAGTGCTCAAGGCCAGGTTGGACGGGGCTTGGAGCAGCCTGGGATAGTGGAAGGTGTCCCTGCCCATGGCAGGGGGTGGCACTGGATGGGCTTCATGGCCCCTTCCAACCCAAACCAATTCAATCATAATAATAATAAAATACTAAACGATTTTTGTCTTTCCTGAGATGTTTTCAGAAGGAAACCCTGAAGCTGTTCTGTGTTCCCACAGGAGATATGAGTCCCACCCGATCTGTGGGGAGCTGCAGGACAAAATCCTCCAGTGCTACCAGGAACACGCCCAGGAGACCCTGAGCTGCTCTGCCCTGGCCAGCCAGTACCTGCACTGTGTCAACCACGCCAAACAGGTGAGCTGGGCTTATTCCCACTGAAAAATGATGGAATGATGAGGAGAGGGAGCTGATCACGTTATCCAGTTAGTCCTTCCTCCATGCCTAAGCATTTCCCAGTATGTGCATTCCCAGAGCTCTGTGGAGATGACTCCCAACTCTTGGAGCTGATTTAAATGCTCAGGTTTCCATCTCCTCCCCTGGGAAGCTGTTGTTTAGTGTGGAGCTCTTGCTGTTGGCAGATGTTTCTTGTTATCTGCAGTTTTAGCAGTAAAACAAGGCGATTAAACTACCTGGAACTCTGCCATAAATAGGAGAAATTCATTGGAATTCTCCAATTAGATTGGTCACCAGTTGGAATTCTTGATTTCTTCTGTCTTGTGTTATCCAAGGGTCTAAAACTGCTCTTGGCATCCTCTCTTCCAGTTTTTTAGGGTGTGGGTGTCACTGCAGATTAAAATCTTTATGCTTTATTAGTGCAGCATGAAGGAAAATGACAGTAATATGTAAATTGTTAAATTAAAAGCAGCTAAAATTTCTCAGTTTTACTCTTTTTCATCAGCCTGCATCTCTCAAATACAGAGATGCACATATTGACCTCAATTGTGTTCTTAAACAAATCAGGAAATGTGCTCACAGCCCTCGTGCAGGATGTGTAAAAAGTGCTTAAATCAGTCTGTTGATCTTTATTTCTGCCCAAATCTGTGAGTTAATATTTGAGCACGTGAGGACACCCATCTTTGTGCGATAGTGGAGACCTGGCGAGCACGTCTGGTGTTTGATCATGGTAATCACTTCCACTGGGCTTAACTCTGCCCATGCAGAAAATCCCTGAGGCTTCAGCTCTGATCCTACTCCGTGACCTTTTGCTTTCAAATGCTGCAGCCTTGAGCTGGTATTCCCAAAGATCTGCTGGAATTAACGCTGCTCGTGGTGCTGGGTGAGCACGGGAGGAGGCAGTGCTGGTGTGGCAGTGCTGAAGTTGTTCCTCAGTCACTGAGGGCTTCAAAATCACCTCCTTTAATACATCCTTTATTGGTATTTGTTGTCCCATCCTTGGAAGTGTCCAAGGCCAGGTTGGATGGGACTTGGAGCAGCCTGGGATAGTGGAAGGTGTCCCTGCCCATGGCAGGGGTGGAATTGGATGGTCTGGAATGTCTCTTCCAACCCAAACCCTTCTGTGATTCCATGAAATCTCCTCCTGCCCATTTTGGAATGCATCAATCTCCTTTTTTAGGAAAAGTCCAGTGAGTAACATGAGAATCACAGAATCATTAGGATGGAAAAGATCCTTAAGACCATCCAGTCCAACCATTCCCAGCACTGCCAAGGCCACCAGTGCCCCATGTCCCCAAGTGCCACATCCACATGGCTTTGAAATCCCCTCAGGAATGAAGACTCCACCGCTGCCCTGGCTGAACGAGCCTTTGAGTGGAGAAATTTTCCACCATATTCAACCTAAATCTCCCCTGGTGCAATTTGAGTTCGTTTCCTTTTGTCCTGTCCCTTGCAACCCTGTCTGGGTTTGTTCTCTAGTGGGTTTCCCCATGGCCCTGCAGCATCTGCAACAGTAATTTACTGTATTTATAATTTTGTATTATTTTTTAAAGTAACTAGAAAAAAATGGATTAATTACTTAGACATGTTTAAGCTCGAACTCGAGGTTGTATCTGATAGGAATTTCTTCAGAAGACTCTGATGAGGATGAATTAATTCATGTTCAGAAGGTGCAGGAAAAGGAAATTGCATAAATATGAGCATTAGGTTTTTGAACCCTTTTAAACACCTTTTTTTTTGTTGAAGATCTTCATCCAAGCCTGTCAAGTAGTTAAAAGTGTTTCCTAAATGTTTCTTATTCTGTTTCACACATGCTTCAAGATGAGAATTCAGAGAGGTTTCTCTCATGGTAACTGAGAAGGAGAAGCCTTTTATGATGAAAATATTTGCAAGCAGTAGCAATTGTTTTCCATAATGAACACCAGCCCAACCTCCACGTGCTGCAGTTGTAATTGTAATTATTTTTACTCATTGTTTGCCCACAAGTCCAGACAGTTACTTTGAAATAATTCCTAAATGCTGCTATAAAATAACTTCAAAATTACCTTCTCTGTGTGCCTGGTTGGGAGCCAGAGGAGGGGGATAAATGGCAGATTCAGAAATGAAAAAGTTAACTGACACTGGCTACAAGAAACAAAGGGAGAAGAAAATTTGCTAGAGGGAATAGAGCAAGATATTGAAAACCAAATAAGTGAACTAATCCGATTTCCTGGCGGTGAGTCTGGGCACTTGTGCTCGGGCTGAGCACACTCTGTGCTTTTCATAAATTGAATTTATTGACTCCTCTTTCTTTCCTATCTTGCTTATAATTATCTCCCCCTCTCTTCTGTGTGCTCCTTATTTCTCATCCTGTCTGTAATCTCATGTCTCTATCTGTCCTTTTCTCCCCTCCTTAGAAAAGCCCCGAGAGTTGTTAATTCAGAGGGGTTTGACACATTGTTGTATCTTCCCTTGAAATCTCTTCCCAAAGTCAAGAGAAGCTGGGGAGATAAATTAAACTCTGTTATTAATGTTTGCATTTTATTATAATGATAATACCAGTAATGGAGAGGAAAACTTAACCTAATGGAGCCATTAAGGGGAAGATACTGGGGTTTGTGTGTGGCATTTATTTGTGCTGCCACTGCTGCAGTAACTCCAGCCAGACCATCCATGGCTTTTTAATCCTTTATCCTGGTTTTCCAGCCACAGACATGGATAATGTCTGCTAAAATATACATTTCAGGGTTTTTTGTCAATCTTTTCCCCACGCTGGGCTACAAGAAGTTCTGATTCTGACATAAAAACACAACTGGTCAATGGTTTAATGAATCTGTGCAATAATTTCCTGCTAAACCACTGAATTCCAGAAGGATCCAAGTCTCTGCAGGCAGGTGAGGTTTAAGAGTACTTCAAATAACAATACCAGTAGCTGCTGGTGCCTGCAGCCTGGCCACAAAATGTTATCCTCCAGCCTTGTAACCACTGTTTTAATTTGCTGAATCATGTGGTCCTTAATTATGCATCCTAATTAGAATAAAACCAGGATTTTAGCCTCGTCCTCCAGTATTTTCCTTTACCAATTTCCAGTCCAAGAGAAAAATCAGTGGAATTTGTGTATCTGGAAAAACTGAACTGAAAGGCAACAAAAAGGCCTCGTAATTTAACACTGCCCTCATTGAAGGAAGTTTGTTATGGACCAGGTCCCCTGCACGGTGTTATGTAAAAAAAAGGAAAATATTTTGAATGCATTAATTCAAAATGGCAAGAAAAACCACTAAAAACCCCAAAATGTAGATAAAACCCAAGTAAAGCCTGGAACATCCCCATTTGCCTGAAGGTGAATTTTTGTGGGCAGAAATATGCACATGATAAACAAATATCTGCGATTTCTTGCCTTGGGACACTAAACAAAAGTAGCCCATTTTTTCTGGGATCCCTTGGGAATTCCCTCCCTTAACTTGTGCAGTATTAAATCGACATAAATTTAATACTCAGTCCAGAGATGGCTTGGAGTGAGTCTGTAATGCCACTGCAAAAAGGAATTTTCCAGGTAGAGGAGCCTTCCTGAGCTCAGAAATCTCCATGGCGGTGCCGTGGATCTGAGATTGGAGGTTTTAGTGAGGGATGAAACTTCCCCAGATTTTTGTTTGCAAATGCACCCAAGGAGGTAAAACTGACTTCTTTTATTCCATCAGCCTCTTCTTCTCCTCTGTGGATTCTGGGGGATTTTGTGGGCACAAGGACAGGCACCTCCTGTTTGTGTGGACACCTTGGAGAATCTTAAAGTCGTGGAATTTTTAAGGTTGGAAAAGACCTCCAAGATCATCAAGTCCAACCATTCCCAGCACTGCCAAGGCCACCACTGACCATGTCCCCAAGTGCCACATCCACATGGCTTTAAATCCCTCCAGGAATGGGGATTCCACTGTGCCAGGCTGGACAATCCTTTAGGGAAAGACATTTGTCCTAAAATCCAACCCAAGTGCAGCTCTAAACCCTTGCAGGAACTGGGTGGAATAGCACAGTTTACCGCGTTATTTTTAGGAATAATTTGAGAATTTGGTTGAAGCCAAACCTGACATGGTTTTAATTCCCTTTGTTGTTAATTTTCCCTGATTTCCGTGACTGTGACAATGCAGTCCAGACTTCCAAGACATGTAGAGTCTTCCAGGTGACCTCCAAACAGCTCAGACACCTGAATCAGCTGTTTAGAGGTCACCTGTAAGATTTCAGGGTTTAAATTTGGGTTTGTTCCTGACATAAAGTCTCAGAATTATCAAATCCTTTCCTACCATTTCTTGCAAGGAGACTCAAAATTGCTCCTGACTTGTTTGATGGATTTTGTAGGCAAGAAAAATGGTTTGGGTTGGAAGGAACCTTAAAGATCATCTAATTCCACCCCCTGCCATGGGCAAAGACACCTTCCACTATCCCAGGCTGCTCCACACCCTGGCTTGGAACGTTTCCAGGGGCAGGAAACCTGGTCTAGTGAAAGGAATGAAATTATTTTTAAGGTCCTTTCCAACCCAAACCATTCCCTGATCTGTGATTCTGTAATGAAGCCCAAGATGAGTGCAGCATGTTCAGACTGTTGGGGTTTTGGTTCTGACTCAGAACCAGGTGAGGGACACTCAGTGTTGGATGACTTCAGGATATCTTTCCTCAGGAGTTTAATTGCTGGGAATGGGATTTTTTTTTATTGTAAGGTCAGACGTTTTAATTTCCTTTAATAGCCACAGCACTAAAGCCACAATAGCACGAGGGGAGATGAAAATGGATCATTAGTGAGAGTCTTCAGACCAAACCATTGCCTTGTTGAGTCCTCACATCCCTTCATTCTGCTTCTGTGACTCGTCTCTGGCATGATGTGTTTGTCAACAACATTCCTTGTTCTGTATTTTTATTTTTAAAATTGCAGATCTTAGGAAGGAATTGTAGCCAAACTTCAGGGAGTGTCTGGAATAACTTGGAGTTACTGAGAAATCTGTGTTTCTCCCTCTCTCTTCCCTCCCCTCTGATCATTTTGCAGCAGAGACTGCTCGGGAGGGGAGGATAAAGGCATTGTCCGAATCAAGCACAAGACCATCAACTAATTCCAGCAGAAGAGCTCTTTTTTTCTCCCCAAGAATGATGTGGCAGCCCATTTGCAGGGCAGCCCAATAAAGAGAAGTGGAAGAGCCATTTGAAGGGCAGCATCCTCACGGCTCAATCAGCACGAGCGCTCGAGAAGCCGAGACCTGGATCTTGTTCCATCAGAACTCGCCCGTCCGAGGCCGCTGTTCCGCCTTATCAAAGCCCACTTATTGGTGATTGAAGGAAGGAGAAGAAAAGAACCTTTCTCTGACCTCAGAGAGGGGAAATATCCTTCAAATGCTGCTATTTCACTGTAGAATCTCCTCAGAAATATCTCTGTGTCACAGGCAGGCGATGTAACCCTCGCAGCGCCGGGAGCGGCCGTTCCTCGGGAGCAGCCCCTGGTCCCGGTGTCTGAGTTCTCCTTGCAGTGTAGAATTGTAAATTGTGCTTTAACTTATTTCCCAAATTCCCTGACTCGATGAGCTCTCTCCCTGCAGGCCTTCTGCTGGAATGATGTTCATGATCCAACGCTTAGGGTGCTCCATGGCCTTTATTTACGTGGGATGGTTCTGTTGTGCTCCTCGCTCGTATCAAGTCCTGACGAAAATGCCTCTCTCTGTACCAACAATAAATCTATTTTATGCACAAGATTGATGCTGCAGTCTGTCTCCCTTCCCACTCCTCGGGGGCGGATGGTGTTCCCTCTGCTGTGTCAATCATGCTTTCCCAGCAGATGTTGTTGCTGAAGCTTTCAAGCACACACTTCTCTGCACAACCAGCCCTGGTGGCAGGAGCGGGGCTTGGATTGAGCTGTTTTCCATCACAGCCACCTAAAAGGATCCCACTTGATGGGAGTGTTGTGATTTATCCACCACCACTTCCCTCCTTGGAAAATGCTTGTGAATGGAGCACCACAAGCTCTTGTTGCCCAGTGAGGTTGTGGGTTCCCCATCCCTGGGAGTGTCCAAGGCCAGGGTGGGGGGCTTGGAGCAACCTGGGATAGTGGAAGGTGTCCGTCCCCTGGGAGGGTTGTAATGAGATGGTTTTAAGGCCCCTTCCCACCCAAACCATTCCCGGATTCTGTGAAAGGGCAGGAACCCCCCCAAAATCTCCAAACCAGCTTTGTGCAAGCACCCAGTCACCTTTAATTAAATTTCTTCAAGTAAAAATTGCCACACTCCTTGTCCCAAGCAATCCTAGAAGGGATTTTTACACAACAGTGAAAGTAATGATGTCAAATGAGCAGCGAGTCTGGAGCCTTCTGCTGTTTATTTACCTGTTCTCCCTCTCTAATTGGCTGTGTTTGAACCTCGTCCTGCTGAACAACTGCGAGTGCACCTGTGGATCTCATTTATTATTCATGCAAGATATTACCAGTGACTTTCCTAATTATCAAGATGCTTTGTGAGCACTGTTTAATTAAGGATTATTTTTTTTTAATGCTACCCAGAGAAGCTGGGATTTTTTTTTACATGCCAAGCAACTGGAATGTTGGTGGGAGGGGAGGATCCTGGAGTTCAACATCAGGTGCCAGGTACCATGTTTACATGGTGACTTGCTGTAGTGTTTACAAATCAGCTAACTCACAAATCCTTCTCTGTAATGTTCTCTTTTGTAACAGAGAGCCAAGAAGTTGGCAGATCCAGCCTTGCCAGACTCAGAATTGGCAGCAAAATGCAGCATAGAGGAAAAGCAGACGTTTTTCAGGCCAGATGATGCTGTAAAATCAGGGAAAGAGCTGTGTCGGGAAGGAAGGTCTCTGTTACTGCCAAATGTTTATTGGTTTCCCATCCTGACAGCCTTGAGCAATGGGAGTCAGTCTCACCTGCTTTGTTCCAACTGTGTTTGAGGTGTTGTGTTCTTTAAACATCTTCTGTAGCATCAGTGGTGGCATCTGCAGGCCTTGGCGGAGGCTGGTGGCAGCAGGCAGGGTGAGGACTTCAGAACTGTCCATGGTGTGGGCTTGAGAACTGTCCATGGTGTGGACATTAGAACTGTCCATGGTGTGGGCTTCAGAACTGTCCATGGTGTGGAGTTTAAAGCTGTCCATGGTGTGGGCTTGAGAACTGTCCATGGTGTGGGCTTGAGAACTGTCCATGGTGTGGAGTTTAAAGCTGTCCATGGTGTGGGCTTCAGAACTGTCCATGGTGTGGGCTTCAGAACTGTCCATGGTGTGGGCTTCAGAATTGTCCATGGTGTGGACTGAAAACTGTCCCTGGTGTGGGCTTTAAAGCTGTCTATGGTGTGGGCTTTCAAGCTGTCCCTGGTGTGGACAACCTTTGCCTTAAAAGTAGAGCAATTCTGGGTATTTCTGGAGTTTCACCACCTCCTCTGCTTTTGCCACCTCTCTTCATGTACCTGCATCCTTGTCCTTCTGGAGGTGTTTGATTTCTTCCTTCTCCCCAGTTCCTACTGTGGGCGCTGAAATCTTAAAATCTTGGAAGTTTCTGGGGATTTTTTAGTGTGGAAAACCTATGGAGAAGTTTCCATCCTATTCATGATTTTATGATTCTGTGACCTTTTTTAGCACCTGCAGATCCCAAACCAGCACCAGCTGTTGGTCGTGGCAGGAGCTGCTGGGACAGAGCAAGGCCACCTTCCTTCACAAGCAGCAGGGACAGAGGGAGTGGAGAAGTGCCAAGGTTTTTATCCAGAGTGTCAAATGTCATTTGCAGGACCCAGAAATCATCGTTTGTCCCTGCCCGTGGTCAGTCCTGTTCCATCAGGAGGTGGGTGCTGCCAGATGAAAGCAGACAAGGATTTAGATTTGGCTGCAAACAGCTGCAGATGTGGATTTGCTGACCTGCTCAGTCCATAATCTCTGAGGGTTTGTGTTGAGCTGACACTTTTGGGAGTTGGCTGAAGACACGAGAGAGGGGATGTGGGAGGAGAGAGCAGGAGAGGGCGAGGTCCTGCAGCCAGGGGAGTCCTTCCTGTGCTCAGCCTCCCCCAGCTCTTCCCACAAAACCCTCAGGGGGTCATGCCCAGCGTTAATGGCACTGGTCACGTTCCTGCTTTCCAGCAGCAACTCCCTGAGGAGCTGGGGGCTGTTCCAGGGACCAGCACCCGCTGTCACATCAGAGCTCAGGACAGCAGGGAGTGACCCCCAGAGCCCAAGGCAGGATTCAAGGGGAGGGCTGGGAAATGGCAGGGGACTGAGCCTGGGGAGGTGAGGCACGGTGCCTGGGCTGCTCCTGGTGGCTTTTGCTGGTGAACACCCTGCTGGTTTCAGCTCTGTGTTGGACCTGTCACCGCCCTGGCTGCTCCCAGAAGTGTCAAACAGGGCCTGGGGAGAAGGGCATCTCTGGTTTGATTATCAGTGTTCAGCAGCCAAGGACTGGAGCAGCATCTGCCCCTCCCTGGGGAACAGGGACAGGACCTGAGCTTGGCCGTGGCATGAGGGGGACCTGGGTCTTGGAGTCCTTGAGAGAGGCAGCAAAATTCCCAGAGAAGGTGGGGCACTGAGCCAGGGCTCCTCTGCAAGAATGTCAGCTCCATGTGAACAAAGACACCGGGTAATTAGAGAGGTAATTAGTTTGGTAATTACTAAGGTAATTAGTTTGATTCTCTCTCAAGCCAGTAACTGCTGGGAAGTGCTGGAGGGAGCACCTTGAGTTTCAGGCTGCAGCACCCCCGAGGTTAACCCTTCACCCCCTGTGTGGGAAGCTGCAGCTGACACTGGTGAGAATGGGATGGGTTGGAGGGAAAATAACCCTAAAAATCCAATTTGTCAGAGGTCTTGTGCCCAAAATCTTCTGAGCCACCTTCTGATGATGCCCAGAAGTGCTTGTGCCACAGTCAGGGCAGGATTTAAGGCAGATCACCCAGCAGTGGTGTGTTTGTTACAAGATTTTACATCCCCTAAAGAATGCTGGGGACACCTTTTGGGTGGGGACACTTCTTGGGGAATGTTTGGGGGTGTCCCTGTGGCATTACTGAGGTTGGTCCCTTCTCCTTGTATTGCATCCCTCACATCCCTTCACCCCTGGGCTGCTCTGCTGGTTCAGCAGAGGCATTTCATGGAATCCCAGACTGGTTTTGGTGGGAAGGGACCTTAAAGCCCATCTCATTCCAGCCCTGCCAGGGGCAAGGACACCTCCCACTAGGCCAGGTTGCACTAAGCCCCGTCCAGCCTGGCCTTGGAGCCATTTCCAGCTTGGGGTGCATCTCAGCACCCAGAGGGGAGTTTTTTCTGCCTGTGTCATATGAAACCAGGTATTTTCTGGCCACCCCGCCCTGGAAAACCATCCCTCCTTCCTCTGCAAGTCCTGTGGGTGGACAGGGCAGTGCAGCTGTCCCAGTGATCCCGAAATGAGGATCAGACTGCAGGTGCTCATTCGGGAGGTTGGAGCTGCAGGAAGTGGATCTAATTCCCAAGGAAACTGCAAGCTAAGCAGGTTCTTCCTCGTGTTCATCTGCTGCTGATACAGAAATAGAAGGGCTGGGAGGGACTTGGCACATGCTGGAGTCCACTATTCCATAAAAACTGATACCGAGAAATTCACAAGTTCCCTCAGCTCCTTGCCACGTTGTTCACAAATTTGATTGTGGCAGAGGGATCAGATCTGCAGAGGGTTCAGTGGGTGAAGTGTAGTGGGAGCAGGGAGATGAAGTCCATTAATAGATGAAACATTTTTGCTAGACATGAGAATTCACTGGATCTCTCTCCTATTTCCTATGTCAGGTACTGGGAAGTTTTTTTTCCCCCTCTCAGTTTTAATATTATTAACACTTGGGCTGCTTTGAAAAGGTCACAGTCAGCTTGAATGTCTTCTAATCTGACTCTTGGTGAAAAGCAGGCAAATAAGAAATCTGGATCCCAGAGCTGCATTTAAACAGCAGAGCCTGATATGTTTTAAAGGAGTTTGCAGCGTTGGGTGAGGTCTGGCTGATGGCCAGGGTGGGTTTGAGGGCAGAGAAAGGGCTCTGATCTCTGCTTTTGTTGAAATTCCCACTCTTGGAATCGGGCAGACAAATGAAAACTCTGCTTTTACCTGAAAAAATTCCCTTTGCCACGAGAATTCTGTGACCAGGATCCAGCTGCAGGAGCACAGGGAAGGAACAGAGCAGGAGTGGATTTGTGGTTTTACACTGTGGAATTTGATCCTGATGCTGTTACTGGGAATAATGTGAGGTGCTGGGAATGGGACACACGAGGGAGGTTGCAGCAGGTGGAACTGATTTAGAAAGAAAACCACTTTTTTTAGCATCAAATAGGAGGGAAATCTCCCAGCTCCTGTGCAGTCTCAGAGGAGCAGTGAGGGAATGTTGTGGCAAATGAATGTCTGAGCTTTGTTCCCGCAGGTTTGGGGAAAACTGCTGGAGAGAGGAGGTGGGAGAGAGCCAGCAGGAATAGCAAATAACCTCCAGCAGAGCAAGAGCTGGCTGTGATCCACTCCAGGCTCTCTGCAGTGGGTATTTTCCCAGGAAGATGGTTCTGGGATCTGCCATCGAACTCCGTGGCAGAATCATTCACTCCACGAGTGCTCCTTGGATGCAAAGTGCACCCTCAGGGAGCCTCCAGAGCAGAGTCACTGTGATTCACCACCGAGTCTGGCCTTGTTGTGGGTTTTTTTCCTTAAAATTGAAGTATTTTAGTCTGACGTGGCCACACGTTGGGGGGTTTGAGCAAAGCTGTTGCCAAGGAGCCAGAGAGAGAATCAAACCCGTGTGTCATCAAACCCCGGTGACTCAGGGCTCCCACAGAGCCCCTGCTCTTTGCTGTGCTGCTCCTCCCTGTCCCTGGGGTCACTCTCAAGGACCTGGTGGCCTTTCATGTCCTTGCCTTCTGCTGCCCAGCGAGGCTGGAGCTTCCTGCAGGTCCCAGTCAGGTCATGGAATCGTTCAGGTTGGAGAAGATCCTAGAGATCATCAAATCCAACCATCAACCCAGCACCAACACCACTGAACCATGTCCTCAAGTGCCACATCCAGGTGTTTTTTGAACATTCCAGGTGGTGGGGCTCGAGACAAGGGGTCCAAAAGGTTTCACCTCCCTTCTTTCCCCAGTTGAACCAACCAGAATTTGAGTTTTGGTCCACGCAAGAGATGCCAAGTGCTCCATGGGGGTCACCCGGGTTGGGCACCAGGAGGAATTTCCTCATGGAAAGGGTGGTCAGGCCTTGGCAGGGGCTGCCAGGGAGGTTTGGAGTGCCCATCCCTGGAGGTGTCTGAGGAAAGCCTGGATGTGGCACTCAGAGCTCTGGGCTGGGGACAAGGTGAGGATTGGGCACTCAGTGGTCTCAGAGATCTCCAACCCCAATGATTCTGTGGTCAGGGGATGTTTTTAATTTGGGCATCACTAAATGCATCACTCAGCCTTTTCATGCCTCCGTTTCCTGGTGGAAATCACTCTGCCAGGCTGGAGAACACTCCGTGGGCACGGAATGTTTGATGACCCACCAGGAACGGGCTCTGGCTGTTTCTCTCCTCTTTCTGAGTTCTGCTTTGGACAAGCTGAATGAAGGAGTGGTTTTGGATCTGTCCTGGAGCTGTGTGGTCACTGTGTCCTCCCTGGGACACCTGGGGTTTGTAGGAAGAGCTGAAATGGTTCAGCAGCTCTGCCCTTGAGCTCGGCAGGTGAGAAACAGCAGTGTCTAAATAACCACTTTGCCCAGCTTGGTTTAAAAATACCAGAATATCAGTTTGTCACTGCTGTCCCTGGAACCCTGTGGGTCACGTGGCTTTTTTTTTCCTTGGATCTCAGCCTGCAACAATCAAGACCGTGAGGTGCTGAGGGCAGGCAAGGGACCCAAAAGTTGCCTGTGGGAAGTTCAAGACTCTCAAGCAGAGACATCTATTAAATGTGTTTGAAGGTGTTGGATTAGGGGGAAAGCTGCCTTTTAAAAAAATATTATTTAATTTTTTGGGGTGGTGTACAGCGTGTCACACTTTGACAGCCAACAAATTAAAGACCAGCAGCAGAAACACCAAACTGAAGTTCTGGAGGTTCAGCCCTTCTCCTGGGTTTGTTCTTCAATGATCTCTTCCCCCAGCCAGAATTTAAGGAATCACAGACATTCCTCCTGCCCAGGTCCATCCCAGCTGCCCCTGGGGACCCTCATTTCCTGGATGAGGCTCTGGATCCAAGCAGGCTCTGAGTGAGCTCCTTCATTTTTAACTGGAGTTTCTGCTCAGAGGTTAAATCATTCCAGCTCTGATCCTCCTTAAAAGTGGTGATTAATCCCCTCACATACAGCAGGATCATGTACAAAAAACCACCACCGTGGCCCTGGGCATTCCCCCCGCCCCCCCCAGTAATGAGAGCTATTCATAACCCAACATCCCTTAAAGATTCCAGTTCTCCTGGAGGAGACAGCATTGTTCATAAAAACAATCCAGAGGTGCTCTGCCCCCCGGTTTCTGGTGGGGGAAAAGTCTTCAGAGAAAAGTAATTGTTGGCTTTAAACTTCAGCCTGCATTCAGCAGCAATCCATCACCTCTCAGTGCGTTTGGAGCTCAGGTTACTCAAAATTCAGGCTGGGAATCCTCAGTAGGAAAGAAGGGACTGGGGGCAGCGTGAAATATTGCCAGGGAAATTCTCTCTAACCTGCTTGCATTTCATGCCCTGCTCTTTGCTGAGGAAGGAGGGAAAACGAATAAAATCTAAATTTTTTTTTCTGTTCGGTGCTAGGAGACGCAGTGGGAGTGTGGGGGTGTGGGGACCTGCAGTGCAGCTCCACCCCTGGCTGCTGGGATGTCCCTGGTGCCTGCAGAGGGGTCGGGGTCCTGCAGGAAGGACCAAATGGCCTCGATGTCACCACAGAGAAGGGTTTTGAAGAGGAAAAGTTTTTTCTTCCCAGCTTTTCTACCGTTTCTGAGTCTGCCTTTAGGGCCTCTGCTAAGGGCCAACCCTGACACACTCAGGAGGTCCAGGCTCATTAACAAAGTGCTTAATTACAAGCCCTGCTGGTCTCAGCCCTGTCCAAGGGCTCTCCCAGCCTGCCCAGAGCCCCTCAGTTTGTGCAGAGGCTCCTGACACTCTTTAGGACATTTGCAGAGGCTGATTTGCCATGGATGGTGCCCACATGGAGAGAGGGATGGGGGCAGGAGGAGGCCACATCCTAAAACTGTGTCCCCAAGGAATTTTCTTCCTTCTCTTGTTGATAAAAGAGGGTGTTCTGTCCTAAGGATGCCTCAGCCCAGCTGTTGGATTTATCTGAACTGCTCCTGTTGGATTTTCTGAGCTACTCCTGAGTGTTCTCCCCTTCCCACTGATCTTGGAGGGATCCTGGATGATCTCTCCTGAAGGGGGAAGCTGAGATTAAATTAGTCCAATGGCAAAAACTTTCAGAAGGAGCAGTAGCAGAGTCCTGGGAGGGACGGGAGGGATCTCAGCTGGCTTCCAAGTTCTTTTGTGCTGGGAATTTCTTGGATCATGATCCTGCTCACAGATGGGGAGCTGAGCAGCAGACCTGCTCCCAGTACAGAACTCTCTGTCCCAGCAGGTCATTTTATAATTTTTCCTTTTTTATATAACATTTCTTTCTTCTTAAAACCATTCCTGACCAAGCTCTTCTCTCTTGGCTGTTCCTGCTGAGGGCTATCAAAGTGCAGATCATTTTCCAGACTGGAATTAAACCTCCCAGACCCTAAAGCCCACGGGTAGCACCATCATCCTCTGCTTCCAGGACCAGAAATCCTGACCCAGATCCTCAGCTGTGCTTTGTGCCACTGAAATCAGGAATTTGATGCCCTGATCCCTTTGTAATGAGGATCAGACAAATTCCTGCTGCAATTCATGGGCATCTTGGAGTTTTGCTGTAACAGACTGGGCAGAGCCTGGTGCTGCAGGAGAAAGGCAAAGGACACTCAAGACCTTGCAGGTAGAATTTTGCTGCTGGAAAACTTCCCCGGGGTTTGGAGCATGGCTGGTGGCCATGGGCTGGGAAATGAAGAGCCTGAACTCCCCACACCACATCAGGAATTACCCTGAGACCACTTCTGGGGACAGTTTGGGTGTGGATGTGCTGTCTGGCTGATCCTATAATGTGTTTAAGACCTGTTTCAAATCTCTCCTTCACTGGTTTCTGGTGGTTTCCTCCCCCTGAGCTTTGCAGGGAGCTGCTGGAGCTTTGGGAACCTCACTGTGGGACGGAGTTGAATCCTTGTGCTTTCCCTGTCCCTGTGTTATCATTCCAATAGGTGTGTTCTTTACCAAAGCCATAAAAACGCCTGTTTCAGACCCAAAAAAATCCATCTGGGTTGTGCCACACACTCATTCCCAAGGGGAACCACAGTTCCCAGCCCGGGAAGTTGGAGCTGAGACATTTCCAGCTCAAACTCTGAGCACAGACCTCTCTTAAATACAGCTGGTCTGGGGTTCCAGGTGTTAAATACACCTGTGGTCTGGGGTTCCAGGAGTTAAATACACCTGGTCTGGGGTTTCACCTGTTAAATAAACCTGGTCTGGGGTTTCACCTATTAAATACACCTGGCCTGTGGTTCCAGGTGTTAAATACATCTTGTCTGGGGATTTGGGCACCCATCAGTGCAGTGGCTTTGTCCCCACGTTACAGAAAATCTCCCTTTAAGGCAGACTCAGAGAGAAGCCAAATTGCTGAAGAAGGAAACACAAAAGATTGCTGCTATTTCACATAAATTTACATCACCAAGGCCGTTCCAGGCTCCGGGGAGGTCCCTTTGGCTGCAGTTTCGTGTTAATTTGCTGTAGTTACAGCCACCTAAGGGGGTGTGAATGCCAAGCCTTTCCTTCCTCAACGAGAATTTTTAAAAGCTGTTATTGATCCGTGGTCAGGGAGGCTGGGGCGGTGTCTGCTCTGCAGCACTCACAGGGTGTCAGTGGGTCTAAAAACAAATCGCATCCCATTTGGGTCTAAAACTTACCTGGAAGTTGACAGAATCACGGAATGCTTGGGGTGGGAAGGGACCTTCGAGATCATCTCATTCCCTCAGGAGCTCCAGAGGGTCTGTTCACCTTGACAAACCAGATTCAGTTCAGGAAGGCCGTGGAGACGCTGGAGCGAGTCCAGAGCAGGGAGCCAGGGCTGGCGAGGGGCTTGGAACAGGAGCCCTGTGAGGAAGGGCTGAGGGAGCTGGGGCTGCTCAGCCGGAGAAAAGGAGACTCAGGGGTGACCTCGTCCCTCCCCACAGCTCCTGAAAGGCGGCTGCAGCCGGGGGGGCTTGGGCTCTTTCTCCAGGCAGCACTGACAGAACGAGAGGCCACAGCCTCAGGCTGAGCCAAGGGAAATTTAGGTTGGATGTGAAGGAAAACCTTTTTACTGGAAGAAAGATAAAGTTCTGGAACGGTCTGCCCGGGGAGGTGGAGGAGTCACCATCCCTGGATGTGTCCAATAAAAGATTGGATGTGGCACTCGGTGCCGTGGTTTAGCTGAGGGGGTGTGAGGGCATGGGTTGGACTCGGTGATCTTGGAGGTCTCTTCCACCCTGGTGATTCTGGGATTCTGTGATTCTCGTTGGGAGAGGATCTTCTGTGGAGATGCCTCTGCAAACCACATCCAAATCTACCCTTCCTGCCACCTCTTTTTCCACCACAAACTGGTGGAAATGTGAGGTGAAGATGAGCGAGGCCATTTTCCAGTCACATTCCTGCTTCATCATCCCACAGCTGGGAACTTTCCTGCTTTGAGGCACCCTGAATCCGGCCCTCGTGCAGATGCTGAGGTGGCAGGAGACCTCTTTATCCAAGGGAAGCTCTGATTTGGTGTTTGTCCTCGGTATAGTTACTCCAAACCTGTTTGTTTGGAGGGAAGATCTCTCAGTAACCCCAAGCTGCTGTGGTCTCAGCAGGCTCTTGAGCGATGGTGGAGACACAGGGAAAGAAAACATCAGGATAATTTTATTTCATGGTTGTACCAGCCCCTCCTTATCACCTACAGCTGGAAACCCTTGAGTCAGTGCCTCTTCTTCCTCCAGCCCCGCTCCATCCCTCCCAGCACACACTTTGGAAGGGTTTCAATGCTCCTCTTCCAGCAGTGGGTCATTTATCTCCGTGCACCTCCAGACCCCGAGCTCGGAAAAACCCAGGTAAGGATGCACAGAGACAGATTTCAGACTTCTCTGCACAAAAATAACATCAAATAACATCCCTTTGCCCTTAGTGAGGACCTGGTTTGGTTTTCCAAATGCCCCTGGATCCATGGAAGTGTCCGAGGCCAGGCTGGATGGGGCTTGGAGCAGCTTGGGACAGTGGAAGGTGTCCCTGCCCATGGCAGGGGTGGCACTGGATGGACTTTTAAGGTCCCTTCCAAGCCAAACCAGTCTGGAATTCCACAAATGAGACCTGGATCATTGTTTTGTCCCCGTGCTCCATTCTGCAGCAGATGGAGCCAACTCCTTGCTGTGCTCTGGAATCTTCCTCACCTCCCTTCTCTCTGCTGGGAGATGCTGACACTGCTGGATCCCCATCCCTGCAGCCCCCAGGAATTCCAAACACCCCTGTGTGGCTCTGCACACATCCCTGCTGTCCCAGAGCAGGCTGCCAGCTCCTCTTTCCTTGGATTGGCCTCCCATCCTGCTGCAGCCCCAGCCAGGTAATTGATCAATAACCTGTGGCAGAAAGCTGGACGTAAACCTGAGTAATGGGGTGGATCACAGAGTGGGGGATTGAAGGGGCCGTCACTTGGGGCATCGCAGAGGTTTATGTCTGGTAATATCTTGTGGAATAAAAATCAAACCTGACACAACATCCTGAATTATCCTCTGATGGGGAAGAGGGCTCCTGGCTGGCTGCAGTTGTGCAGTGACGTTCACATTGTTATTGTTGGCCATAATTAATTCCCTTGCCGGCATGCTGAGCATGGAATTTGCTTCTGGGTACCTGGCTCCTCTTTTGCCTCAAGCAACAGGATCAGGACATGCAGACGAAGATGTTTCCACGGGCAGGGAATTATTTTGTTGGTGCTGTTCATTCAAAGCCTCTCGCCAGGATTAAAGAGCAACAACAAAAGTTTTCACTCAGCTCTTTGTAATGGGAAGGAAGGAACAAAAGCAGCGTTTCTTACACCCCCACAAGTTGTTTATGGGATTAGATTGATGCTTCTGGGAACAACCTGTTTGCATACCAGCCCCTCGTCTTGCTAAACATCTTCATTAATTAACTCCATCTGGCTCGCCTGCCTTTAGATAGAAAAGTTCCCTTGCTTTGATCATTTGCTGTTTACATCTTTCTTGCCGTTTGGTAAAACACACAATAAATACTGTGTGGCACAAAACAAACAAAAAAAACCCCTGAAACGTGCTGAAAAGCTGTCAAACACCTACAAAATGTGCATCTTGATCCAGCTCCATTTCCCTTGAGGACAACGGAGCCTAAAACCACATCCATGGTTCAAGGCAGGGTTTGCCACCCCCAAGTGTTTCTGCAGCACCTCCACGAGATGTTGGTGTGGCCCCAAACCCCTTTCCTGCAGATTTGGTCTTGCAAAGTCTTGGGAGCAGCTGCTTGAGGTGCTGGAGGAGAGGGAGGCTCTGATGGTGGGGTCTGGGTGTCTCACCCATCCTCCATCCTCCCTTCACCACCTTCCTGGGAGGCAGAATGGGATTTGCACGGCTCCCTGTGAGCAACCTGTGAGTTTGGGGTGTTGTTCTGTGCCCAGGACAGAGCTGGCTCGAGCATGGGGTGGGCAGAAGGGACCAGGGGTCCTCAGAAGGGCCCCACGATGGGCAGATGCCTGAGCACAGCTGCTGCAGGATGCAATGCCAAGCTGAGGATTTTTATGGAATTTTTTCCTTGTCCTGCTCTCCTGGTTTTGTTTCCCAAGCAGATTCCCCGTGGTGGGTGACTCCAGAGGACGGGACCAAAGGGAGCTTCCTTCTGACCCTTTACCAGCTGGCAGCACCCTGGCCTGGCCCCGTTCCCCTCGTGCCTCCCGGGATGTCCTCACCAGCTCCTCAGGGACCGTGCCAGGGGCAGGGATCAGTTTGCCACTCCCCATGGCTGAGATGTGCACACCAACCCTGTCCTGTTCTTAGGGGCTCCCCTTTTCTGCTCCCCCTGCCCCATTCCCTCCCCTGCTGCTCTCCCAGGGCTCTGTGGCCACCCCAGACCAGGAGCATCCCTGGGATGCTGGGGAAGGGGTTTCCATGGTGACAGCACACAGAAAATCTCTCAGCACGTTCTTTTCCCCAATCTTTCCCCCAGCTTGGATGGCAGGAGGGGATGGGGGAGCCAGGATCCCCCCCAGGCTCCCCACACACCCCACACCTGCCCCATCCAGCTATGAGGGCTCTTGTCCTTCCAGGCTCCATTCCCCTGGAGATGGGAAGGGGCCTCCTCTGTCTTCCCAGCTCCAAAGGTAAAATGTAAAAACATCAGGCAGTGAAGTTTGGGGTGCAGGGGTGGGAGGGATCGGCTACAGCTCTCCCAAAACTCTCCTGAGGGTGAGTGAGGCTTTTCCCTTGGCCAGGAGCTGTGCTGATCTCAGGGCAGCAGGGTGGCACTCAAGCTGTCCCAGCTTTTGGAGATCCTGGGGAACAGCCTGGGGTCTAGTTTTCCATACAGAATTCCTTCTTCAACCCTCCCTGCCCCCTCCTCTGTTTGAACAACTTCCACCCTTGGAGTGTGAGGAAGACTCTGCAGTCTGGTGGCATTTCCAGAGCAGAGGGTGCAGAAGAGCCCAGGGCTGTTTGCCCACCATAAATAAAACAGGACAGAGGTCACACACCATGGCATAGCTGTGTCCCCAGGATGAAATTCCTCATTTTCCAGAACAGGGTGAGCAAACCCAGTCTGTGTTTTGGGAAGGCCAGGTTGGATGGGGCTTGGAGCAACCTGGAATGTGTGGAACAAGATGAGCTTTAAGCTCCTTCCCACCCAAACCATCCCCTGATTCAGAGCCCTTTAGCCCAGGTAAGACCTCCAAGGTCTGTCCCGTGGCTGGGAGGCTTCTCAGGGTGGTCTGAGGCTGTGACAGAGCTGCCAGAGCTTACAAGGATGTGTAACTGAGCTGGGTGTGCTCCGTGCCCTGACCTTGTCTGGTTTGCTGCAATAGATGGAGCTGTGCCTGCCTGCTCCTGGCAGGGCAGTGCTGGGGGTGGCAGGGAATGGCAGCAGGCTTGGGACTGACCTGGGGACACGGCTGTGCCCAGCTGCTGGGCTCTGCACAGAGGTCACTCCTCCTGTGTGCCTGATTAAAAAGGCAAATGTCTGTTCTGGTCATTTTCTGAGTGTTCCTGAGGGGTGAAAGGGATTTAAGAATTAAGGTATAGACAAGAACGTGATTTTGGGGTCTCTGTAATGGAGATAAGGAGCAAAGGAGGGCTGGGATTACGGAATCAGGGGATCAGCAACCAGATTTTGAGGTGGGGGGCAGAATGGGTACTCAGGGAGAGTTTTGGGGTAGCTGGTGTGCACGGGTTTGATTTGCACTGTTTTGATTTGCACTGGTTTGATGGGCACTGGTTTGATGGGCACTGGTTTGCCCTGCATTGGTTTGCCCTGCACTGGTTTGGTGTTCACGTTTTTGCCCTGCACTGGTTTGATGTTCACTTTTTTGCCCTGCACTGCTTTTCCTTATCAGCCCCGTGTTGGTGAGAAGGGAATATCAGCAGCTGAGGCTGGGCACGGTGGGAACAGACTCTGGCTGAATGTCTGTGCGGGAATGGAAGCACAGCCCTGCTTCACGGATTTCACAGCTCCCTGCAGTTTCAAACAGCCCAGTAAAATAACAAAATTGCCCTTTCTTTGCACCCAGAGCTGCTGTAATTTGCAGTAACAGGGTCTGGGTGCATTTCCTGAGGGAGAAGGAGACCCCTCGGCCTGGGAGGCTGGTGAGGGAGAGGTTTCACAGGGAGATGTCACAGAGAATGTTTGGATGTTTTGGATGGAGCCCCTGTGTGCTTCCAGACAGCTCCAGAAGATCCTTTCCCACCCTGGGGCAGGATGAACTTCACCTCACCCCTTCCTGGCAGATGTTTGGCCACTGCACCAACTCTCATTTTGCCCATTAAAAGGGAATTATTTGGGATCACTGAAGCATCTCTGGTCACGCTTTTGTGGCTGGCACCACATGGGCTGGCACAAAACCTGCTCCCTAAATCCAAGAGTTTACAGTGTCCTTGATGAGTCCATTTTCCAAACCTTCTGTTTTCACACCAACATTGGTTCAAAAACTCCTGCACAGCCTGGGTTGGAGAAGTCCAGAAGAAGAACTGCATCCTGTTTTTAGGAAAAGAGAGTGATTTATGCCCTCTGCAGCAGGGATATTATAGGGGCAGTGCTCCCCATAAAGTGTCTCCTGATCCTTGTAGGGAACACGGGAATACCCAGGGGACTGCTTCAAGTTTTTCCTTTTGCTGGATCCCACAGGAATCTGAAGGCCTCCTGCTCCAGCCTCGTGAGCTTGGGTAATGACCTGAAAGTGATGCAAGGATTAGAAATGAGTTTGTGGTTCTAAAGCTGAGTTTAACTCTCATTAACTTCTCCCAGTCTCTTTGTGTGACCCTGGAGAGCCTTGGGAATGCTCAGGAGTGGGTTTCTTATGGATTCCAGTGGATCTCTGCATTGCTGTTTCTGTCCAAGATTCAAACCAGCTGATTTGGGAGCTGTGGGTTGGTCCTGGTGCTTTTTTCTTCTTTCTTCTTCCAAATCTGGTTGAAGGGAGCAGGGTTGGATGGGATATTGAGGAAAAATTCTTCCCTGGCACGGGTTTCCCAGAGAAGCTGTGGCTGCCCCATCCCTGGAGTATCCAAGGCCAGGTTGGATGGGGCTTCGAGCAACCTGGGATAGTGGGAGGTGTCCCTACCCATGGCAGGGGGTTGGAACTGGATGATCTTTAAGGTCCCTTCCAACCCAAACCATTCCATGATTCCGTGATGAATCCAAATGTTCATTTCTGCGTTTTCCTGGGCAAAGTCAGGTCACAGCCATGACAAAGTAGGAGCAGGTTGGAAGTGCCCACCAGGGTGTGCAGACAGACTGGATCTCTGCAGGAGACTCTGCCAGAGTCAAATGACTTCTGCCAGGTGGGAAAGTCTCCCTAAAGGACTCCCACTATTAAGAACCTCCTCATTAAATCTGATTTTTATCAATTTATTCCTTGTTCTTAGGCTCCTTGAAATGCTCAGAGCAGTCTGACAGCCATGATCTTAATAATCTTGATAAACCGGTGCAGCCGTTGTTTCTTAGGGTGGGTTATTTGGAATTTCCAGTAGGAAGAGGATGGCTCAGCCTGGAAGAAGGAGCTGTAGAGCACTGTGGCATTTCAGACATCCAGGCTGGGGAGAAGACAACAAAGCCCCTTTGGTATTGCCAAAGTGCCTGGTGCCAGATAAAAGTGACTGACCAAGCTCTCTGGAATCCAGCTGAAGCTTCATTTGTATGCCCAGGACCCCCCAAACGATGCCAATCACTGACAGGGAGGAAGAATCAATGCCTGACAGAGTTAATAAACTCGAGGCTGTGCCTTCAGTCACACGGGGGCTGCAGTGAACTCCATCTCCTTAATGAGGTGGGAACACACAGAGGGACAGAAGGTCCCTGGGAGCTGCTTCCTTTTCCAGAGCTAAAAAGTCAGTGTGGATCTGTGGTTGTGGTCTGGCTTCTGATCCCTCTCCTGCTCCATGAGTGGAATCCTGGAATGGTTTGGGTTGGAAGGGACTTTAAATTTCATCTCATTCCACCCCTGCCATGGACAGGGACACCTTCCACAATCCCAGGTTGCTCCAAGCTCCATCCAACCTGGCCTTGGACACTTCCAGGGACCCAGGGGCAGCCACAGCTTCTCTGGGCAACCTGTGCCAGGGCATCCCCACCTCCCAGCCAGGAATTCCTTCCCAATATCTTTCCAAACCCTAATTTAGTCTTCCTCTCCAAAGCTCAGCTTTGGGATAGAATTTATCCCCTCAGTGCCCCTTCCTTAAAGTGGGGCTAAATCCTTTCTTTTAAGGAAAAATATGTGTATCCCAGTGTCGATGCTGAAGGTGACTGGGAATTATTTTCCTCCTAGGGAAGGAAGAGGGACCTCACATCCTGTGCCTGCCCATCCCAGCCTGCATTAATCCAGCTGCTCCCTTGCTCCAAAGCTCTGCCAGCGCTCGAACTCGAGTGGACGTGTCTGAGAGTGTGATGGATGTGTTGATTTTCCCTTTCTTTTGGGAGTTCAAAGACTTTGCATTGATTTGTGTCCTCGTTTGGGTGCTGGGTGAGTGGCTGGGCTGGGAAGCAGCTCTGCCTGTCGTCCATCAAACCCTCCCAGTGCTTTGTCTTCATTCCCACTTGGCTGCTCCTTCATGGAATTGTGGCTGGGCCCCTGCCAGGCCGTGCTGGGGCTGGAGCTGCTGTGGGAACACTTCACCACAGACTTGTGAAACTGGGACAGAAAAATGGCATTTGGGACCTTAAACCCAGCCCCGTGCTTGCTGTGCTGAGTGCTGAGCTCAGCTCTCCATCCAGGGGGATGGGAATGCTCTTCTCCTGTGGAGAGGGGTGGCTGAGATCCCTGGAGGGTGTGGGTGATGGATCTCTGGATGGAGCCTTTGCATCCTGGACATGGAGAGATTGATCTCTTCCCTCTTCAGTTCTCTGTGTGCAGATTGTGCCCCCTGATTATCCCTTTTCCATCAAACATGGGACAAAAGCAGAGGGAGCATCGGTCTCCTTGCCTCCAAGGGAATTTGTTTGGGAAACAATCCCATCCTCAGCTCCCTGCTGATCCCTGGTCTTTGTTGGATACAGCAGATTTCTCTCAGGAGATCAGTTTTTGGTTTTAATTCATTCACAAAAAAGCTGCACAGGGAGAACCTGGAGCACTTGGGGCTCGTTGGATGCTGGGTTTTGTCTGTCCCAGAGCAGCCTGGCAGGAGCAGGAGGCTCAGCCCCACCTCAGGCCGATCATCACAGAGTCATGGAATTATTTGGGGTGGAAAAGACCCAGAGGTGGTGGTAGTGCCAGTGCTGGTGGCCGTGGCAGAAGAGCCAGGAGCTGAATTATCCAGGGAAGCTGCTCCTCCTTCCCCCACCGAGGAGCACTCAGGCTCTCCCTGCTCACGGAGCTGTGTTGCTCTGGAGACAGAAAACATTTGCTGTAAAATCCTGGAAAAACCCATGAAAAGTTTCTGCATGAAGAAATACCCCCAGAAAACCCCTGCTAGGAGGCACTAAGGTAAACCCTCCCCAGCCAGGCTGTGACATCCCTTCCTTGGTCACCAGCCAGTCCAAACCCTGCTCTAAAAAACACCTGCCAAGAGATGGTGTGGATTTATGTAGCATTAACACCACCAAATCCCAGGAAAATCAATTCCACAGGGTGCTGGGATGCTGGAAGACCTTCTCAGGCTGCAGCTGGAACATCCTGGGCTCTGCCTTGGGGGGGTGATGTGACACTGGGGGACATCTGTCCACGCTGGCAAGGCCATAACCAGTCAGAGCTCAACAAGAAGTCGGGTTTGAGACCTGGGGTGTGGAGTCACTGAGGGAGAATCAATCCTCCCACTGTAATGATAATTTTGAGGTGGCTCTTTCCCTCCTGCCACCTGGGGGGGGTTTATTAGGGGTATGGATTGGGCTGTATTAATTAATCAGCAGTGGTGGGAAATGGAGAAGTCAAGGAAAAGCCCCCACAGCAAGAAACCTGCAGGGAAACCCCCCAGGGGTCTGCCCTGACACTGGGGGACTCCGACCTTTGGGGACACCCCGGGGAGGGTGGGAGGTGAAGGGTCCCAGTTTGGCTGTACTGAAACTTCCCCCTGGTCAGGGTGTGGGTTTTATTTGCTTTGCTTGAAATGCTGTTGTTTACTAGGATTTTTTTGGACTCCTTTGATGGCTGGGGAGTTTTCCAGATTAAAATCTTCCCCATTTCTTTTTTTTTTTCTTTTGCTTTCAAGGGATGTGCTGGAAGCTTTGAAGGGGTTGGGAGTTACATAACAGCATTTGATTTTATTTTTACAGTGTTGGGCTAAGCTCTTTAAAGCCTCCACGAGCTTAAAAGCCGCATCTTCAAGCATCCTTGTGTGCTTTCCATGCCACCCAGCCCGGGGCTAGCCCTGGATTTTATCCCTGCGTTTGCAGCCTTGGCTGTGCAGGGAACGGCGTCTCCTGTGCACAGACATCCCCTTTCCTCACCCCATGGATTCGGGATCTGGGCTTCCCTGTGCTCACCCATCAGCTCCACGTAGCTTAGCAACAGTAAATCCGTGTTTGCCAACACTTAAACTCCACAGAGATCAGGAATTTCAGCATCCCTTTGACTGTGGGGCTGCTCCAGCAGTGCTGAGCTGCCCTGGCTGTGCGTGTTCCCCTGGAAATTCCAGGATTTTCTGTGTGGATTGCAGCCAGCAGAGCAAATCCAAGCCTTTCCACCCCAAATATCCAATTCTGGGGACAACCAAGCTGGCAGCCACAGGTGGGTGTGCAGTGCAGGTGGTTGCTGATCCTGCAGGATGTGCAGGGAAATCCCAGATTCAGCTCCCTCGGATATCAGGGAGGGTTTTCCCACCACAAAGAGAAAAAAAAAAAAAAAACCAACAAAAAACCAAAACCACAACCCAGAGCCCTGAAGGGGAACAAGATCTGACCTATTTTTATCTTATGATCTGACTACAGATGAAGACTTGACTCCCCAGAGAAAAGCCACTTCTCCAGGCCAAATGTGACTTGTCACGTGAGGCAGGATGTGGTTTTCCACTTGGATGTCCCTCCCTGCCTGAGTGCAGCCGACTCTGTGCTTGCAGAGATGTAAAGATATTTTTAGCTCTGAAATTCAGACCCGGGGCCAAACTGAGTGGCCATGGACTGGCTTTGCCCAGCTTGAGATTGTCCAGTGTGAGGAAAATCTGGGTGGGTGAGCTCAGCACACGGTGCCTGCCTGTGGAGTTGGGCACAGAGCCGTAAAGTGAGGCCATAAATGAATATAAAATTAGGTTGGATACCTTTGTAACACATGGAATAAAAAGCAGGAAGTGACTTAAAAGCATGGAGTTCCTCTAAGGGAACATCAGGATAATCCAGCTCATGTGTCGGGGTCACATCTCATCCCAGGGCAGGTGGGAATTTTCCTTTCAGACCTGGTTCTGCAGCCCTGGTGGGTTTTTTCCCAGCCTTTGGAAGCACCATCAGCCCCGGGCTGGTCCAGGAGGGCCCTGCAGATGGAGAGGTTGGTGCTCAGCTCCCACACTTCCCTTGGGGGTGTTGCTGCACTGAGCCCTTGGTGATGACTTGGTCGGGTCTGTCCCCAGATGTTTCTGACAGGAGCTGTAGGATCAGAGAAGATCTTTTATTCAGGGTTTTATTCAGCAGCTTCATCCTCTCACCTGCTGGAGGGAGATCCCTTCATAATAACAACCCTTGAACTTCCATCTTCCAGCCCCACTTCATCATCTGTCGTGTCTCGGACCAGGCCTTGCTTTGCCTTCAGCTTTCTGAGGACCTGACATCCTAAAATTTCCCCTGAATTTCCTTTAACCCAGGCAGGATGGGAAAAACAGCAAAACCAGAGCAGCTGCCAGCTTATTTCCATCACTGCCCTGCACCTCAGCTTCTCCTCCTCCTCCTTCTCTCCCACCTGTAAATCCATCCCAAATCTGCTGCATCCCCACACCTGGAACACTTTGGTGCTGCTGGGAATTCTCAGCAACAAGGGGTTGAGAGAGTGGCTCCATCAGGGCTTTCTTTAGGCTTAAATTTTTGTGAGCTGTTTTATCCTCTGACCCCAATAATCCCCCTAATGATACAGGAGAAAAGGAACAGCGATGAGCTGCTGAGCTTGGACCATCTTTGAGAGGTTTTGGAGATCCCTGAGGAGGAAGAGGCTGAGCCAGGAGGAATTTGGATTTCTTTTTTCTACTTTGCCTATTTAGGAAGTCTTTTTTTTTCCTTTAAAAGCAAACAAAAAGTACCCACATGCACCTCCAGCACTGAAGTGCTCTGTGCCAGGAAACAACAAGAATATTCATTACTTGCCTGGGTACCTGAGGTTTTTAAGCTCACTGAGAGTTCCTGGGCATGAAGTAAAGCAAAAATAACACAATGGAGTGGGAAGGGCAAAGATGAGGAGGGCAGACAGGGAGGAGGGCGTGGTTGGCTTTCATCTCTTTCAGCTGGGTCTCAGCTGGTGCTTTGGTGGACCAGAAATCGCCCAGTGTGGCTTCAGTGGACTCCATCCTTTAAAAACCAGGTTCCCTGGGCGAGCTGATGTGACTTTTGGGAGGTTTTTCTGCCACAGCAGACCCCTCTTGCAGCCCACAGCCCTCCTGCTGTCCATCCTCTTTAATGTGCCTCCCACCACTGTTCTGTGGATACGACAAAATCCCCTCTGATTCCAGAGCAGGAGCTTGGAATGAAAGGGCAAGGACAAAATCATGCCCAAACACAGCTCTGCAGAGGCTGCTCGGGGTGGAGGGACCACAGCTTTAATTTCAGATATTTTTGGGGTTTTTGGTGCACCTGAGCATTGTTCTTTCTGTAAAACACAGCCCAGGGTCCAAGGACATTTCTTTAATTGCTTTATCCCATTGTGGGTGAGATATTTGCTGTTGATTCTTCATCCCATTTGTGCCTCTCTGCACTCAGATTAACTCTTTGGTGGGGCATTAAGAAATCACCAATAAAACAAACATTCTGGAATGGGAGGGATTTTCTGACTGGCAGCAATTCCTGGCTGAACTCTGGAGTCAGGAGGGGCAGGATTTGAATGTCAGTTATTGGTGGCACTTCCTGAAGTGCATTGCAATTTGGCAAACCCTGGGGTTTGTGATCACTGGATGTATAAAAACTGTATTTAATAGATTATTCACGTATTTAATCCTTTTTATTCCTTTTTGTCCTTCACGTACCAGTTTTTCCAAGCCTCACATTCCCAGGAATGGAGAATAAGGTTGGAATAAACAAAATAAACAGGTCAAGCTTAGGTGGTTAGTGGAGGTTGGATCTTCTGTACCTGCACCTAAAAATGAGTGTGGATGAAAAAATAATCCAAACTCAACCCCAAAACCTTTAATCACCTTTTAAAAATTTATTTTCTTTTCTTTTTTTTTTTCTTTTAATAAATGGGATATCAGACTGTGACCATGAGCGAGACAAAAAGCAGAATGTGGGAAGATAGCATGGAAATTACTAATTGCCCTCCAGGAAAATTATCCATCAGGAATATGCCCAGAAATGGGTAGATGGCAATTCTTGAGTGATTTTAGCTTTGGATGCTGAACACAAAGTTCCTGCTGAAAGTTTCACCCAAACCTTCCTGTGGAAAGCGTTTGTTTAGAAATATTGGTATTTTGCAATGAATAACAATGCCAGTGAAAAAGTCCTCCTGGCATATTTGCTGTGAATTCCCCCGAGCCTGTGCATTAATCCAGGTACCATGTTCATTTTTATCAGGTTTATTCTTCCCTAGAGGCTGAGCCAAAGAGCTTCCAATTTACCCAGGTCATTAGTGATTTATATGATAATTGGATCTAAGTTGATTTTAACTATTTGCTTTAAATCTCCTGGGATTTGTATTCTTGGACATTTTAATGCCACTGGAAATTTCACTGATTAAGCAAAGACAAGTATATGTACTTAATTAGTCCTGAAACCAATTAGTCCTTTGTCAGTCAAATTAATCTTGTATCTGGACTTTAAATGAGTTCTAAGAATTTTGGGGTTTGACCTTTGTGGGCCTGAGGGTGGAGTTCAGCGCATTCCCCCGGGATGCTCAGCTTTGTCCTCCTTTGTTTTTCCTGGCATGGAATGTCTGAAAGGCAGTCGTGGGTGATCATCAAAACGGAAAAATGGACATGGGAATGATGGTGGAGCTGATCTCTTGAGGATGGAAGGCAATAAGAACATTCAAGTGCTCTGTTGGGTCTTCCTGCCCTCGTGGCAATGCCCAGGAGGGTCTTTGTAGTGCCAGGACAGACCGACAGGATCCATGGGTTGCCTGGGGTTGTCTGACTGAAGCCTGGATGTAGGAGACGTGATCTTCTCCCCATGCACAGTGCAAGTTAATACCCTCTCCCAGTTTTTTTCATTAGGATTTGGATGGATATCCCAGAATCACAGAGAGGGGAGGGTTGGGAGGCTCCACTGGAGGTCACCCAGTCCAACCCCTCCCTGCTCCAGCAGCTACTCAGGATTGTGTCCAGACGACTTTTGACTATCTCCAGGGAAGGAGACGCCACAGCTTTCTCTGGGAAACCTGTTCCCAGATCCGTCCCACCCTTGCAGGACCTCCTGAGGATGGTGATGACCCACCTACGTTTCTGCTCTTTGACTGTGGGACCCGCACGGACTCTGGCATGGTGAGCATCACACCCCCACTAATTAAACACTGGGTTTTTCTCTCAGTTTGGTGGCATCTGGTTTTGCCCACAAGTTTTTGGGTGTAGGACCCAAACCCTCCGAGGCCTGTGGGCCCAGAGGCCGAGTCTGACACTTGAGGAATGCCAAAATTTTGGCTCCTTTCCTGGTCTGAGGTGTGTAGGAGTAATCTTTTCGCATCAGTAAGACCAACGTCCCCAGAGAGGAGGAGGAAGGGGCAGATGTGGGGTCTGGATTTATCCTGCCCAGAGGAGGAGGAAGCTGTGCTGGGGAGGGCTGGGATGTGATGATGGAACAGGTCTGGGAGATGAAGAAGGTGTGGCAGTAAATCTGCACAGTTCCTCTGGTTTCCTCGCAGTCCTTGGCCAGCTGAGATTCTGGAATGTCCAGAACTGGATTTTAGGCTCAAGTGCAACACTTGTCCAACCAAATTTATCCTCCACCCTTTGATCCTCCTCCTGCTACGAGCACTTCCAGTGGATTTCCACTGCAGCAGGGAACGACCCCTGGGAATAGACAGGGGAGGTCATTTGGCCAAGGGTCAGGGAGGAAGTCTGAGAGGGAGCCAAGAATAGAGCCCTGCTCCGTTCAGCTCCCTCTCCTGTCCTTCCCAGCAAGACAAACAGCTGGACACATCCAATCTGCTGGGATCAGGAGCCGAGCCAAAGGTCAGGGCTTGGGCACAAAGAAGCTTCTGTCTGCAAAGCTCTGATCTGGGCTGAGGCTGAGAGTCAAAGCTGGCTCAGATACAGATGGGTCTGGGGGTGGGAGGCCGAGGCAGAGCAATGATTATCTGGGAAAAGAAATTTGGAGAGAGAGGAGTGTGAAGGGATGAGCGGGTGGAGATTGGGCAAGGTGCAGCTCTGTCCATGGGGCAGCTCATCCCCGTGGCGTGGTCACCAGGAGGAGCCATGGGTGGCTCAGGTCCCCCTTCTGACCCTGACTCTTGGTGTCATCTTGTCCTACCTGAGCAAGGTGGCCGTGCACCTCCACATCCTGAGCTTTCCTCCCTGGAGATGATCCCACCATGATTCCCACCATTTTCAGGAGAGGACTTTGTCATGTTGCAGCCTTGTGGTCTAATTGTCCTTGCTGGGCCAGAACTTCCATCCACCTTCTCTTTCCTCTTTAACTGGGGCTCTTTGTCTTGGAGGAGAGGTTAAGGACTGTCCCTCTGACCAGGGAAGGATTTAGAGGGTGCCCTGCAGTTGGGATAATCATTTTTGGAAGGTGAAGGGCACAGCATCCCGATGTAGATCCACCAGAGGGAAAAGCAGGGAGAGCAAACAGGGGAAGGAAGCCAAACCCACTCTGTTGGCTTTGAGGTTTCACTCAGGCTCCCTCCCTGAAGCATCTCTTTGGTGTTTTAAACTGCTGAGAGGTCTTAAAACACTCATGAATTAATGAATGGCCATTCCTATCCTCCAATAACCATCCCCACTGTGCAGGACAGGACCTTGCCTTCCTGCCAGTCCTGCAGCCTCCCCCACTCTAACCCCAAATCCTTCTGATTCAGCCGTTGTCTCATCTTGTGAACTTGTCAGAGGACAGAATTTGGCTGGTGCTGTCTGGTCAGGGGTTTCTGTAACTAAACAGTGACACCTTCCCCCTTAAGATAAACCTTTTGCAAATCCCAAATTAGGAAATTAGGAATTCAGGAAACTCATCCTGCAAACGTTACCCAGCCTCTCATCCCCTGTCCAGCTGGAGAGGAGCTGTCTACAGAGAGCTGGGGTTTAATTCACTCCCGAGCCTGGATGGATTGTCTGCTCCCCACTCCAGTTGGAAGCCCTTTTCTAGGATGTCTGAGAGCTGTCATTTATTATCCACAGAAACTATAAGCTGAAATCTATAGCTGCAGCCTCAGTGAAGGGCAATTCCTGCTGGAGCCAGGAGCTGATGCTGTTAAAATGAGACTCTTCCTGCACAAAGCAACCCTTTAATGACTCTCAAATGCAGCTCAGACAACAACCACACCACTTACACCCTCTCCAAAGATCCGGGCTCTGCTAAGTGGATTAACTGCTTAGGGAACTCTCCCAGCGTGGTGGCCAAGCTCCGACCTTATAATGGACCAATTAAAAGGTCATTGTTGCTTAGGGTTGCAGCTTCCTCACAGGAAGAGCTTCCACACCCCCCTCTGCCACCCAAGGCCAATATTGACATTTAATGTGTTAACAATGGAGCAATAAATTCATCCTTTGGGTTCCTCTTTGCATTTTGGAAGGCACCAAAGAGTTAATACCAGAGATGCTTGCAAAGCTGGGAAGCACAGGCAGCAGGAAAACCTTGTTGTCAAGGTTTTGTTGGGAAACTCTTCCCATGGGGACAGATTCCTTGTCACCTGCTCTGACAGTGAGCAGAGCCAGGCTGGGCTCACCCAGCAGCTCCTGCACCCACCAAACTGGAGCCACCCTGGATTTACCAGCCAGAAATGGCATTTCATGTTGTGTTGGCAGCACAAACCATCAGTCCTTGCCCACGGAGATTATTCCACCCTGGCCCTGACCCTCCTTGCCCACGGGAAGGTTCCCTGTCCTTGCATGTGTGGTGTCCCTCAGTCCATGGCTGGATCTTGATGTCCCCTGGCAGGAGAGCCCAAGGCATCCTGCTGTGACCACCCAGATGGATGATTCCAGGGATGCCTCTGAGGACGGGACACGAAACTTTCCCATCTTTGGAGGATTCTCCNGGGGGGGGGTGGTTAATTCCTAGCAGAAGCACTGCAATCCCTCTGCTGTCACCTGTCTGTCTGGTCCCTAACCTTGAGTGATGCACCCTGGCATCCCCAGGGACTTCCTCTGATTGATTGATCCCTATCTAAGCTGGCAGATGAAGGAGGATATTTACTGCACAGTGGAGAACCCTTCAGAAAGATGCTTTATTGAGGCTGCCCAGAGAACAGGAAATGCAATAAAGCACCGAGAGACAAAAGAAGAGAGGTAAATACACCCTGCTACCTGTTGGGAGACAGGGAAATGCCCCCTCCTGCCTGTTGGAAAGGAGGAAAATGCCCCCTCCTACCTGTTGGAAGAGAGGAAAGTGCCCCCTCCTGCCTTTCAGGCCAGAGCAAGAGCTGGACCAGCCCATCCTGCCCACTCACACAGGTCACTCTTTGGCCATCACCTGCAGAAAGGGATGGCTGCTGTTCTCCAGCTGATGTATTGACCCAATAAAAGGTATTATTACATTGCCTATCACCACTGACTGCAGCAGAGTGCTTTGGAGAGAGTGATGGCTCCCTTTGGAGAGGCTCAGAGCAGGAATCAGTGGGTGTGGATGTGTGTCAGCACGGGAGATTCCTCTGTCTGGAGGGAGCAGGGCTCTCCAAAGACATTCGACAGGAACAGCTGCTTTTTTCTGGAGTGCATTTTGGAGAAAGGGGAACGAAGCTTTCTGTGTTTTAAACCGAGGTGCAGAGCAAGTTTAGATCCCAAGGATGGATGTTCACCACTCCTGTTGGTTTCAGCAAGGCAGCTCTGAGGCTGTTTCTATCAGCAAATTGACTCCTGCAGATGATGTGGGGTCAGAAATGTGCTCTCAGGTGTGCGTTTGTGCACCCTCACACACGGGCACAGCCGTGCTCCTGCCCACCTTTCCCTGCACAGCACACTCTTCCTCCACAGCAACGAGGAAACAAGGGATTTAGGAGTTTCTGGGATTTCTCCCAGGTTTTGCTGTTTGTTTGATCTGGGGGCTCGGTGTGTGAAATGCAGGAGCAGCCCAGACCCCAGAGCAGCTCCTCTTTTTCCCCTCAGGTACTCCGAGCACCTCAGCAACCCCACCTTTCCTTTTCCCCTGCTCCTGCAGCTCTCAGTGTGGCAGCCTGGCACTGTTTATGGGCTGGGAAGAGATTTCACCTCCTGGAGGGATATGAAGTTGTGGTTAAGGCCTGTTCTGAGGTGCTGGAGGAGATGGCGATCTCGTGGGTGAGGTGTGCCACCCGCACTGTCCCATCTGCAGGGCTCAGGGTCTGGAGCTTTCCCATTGCTGGTCAGCTCTGGACCATCATCACAGGGACCCAAATGTGCCACATGGCTCGTGTTCACACACCTTGTTGTCACAGGCCTCATTCCTGGAGTTCCTCACCTGGAATTCGGCCTAACGAGGCCGCAGTTGTGAGAACACGGACGAGTTTCTGCTCTTGACAGGATAATCCTTCCTTCCTCGCCTGCCACAGGGCCCAGGGACAGCTTCAAGGCAAAGCCCTGGGGATTATCTGGACGTGGCTTTGTTCCCTGCTCTGGAGGTGCAGGGATTACACGGAGGCACCGTGGCTGATTAGTCAGCACCGATTATCTCATTCACAAAAAACGCTCCTTTTGAAACTTCAAATGGTGCTCCCGAGCTTTGTGAAGCAAGGAGGAGTCACAGGGAGACAGAGAGGGATGCTCAGCAATTCAATCCAGAGCTTTCATGGCCAAATGCGCTGGAAATGCCACTCTAATTATTAAACTTGCTGCACATTCCCAGCTGCAAGCCTGGCGAACACCCCTGCACCTCCCCTTTTTGTTAGGTTTGATTTCTGTAAAGGTTTATATTATATATATATTACACACACGCAGACACACGAACGCTGAAAGCAGTTTTAAATTACAAATGGATTTTCCCTGCCCATAAATCACGGAGGAAATTCGCTGTAACAGCCCCAAACAACCTTGCCCTCCTCACCCAGGCTGGAGGGAGAAGGCACCCAGGGTGTGCAGCTCCCACTGCTCAGCCAGGGCTCCCTGCCAGTCACCCTGCCCCGAAAACATTCGCAGCAGAGGTCAGAGCTGGTGCAGCAGCAGCCCCAGGTAATTCCAGTCGAAATGCTGGCCGTAACCTAGAGGTGAGATAAGGAGGAAAGGGAGAGGAGCTGTCAGGAAGGGAGTGTTAGTGGAAGAGTTTCCACTGTGTGAGCTCTGGGTGAAGGCTCCCGGTGGTCTTGAGTTACCTCTAACAAGTCCTTGTGCTGCTGGATATAAAATAAAGTGTCAAGGGCAGGTTACAAACACGGGCTGTGCTTGGAGCCGGTGCCCTCCCATCACAGGGTCATGCTGAGGGCTTTGTTCCTCTCCTTCCTGCCTTATTTCCCACTCTCATCCATTCTCACCTCATGCTTTCTCTCCAGCTCTGTCTCTCTTTTTCCCATGAGAGCTGGGAAGAGGCGGAGCAGCACCCACTCCCTCAGTGCTGGTCCCAGGGCTGGGGCACAAAACAAGACAGAGAGGAGCCATTGCCTGCCAACAATTCCCTGCCAAGCATTCCCTGGCAATTCCTCATGCAGAATTCCTCTGCTGGAACCAACCTCTTGCTTCTCACATCTCCAGCCTGCAGGAGACCAGCTCTTCTTCAACCAGTCCGTCCATCCATCCATCCATGGTTCCTCCAGCTTTTCCCGCTTAGGATGCAGCTCACCATGAACTATTAGAGGCTTTTTGGGTTTTTCTGCACTCGGACTCTGCCTCTCCTCTCCATACATTAAGTATAGAAGGATGGAGAGTAGCTGAAACATTGGGATATTCATCATGCTCCTTTCCGACCATGTGAGGGTAGTTTAGATATTTTTAGGACATGGCCATGTGATGTATTTAAGCTAATTTTCTGGGATACTTGGATGCACAGGTTCGTGCATGTTTGCCAGGTGGGCTGAGGACTGTGGAACAGGACTCCCATCACAGTTTTGACAGTGACCATCAGAAGGCTCCTTTCATTTGACTTGTTGGTGAGTTTCCACAAGAACAAAAAGATCTGAGATCTGTTTCCATGCCCGCAGATTCTTGAGAATTCCTGAGGGCAGCTGGGCTCCTCTGGATAGCTCTGGATTCTCAACCAGAAATGAAGGATTCATACCCAAACTTCAAGATCCCTGGAAAGGGTTTGGGCTTGAAGGTTTTGCTTTTCTCCTCTTTGCTTCTGTGTTTGATTTCTGTGGTTTTATTCTTTGCTCTCTGGTTTGACCCAACAGCCAGTGGTCAGAGTGGTTGGATGCCAAGAAAAAAAGCTGCTGTGGTGTCACTCTGAGCCAGAACAGTTTGCAAATACTGGGGGGATGTGAGCAGGGAGTCCCTCTCCTCCCTGCAAAATCCACCCAAATTCCCCTGCAGACAGAAGGGGCAAAGTCGATGTGAAAGGCAGAGCTGTGAAATAGCAGATCTATGATGATGCCTTGAGTGGCTGCGTAGAAACAGAGACTAGACAGGAATAAGGGAATAAAGGTCGGTATTTACTGGAAAGGCCTTCAAAGGTGCACCCTGGGAGCCAAAGGCTGCATCCAAAAATGGACCCCAAGATGGACCCCGAGTTCCCCACACCCTTATAGGTTTGGTTCATTTGCATATCAGCATAAATTCACCAATTAAAACTTCAGTCAATGATGTAATTTCCCTGAGCTCACCCCCCTTCTAAGATTTTGGTTTACACATTTTGGGCCCAGGACAGCCTGGGTGTCCTTGGAGAGCAGGCCCAGGGAGGCGTTGTTATGTCTGGAGAGCAGAAGTGAGCAGGGTGCAAGAAACTTCAGAGTAACACACGAGGCAGTAGAGGATTTGAAAAATATAAAAGTTAAAACCTGAGGCATCATGAGGACAGGCTGAAGTGAATTCAGCAGTTCTAAAAAAGCTCCCAGGACATCTCAGGCATTGCTGCCAGTGACTCTGCCGTTGTTCTGCAGAAAGAACAAGATCCTGGTCAGATCCTGGCAGGTCAGATCCAGGCTGAAAGGCACCAAAGCAGGGATTTTTCCCAGTGAGGAAGCGTTGTCCAAATGACAGGGAAGAGCTGGGAGGGCGTACCTGGGTGGGAATAAGTCACAAGTCAGTTGTGCTTGGGAGGGAGGGTTTGTCACATAAACATCCCAGCAGAGCAGAGGGTGTTGGGTACCAGGAGCTCAGGGCTGCCTCCATCCCGCTCATGGAGCCAGAAATGAGAACCATTCTCCTGTGCAGATGTTATCCTGATAAACAGACAGTTGGATTGGGGGGAACAGGAGGGACCTGGGTAGTTACAGTTCTGTTTTGGGTTTAACCACAGCTTTCTTATGTCTTCAAGCATGGGATAGAGAGACATGGACTAGAATTAATACAGGAAAAAAATATAAATTATTTTGATGGAGTAAACTCCATTATTTACATGGAGTAAAAACTGGTAGAAACCAAAATGAAACGCAGAGCATTGTAGCACCCTCATGTAGAATAGAATGAGCCTGCCACCAATTCCAACCTGTCTTGCCAGCACTGGGTTTACTGGAGGGCCCCCTCCAACATCTCCTGGCATGGAGTACAACGAGCAGCTGAAAGGGGCTGTGGTGAGGGCTTGGTGCTGTGGAAATTCCCCAAGTTTTGCTCTCCTAGCCATTCAGGGATGGTTCTGTTGCCAGTTCCCTGCTCTCAGACCACGCTGAGCCAGTGCATCATCACTGTACTGCATCTTTCTGACAGCAAGTGGATATTAAATATCCCAATACTTTCAAAAAATACCTTGAAGGCTTCATCTTGGCTCACTTTCCTTGCCAGGATTTTTTTTTCGTAGAGGAAACACCCCCATCTCCTCTAAAGTATCACTTGGAGCTGACATTTGCTCTGAAACTTCTGCCACGCTGCATTGAAGCCATTTCAATAATGACATATCAGTGTCCCTAAGCACTGTAAAGTGTTTTAAAAACCAGCCCTGAGGGTTTGATTTACCTGAAGGGACCTCATGCATGCCCCAGCAGGTTGGGGATTCTTGTCTTTCCCTCCTAGTTCCCTAACAATTAAAATTGTCCTGTACTTTTTGTCCATCATGCCCAGCATAATTAAAAAGCAATTTTTGGCTTTTTCTTTTTTTTTTTTTTGCAGTGTCTTGATGATTTATAGACAATGAGATTTTATCAGTAGAGCACCACATTAAGAAAATGCTTGTTAATTATCTTCTGCTTAATATGATAATTTAGCAAAAAAACAACACCTATTAAGAGCTTCTCATTAGGTGAAACGCTTCTCATTTTTTAACACACAAAGTGTCCAAGTTAATGAGGTTCACCTTCGATTTGTAGCTGGCTCAGAGATTAAAAGCTCCCTCCATTTATAACTCCTCACAGGGCTCCGTTTGTAAAGGCTCCAGTTCCTGACTGTGGCTCTGCCTCTTCAAAGGCGAGATGACCACGCCCCCTCTCCTCCCATGAAAACCTTTCCAGCCTCTCCTGCTGCTTCTCTTTTTGTGGGGCTGGTGGTGCTGAGGTGGAGGTTTGGCAGGACCAAAGCGAGCCCGCGGTGTTGGGGACAATTCAAGGCCTATTCTGTTTCACCGAGCCCCACCTCTGATCTCTGGGACATCACTGAGTGCACTGAAGCTGGTGGAGTTTGTCACTTTTCAGGAAAATCACACCTTGGCTGCTGAGGGTGGAATTCCCTCCTTTCATTCTCTGTTTGAGGAGAAACTGTTTCGGGGAGTAAATCTGGTGTTTGCATAGGAGAGTTCTACCTTAGGGTGGGGATTATTTAGAAGGAGGGGCCTTGACTTCTGGAAAAGTGGCTCCTTGATGAGATCCCTCCTTGTGAGTGTCATGTTTACAAATACAAACCACCTTCAGCACCGGCTTCATCCTTTTTCTCCCCTTTCTCCTGGATGAGGCCACCTGGCTGTGCTGATGATTTTTCCTGCAAGACCCCACAGTTTTCGTAGAAACCTGATCTTTACGGGTGGGGTAGGTGCTACTACTCTTCAGGAGAGGTTTGAAATTCCAAGCTACATCTTACGCACTTTGTCCAGCTGGAGAATGCTCTAAAATCCCAGTAAATGCCCCTAAATTCCACCTCAGTTTCTTCCTTTTCCATTGCAGGGCTGGGAGTTGAACTTGAGGGTCTTCTTGGGCCCTTACAATTTTGTGATTTTGGAGTGGATAGCAGATAGATAGCATCTGTGTACCAAAAGCAGCCACCATCCAGCATTTCCATTATAAATGTTTAGGGAAAATATTTGCCACCAGAAAAATTCCCTCAAGCTAAGATTTCCTGTTGCTGTGATTTTCCCCCTCACCATTTCTCCCAAACCTTGTCACCCACCATGAATATTCAGCCCAGCTTTGTCAAAACCAAGGGGATAAAAATAAATTCTTCCATCCTCCCCTTTTACACCTTTCCTTTTCATCCCTCAGCCATTCAAGCCTGGCCTCTATCTGAGCAGATCAGCCAGTTTAATTTCATAGTGGCCCGTGGATTAACGATGGTATCGAGCCTGTGAAATGTCTGTGATAATCAGATTGAGAGGGCCCACGTTTATCTCCCTTGGCGAGCAGCAGCTTAGATAAGCTCCACGCTGAAGAGAAGGGCTCTTGCTCGTGTGGTTTTTTTTTTTTCTTTTTCACTCTTGCAAACTCATCCTGAAATGCGAGATGCGAGTTGGGTCCTCTCTGTCTTACAGCACGTCACGAGCAATAAAGGCTCGGCAGCCCAAATGAAGAACTTCTTGACAGCTCTGTAAAATATCCTGTCTTCAAATTATGCCTTTGGGGACCCGTCTCCCACCTCGCTGCTGTCAAGAGCCTGGTGAGCGTGGAGCTGCCTGGAAATGAGTCAACAATTTGAGCGGGCAACTGGAAGGAGTAAAACCCAGCGCGGGCTGTATTTGATTAACGGCGAGGCGATGAGAAGGAATAGGGAAAAAAGCTTCCTTTTGTCACTGCAGTTAACAAATCTGTCTCTGAACACAGCAGCTGCAGGAAGAGGGCACTTTATGCGTTGCCCTTTTTTAGGACAGATCACTTGAAACACTTTAGTCACGCTGCTTTAATCATCTTCTGCAAAGCCCCAATAATCAGAGTCTTCTCACGCGAGCCTTGTAAGCGAGCCCCTCCAGGCTGCACAGTCATGTAAATAAATAATTACATCCCAAATTCTGCATTAAAAGGACATTAAGGCGACAAAGACGAGCGCTCAGAAGTTGGGAAAGGGCAGGATGGTGGTGGCCTGTGCCCACGTGGGGACAGGCATTAGGAGAAGAGCTCTAATTGCACGAGGGTAAAGGATGGGAGGATGTCACCTCAGCTGCCTCTCATGAGATGCTCCCATGGCCTGGAACATCACCTTTGTCACACCTCTGGCTGGTGACATGCTCAGCACTCGTTTCTTTGGCATGACATTATATTGAACGTTCCATGAATGCAATTAAATGTGTTTTAGACGAGGGCTGTGAAGTTCTTCAGGGAGAGCAGGGAACGGGGTTTGTGGTTATCCCACTGCAAAGTAAGGGGGGTTTGGTGACCGTTCCCAAAGCTGGGATATTTTTGGATTAGGGCAATGTATGGACACATCCGTGTCTCACAGATGGGATGTGGACAAGGCAATTTATTGCTCTGGTGAATCAGGACACGTTTATAGCCAGGAATCTCCTGAGCAGAGGTAGAAGAGCCCCTGGACACAAGTGTCTGCCCATGGCTGAGGAGCCTTTCCAAGGGAAATCCCTGGATGTGCTGGTTTTGGCTGGTATAAATTTTTTTCATAATAGCTGGAATCAGGGTGTTTTGGATTTGATAACGCTGGGATGTTTGGTTATTGCTCACAGAGTTGAGGCCTTTTCAGCTCCTCACCCCACCCAGCCCTGGGAGGCTGTGGGGGTGCACAAGAGTTTGGGAGGGGTCACAGCCAGGACAGCTGACCCCAGTGCCCAAGGGGACATCCCAGACCAAGAGCTTGGGAGGGGTCACAGCCAGGACAGCTGACCCCAGTGCCAAAGGGACATCCCAGACCAAGAGCTTGGGAGGGGTCACAGCCAGGACAGCTGACCCCAGTGACCAAAGGGACATCCCAGACCATGTGGTCAGTATATAAAGCTGGGAGGAGAAAAGGGTGTGGGGATGGCTGGAGTGATGGCATTTGTGTTCCCGGGTCACCCTTACAGATGCTGGAGCCCTGCTGTCCCGGGAATGGCTCTGATGGGAAGTGGGGGATCAATTCCTTGTTTTGCTTTGCTTGTGCATGGCTTTTGCTTTTCCTATCAAAATGTCTTTATCTCGCCCCATGAGTTTTCTCACTGTTACCCTTCCTGTTGTCTCCCCATCCCATGGATGTGTGGGGCTGTTTCCAGCTGGGATTTAACCACCACATTGGATTGGTTCTCTGCTAAACCCACAGCTCCAGGAGATGACCTGGAGCAACCTCATCTAAATTCAGAGCTGATCTAACTTTGGAGCTGGCCTTGCTTTGAGTGGGGAGCTGGGCCAGAGACCCCCAGATGTCCCTCCCAGCCCAAGTAAACCTGTGATTCTCCAATTTATTCCATGTTTTCTGTTGATTGTGTGGCATTTTCACTTAAAACTTTAGGGTTTACCAAATCTCCAGTTTCCTTGACTTATTAAGGGAAGCAAAACTCTCATAAAGATCCCATTTTTTTTAACAGGATCTGTCTCCTGATGCAGAGGAGCTGTGAAGGCTGTGGTCTGCAGCAGTGGCTTGATTCAGATCAGGGACTAAATCTTGGCCTAAGCTCATTCCAGAAACACAACCTGCCCATGACTTTAGTTCTTTTTGCTCTTTCATCCTTTGCAGAAGGTCTTGGATTCATTCAAGTATTTTAAACATTTAAATCTTGATTCTTCCTTTTGAAAATCAAATCTTGATTTTTCATTTCTCCTCCTTCAAAAGAGAGTTTTTGGGTTGTGACCAGCCCTATTTCAGCCTTGGCTCTCCCACAAAAGTGCCTTCATCTTGCACACACAGAAAGTAATTGAGACTAAAATCTTCTTTGTTGACCATTCATTGAAACCAAGCAATCCACTTTGTAAAAATGTTGAACAGTTAAAATTGCAGCTCAAAATTAATGATACCTTAGAGATCTAACAAAGAAAACTCTAAAAAAGGCTCAGCTTTGGAAAGAAATGAGTTTTTGCAGCTCAAATCAAGCAGCCCTAATGGATGTATGTTTTTTATCTGTGCATCAGCTCCTAGAATTTACTGTGAGGATCACACCCCAGCTTCATCTCAGGAGAGTGTTTTGAAAGGAAATTCATAATCCCGTGGAAATAAGGGATGGGGTCACCCCCTGAATGACAGGGAGAAACCTGGTGCCTGCCTCCATAGGAAAGTTGTGTCCTGGGAGCCAAACTCTGCAGACAAAACCCATTCAGCCACGTAATCAAGATTATAATGTAATAATATACATGAAAGGGGTTGAATTCAAGTATCCACACTGGCAATTTGGGCATTTCCTAGCTTTGACTTTAAAACACTGAGGTTCGTTTTGCTCAGGGTTATAAATAACCTCTTTCTTCTTAGCTTTTCTTCTTTTTTTTTAAGGAAAAAGGTTGAATTTCCATGAATTCCCCCTTTGCGGCTGCTCTGTTGGTTGTCACCAGGGATCACCTCTGAGATTCATCCTGCAGAGCTGAGCTAAGTGTGATGGGTGCTCTGTGTTGAGCAGCAGGTGAGAGTAGAAAAGTCTCATTTCTGTCTCCTGACAGTGGAAAAACTGTGGGATGGGAGCACCAGGCTNTTTTTTTTTTTTTTTTTTAAGGAAAAAGGCCGAATTTCCATTAATTCCCCCTTCGCGGCTCCTCTGTTGGTTGTCACCAGGAATCACCTCTGAGATTCATCCTGCAGAGCTGAGCTAAGTGTGATGGGTGCTCTGTGTTGAGCAGCAGGTGAGAGTAGAAAAGTCTCATTTCTGTCTCCTGACAGTGGAAAAACTGTGGGATGGGAGCACCAGGCTATGTCAGTGCTGACAAACACAGGCCAGGAGCTGGGCTGGGAGCAGGATTCTTGGAGAGGTTTCGGTCCAAGCCCAACAGGGCATCCCAAAATGTCATGGTTTGGACAAACAGTATCTGTCCCATCAGTCCAGAGACTCTCAGCCAACATCTGGTTGTGTCAAGTTCTTCTCTCTCATTCCTTCTCTGTTCTTTACTCTTGCTGGTGACAGGGCTGTAAGGAATGTCCTGTGATGGACGTCCAAGGACTTTGGGCTTGTCTACTCTGGAGAAAAGGAAGCTGAGGAGCTCTCTTCATTTTCCTGAGGATGGAAAGCAGAGAGTGAGGTGCTGATCTCCCTGGTATCCACTGATAGGACACGTGGAATTGTTCAAAACTGTGCCGGGGAGGTTTAAACTGGATATTAGGAAGCATTTCTTCACTGAAACACTGGAAAAGGCTTCCTGACCTTCTGGTCAATGCTCAGACCTTCCAGTGTTGAAGAGGCATTTGGACAATGCCCATAAAAACAGGTTTGAACTTTTGGACAGCCCTGAAGTGGTCAGGCAGTTGGGCAGGATGGTGATTGTAGGGCCCTTCCAACTGAAATATATTCTATTCTATTCTATTCTATTCTATTCTATTCTATTCTATTCTATTCCATTCCATTCCATTCCATTCCATTCCATTCCATTCCCTCCTTTCTTCAGTCTTTGCCTGGGAAGCCAAAAGGGGCCCTGATGAGTTCATGGAGAAAAATTTTCTTGCTCCAAATTCTTGTCCTCAATACGAGGGGACCATTGCTGGGATGGGGTGGCAGGGCAAATCTTCCAGGGTTTATCCACTGCTTTCCTGGATGGGTGAGGGGAAGGAGCATGGCCAGTGCACACAAGTGACTCAGGGGATGTGCTCACCATGTATCAACAAGCTTTTCTTAAATAATTGGAAAGCCGAAGTTTTTGGAGGTTTTTTAACTTAGCAAATACACGACCCCCAGGGATTGGAAAAAGCCATTCCCTAGGTATCAGAATGACTCCTTCTCTCTTTTCTCGTGTCAAATCCCTATTCCAAAGCACGGGAGAGTCAGCCCTGCTCCCCTAGAAAGCTGAAACAATCCTTTTTAATGGTTTGTCTGATGCATTTTGACTGAATGAGTTGCACTCATTTTTTATTGAAACCTGGTCTTCCTCCCCTCCTCCCTGCTTCCACCTCCTCTGTCAAATAACAACACAAATAACCAACTCCCCAGCCTGCAGCAGACACCCAGCTTGGGAAGCATCAGCTGGGCCAATTAAACTTTGGCAAAGTAATAAAGATCAGGAAAGAGGGTGTGAGCAGCCCGAGTCGCCTGACAGCTTAAAGGAGCAGCTGAGGATGGGGCTTGGCATCAGAAAGGGAAGCAAACGAGCCTCCTTCTAACTACCTTCGTGGTTGTTAGCTGAGCCTGCTGGTGCCCTCACCTGCTTCTCCTGCTGACCTCCTGACCCCCCAGACATTATTTTACATCCCCGTGCATTGTTGATTCCGTGGGTGAAGTCTGAATTTTGCTTCTTTGTGTTGCTCGTTCAGCATCATTTAAACTGCGCTTGAGACTGCTCTTACCCCGGTGAGTCACTTCACGCTCGGTCACATTGAGTTTCATATTCTCCTTCTGTGCCTCTTCACGTTCTCTGTGAAGAACAGCCTGCAAAATGGTTGTGTCCTCCTGAATCCCAACCCCTGCCCTCATATCATTATCCCCAGAAAATCCAGTGATCTCCCATGTCTGAATCAGGAATGAAAATACATTCCAGGGTACCAGCCCCAAATGAAGATCCTGGTGAGATTTGGTGCTTTTCTAGCTCTGCAAAACACAAGATTTCAAAGACCTTCGTATGAGCCGTGATTAAAAAACAAAAAAAAAAAAAAAAAAATTATAAAATCAAAGGATAATTTGGGTTGGAAGGGACCTTAAAAACCATCTTTTTCCAATCCCTCTGCCAAGGGCAGGGACACCTTCCACTAGACCAGGTTGCTCCAAGCAGTCATTCCTGCATTGCTTCCTTTCCTTTCCTTTCCTTTCCTTTCCTTTCCTTTCCTTTCCTTTCCTTTCCTTTCCTTTCCTTTCCTTTCCTTTCCTTTCCTTTCCATTTGTCTATGTCTATATCATCTATACCTGTATCTATATCTATATGGATAATGCTGCTCTAAACATCTTTCCCTGCTTTCCAAAGGAATGGTCTTCTTCTCACAGGATGTTGCAGCCGTGGAGGGTGGTTTCAAACATGAATTTTTGTCTATCAGTGACAAATAATTTTGGCCCCAGCCATTCATGGTGTTGGGCTGGTATCAGGTGTTATGGTTTCTGTTTATGGGTCCCAAGTGAGGTCAGAGGTTTTTCTTTAACCCCTATAAATCCAGATGGAGGGATCAGCTGTATCCCAAAGAGAGACCCTGCTGCTCCCAGCTTATTTGATGGGAAAAAGTTGTCAGGCCACTGCCTTGCTTTAAGATGACCTGACTTTGCCAAGGCTTGGGCTAAGCGTGTGACATGTTGGTGCCATCCTGTCAGGTACCTGCGAGGTGTCTGCACATGGTGGTGCCACATATTCAGGGTGGAAAACACTATTTTCTGGAATGATCTTCAAACAAAAGTCATTTTCTCTGGTGCAGCTACCTCCAAAAGACCACAGTACTGGTAATTTGGCACAGTATAACCTGAATTGCTTTGACAAACCAGAATTATTCAGGGAAGAGCAGCGAGAAGATCAGGGAGCAGGTGTGTAATTCCAGCAGGCAATGACAGGTAGGAGCACATCCTAAACCAATAAATGTCTCTGAAGTGTGTAAAAACCAGAGAAGGAGAGAAAATGATGTTGGGCAGTGAACTGGATTATGACTGGGAGAGTAGCACTTCAGGCTAAATATCAGACATATCAATTCTTGATGGCCAGGGTGCAGGAGCAAGAAAAATGATAAACACTCCAGCACCTGGAATATTTAAATGTGTCGCTAAGGGGACAGTCCCACCATGCTGCTGTGATAGGACTCCGCAGTGGCATTCCCAGCCCTGAACTAATTTCCAATCTGATTTTGGAAAGCCAGCTCACCTCCCTAAGTCTCGTGTTCCCTTCCCACATTGTCTTGACTATTTGAATTTTAAACTCTCCAGGGCAGAGATGATCTCCTTAAACCGTGCTGTGCCTTGCATAAGGTGGCCTTGATTTTTTGGCACTGCTGAAATAAAACCTGTGCTTTCCAAGATGCTCTGAGCAGCAGCCCTGCCACGGGGAGACAGAGTGCCTGCGAGGAGGGTTGGATTTATGAATACAACATCAAGTTTGCCCTTGGGATCCTCCTGTCTGTTGTTGCTAATGATCAGTGATTTTCCTGCTCATCCGGTATTGAAAGCAACAGGGAAAAGCCGTGAGCAGCCCAGCTGCATTATGGATGAGCTGGACATGCAGCTGGGATGGAGATGGGCTGCCCTGTGTCACCGAGATGTCACCCTCTCTGCTGGCCCACCCCGGGAAGTGGCATCGGTCACCGCTCCCGTGGCAGCCGGCTCCTCTCACTAATTGGCTCTGTGGACGTGGAGCCGGCTGGAATACGGAATGTGCCGGCCCTGGGTCCCGCTCTGATGGCAGAGGGGTGGGGAGGCAGGGCTGGAAGAAAGGCTGCCCAGCGTCAGAAGGAGCAAAAGGAGCCGCCAGGCTTGGTTTGACTGCGGGGAAAGGCGTGTTTGTGGGGGTTTGAAGCTCCGGTATTGATCAGCACCTAAAAGGAGCCGGGAAACAAAGGCTTCCTCCTCTTTAAAGTTCACTTGCAGAAAATAGTAGGACTCGCTCCTTGGGAGTCTGCTTCCCAGGGAAAGGTTGATGTGCTGCGTGTTCCCACTTTGCACAGGCCGCTGGAGGGTGGGAACCACACTTTGTAGCATGGAGGAGGAAGCACTTGAAAAGGAGAGAGATTTCTCTCTTCGGCCTCTTTCTCCACCTGAATTGAGAGGGAGGGCCAGGGGTGGTCTGGGAGTGAGAGATTATTTCTCTCTAATCAACTCCACTGAGCATCTGCCACAGAAATGCTCCACAGTGGTGAGGGGTTCCCTCACAGAGACTCCCTATGGGTAAAGGCACTTGACCAACTTCCTTTTGGCTTCTTTGATGGTAAAACCCCAATTTTTCTGCCAGGCTGCTTTAAAATCCTGCATTCTGTGTAAAAGTAAGGTTGCAGATGCAAATCCTGCAGTGGAAAGAGGACACCTGGCTCTTCTCCATGTTCGGATCTGGGTTATTGTGGGAACAGGCTGCCCAGAGGAGCTGTGGTTGCTCCATCCCTGGAAGTGTCCAAGGCCAGGTTGGATGTGGCTTGCAGCAACCTGGGATAGTGGAAGGTGTCCCTGCCCATGGCAGGGGCTTGGAATGAGATGATCATTAAGGTCCCTTCCAACCCAAACCATTCCATGATTCTATGATTGGAAGCCAAGCCAGCTCTCCAGTGTTGGAGGCCCCAAATTTTGAGTGTTGCTGCTCAAAGCAGAGTTGGGTGGAAGGTGAAAAAACAGTGGAGAGAGCATGAAACAAAATCAAGAGGCAGGGAAGCGGCAGAAGGTGGGATCAGGCTCTACATCAGGGAAAGGCTCTGTGAAAGCAGCAGGCACAGCTGAATTCCTGGTCAGGGACAGACACCAGGGAGCAGAAGGGTGGATCAACAAACAGGGGATACGGATGGGGAGGGTTTGGAGCAAGAATTTGAGATACAGGACAGGGTTTCAAAGCTGCACATGACAGAGATGCTTCTCAGCAGCACCTGCCTGGTGTTTGCCTGCTGGACATTACCCTGGTGGTCTGCTCTGGGCTCGGTGGGCGAGCAGCATCTCCGTGCCTGCGGAAGGACTCGTGCCCTGATTGCTGTGTGGGCTGTGATGAAGCCATGTCGTTACACAGCCTGGATTCCACCTCCCCGTGGGGTTGGAGTGTGTATTTTTCAGAGCTGATTTGTTACAGCGCTGTGGCCATTTCATTTGTAGGGGTTGTTGATAATTTTTCATAATTCATCGTGCCTCTGCTGAGCCTCTCTCCAAGAGTTCTGTGTGGTTTAAGAGAGGATTTTTCTCCATAACAACCCCTTGTCCCCTTCTGGCACCGATCCTGGGGTTTCCCCTCAATGGATTTAATAAAAATGCTCTCCAGGCTTTTCATCAGCTGAGAAAAATGAGCCCGCCTGCCTCGCCACAGCTCTGCAAACTTTCCAGCTGATTTGGGGACGCTGTGGCCAATTCTGCTCTAACTCCTCGTGCTGTTGGAAGCGCAGCTTTGAATTCGCTGTACGCTGAGAGCAAACGGGGGCTGGGGAGGAGGTTCCCATGTAGATCCTGGTAATTGCAACGAGGATGCACAAATAAAATGCAAGCGTGGCACTGTGACAAGCTGGCTGGAGCAGATGGAGTCCCCCAGCTTGTGCTGGCCCCAGCTGAAGCTGCTCCAATGCACACTGCCTGCCCTACGCTGACGACTTCTGATGGATTTTTCCTCCAGCCCAAATAACAGGCCCATAATTCTGTGTCTGAGCTCCAGCTTGAGGGAATAGCACTGGGTGAGCTGTGGATTTGCTGAGTTTTCCCCCCCCTAAATGGATTGTGTTCCAGAATTTACCCAGGTCTCCTGGTAACTGTGTTTTCTGATTTGTTAGGTTTTAGCAGGGGGTTTGATGGTGTGGCTCCACTACCTGAAATTCAATTGATGGTTCTGCCCCAGAAATAATGCTGGAGAAAGCAGTTCCCTCATGGATCTCGTCCATTGTCTTGGGAAGGGGCTCCTAAGGTGGACAGAGGTGCTCGGCTGCACAGCCACGGCCTTTTGGGGGAGGTGGCTGCCAGGAGAGGGGAGGGTGCTGGGCCCACCTTACCCCTCCAGACCCCCGCAGGATCTCAGTGTCTGTCAGTGCCCTGGAACCCAGCTAAACTGATTTTGCTGCAGCTCACACCAGCAGCACTAACAATCCTGGTGGCCCTTGCACTGGGATTAGCATGAAGGGAAGGTTTCAGGGTGGATTTGGGGAACTTTCAGCCCTTGAGAGCAGCGTGCAAGGCTTGGGGTTGCCAGGGGAGGAACACGAAGCACCCAGGGATCAGCAGGTTACACCGGGATGGGAAATGCTGGTGGAGCAAGGGCTGCCAGACTTGGCGGAGATCCAAAGCCATTTCCCCTTTGCAGGTCCCTGGTCCCTGGCTGTGACACGGGGACGCTCAGCCGTGACCATGGAACCCTCTCGGAGCTGAGCCGGGGTAACAATCTGTTCCCAGGGAGCCAAGATGTGCCTGCTGATTTCCCAGACTTGGAGCCTCTGGCGAGCTGCCTGCTCCACATGGAGATGGGAGTGGAGTTAACTCCATCATTGCCACCAGCGAGGTGCACAAGCAGGGCTTGGAAATGCCCGTGGTCCTCCTGTCGCACTCTGGCTCTTCCTAAATGCCTGAGGTTTGCTCTGAAGGGCTGAGAAGGATTTTAGGGATGTTAAATAGGGGCTGGCCTGGCTGTCCCCTGGCTGCCTGTCCTTGGGGCTGAGCGGTGCCCATAACCACGTGTTTGTCTCCAGACACACCAAAGCAAAGAACAGCAGGAACTTTGCACCTCCTGGGTTACAGGAACAAAGTTATTCCATACTTTGTTCCACCTCCCAAGGTGACTCCAACTCCCATCCTTCCTCATCCATAATTTCTTCTCTAAATTAGTTCTGCAATGCAAAGAAAATGTACTATTACATCTGAATTTCAGGCTCTGTCTGTCTGATTCTTTTTCTCTGAATTTATGGTCTCTTCTGCCTGCCCTGTGTTGCAGGTTTTCTCTTTACACCTCCTTTTCCACTCTCTCCGTGTTACGTGTCCCACCTATGACTGCAGGATTTAGCCAAAGGGTTTTCCCTAAAGGTAATGGGGAAGGAATCCTGGTTTTGTGTGTACTAAACACGGGCTTTTTCCAGTGCTTTGTTTGCTGTCCTTAAACAGCAGCAGCTCCCAAGCACATCCGTGCAGACCCATTGGCAGTGCCAGATCCAAATGTCTTTGAGCACTTCCAGGGATGATGATTCCCTGGGAGACCTGTTCCAGAGCTTGGCCACCCTTTCAGTGAAGAAATCTTTCCTAATATTCAATCTAAAACTCTCTTGGCACAACCTGAGGCCATTTCCTCTTGTCCTTTCAGTACCATATCCCCATACCTGTGTTCTCCTGAAAACCAGGGTGGCTTCATCCAAACAATCTGCTGGAAACATCCTTTGGAAACAAACTTTCCTCCAAATTGAGCCTGGGTGGTGTCCTCACACAAAGGACATCTTTCATCCCCTCAAAACCTGACTCTGAGCTTGAGGTTTCTGAAAATACTGGAGCAGCTCTGAAAAGATGAGAAGTATTCGTGTATATACAGACATATATATTATATATACTTTAGAATATTTTGTATTTTTAATGTGCTTTAATTTTTTATATATTATTTTTGTATCAATTTGATTTCTTCTGCTCTTCAGGGCTGAGAACCAATGCAAGAATGTCTGCCTTGTGGTTTCTGGCCATATGAAGCTTTTGGCAGAAGCTCGTAAGATTTTATCTTTCCCTTTCAAGGCTATGCAGACAATGTCTTTTGTACAGACTTCAGCTCTTCCCTGGTCAAGAGTGAATATAGAAATCCTATGTGAAAGTTAAGCCAAAAGTGGATCTTCCTTGATGGCTTATCCCTTAAAAATCAAAGGCAAGTGTGCCTGGCACTCCCATTCTGTGTAAATTTTTCCTCGTCTTTCTGTATGTTTCTAAGAAATTATTTTTCTAAGGAAGTGTTTTATTAAGTAAAAGCCACTTGAGACTGATGGCAGCCCGTCCTGTGGTCTGGCTGAGCACTTTCCAGAGTTTTCCATGTGTGTATCCATCCAATTTTCAGCCACCCTACATTCCAGGATCAAGCCTGCTCTTCTCTGGCATGAGCTTCTTACTCGTCTGAGTGACAAATTTGTCTTTCATCTCATCTATGCTTTCAAGAACTAAGACTAATGATGATCTTAGGCTTATAAATCTCTGTCCATACAGCAAAGCACTGAGATTTGCTGTAGGACACACAGCAAATCCATCCAGAAGGCAGAGTGTGTAGGAAATGAAGAAATGTCCTGTTAAAGCTGCAGTGTGAATTTGGGCAGTAGAAGACATAGTGATTTCTTGGATAGGCATCTGTCCAGCCTGGGGTCCACAGTTTTGCCGTCCCCTTTAGGGATCACAGAATCATGGGATCATTGAGGTTGGGAAAACCCTCTAAGATCATCAAATCAAACAGTTCCCCAGCACTGCCAAGGTCACCACTAACCCCTGTCCTCAAGTGCCACATCCACAGGGCTTTAAATCCCTCCAGGGGTGGTGATTCTACTACCTGGGCAGCTGTGCCAGGGCTGGACAACCCTTTCCATGAAGGAATTTTCCCAAAATCCAATATAAACCTCCCCTGGCCCAGCTTGAGGCCGTTCCCTCTGCTCCTGTCCCTGTTCCCTGCGAGCAGAGCCCGACCCCCCCGGCTGCCCCCTCCTGTCAGGGAGTTGTTCAGAGCCACAAGGTCCCCCCTGAGCCTCCTTTTCTCCAGGCTGAGCCCCTTTCCCAGCTCCCTCAGCCTCTCCTGGTGCTCCAGCCCCTTCCCATCTCCGTTCCCTTCCCTGGACACGCTCCAGCCCCTCAAGGTGTGTTGTGAGGAGCCAAAGACTGAACACAGGGCTGTCCAGCTGAAGGATGACCATAGCAAATGGATGAGGAAAGCCCTGACATCACCTGGATTCTGCTCCCAGACCGACAGGGATTTGAGTGTCACCAGGACTCAGCACCTCTGGCTGAGCCAGGTGGGTACGGGCCAGCTCCCAGCAGCTGGTGGCTACTGGGGCATCGCAGTGCTGGGCTGGTGTGACCCACCAGTTATGGAGTCAGGAAGGGTTTGTGCCTGTCCCGTGGATCTCAGGCCTGTCTGCCTCCATCCCTGCCCTTGGAAGCTGAGCACTCCCTGTGGAAGGACAACACAAAGGAAACGGAGGGAGATGCTTCTCATAATGGGAGCTCTGCTCCCCTCCCCCTGGAAGAGCAACTATTTCCAGTAAGTGAGCAGGAAGACCAGCCCCGGCCACCAGAGAGTATTTAGAAGTAATTGAATCACTGGATTAGCTAATGCAGCATCCATTAGGAGTCCATGCCATCCCCAGAGGACTCGGCAGACATAAAGGAGCTCGAGGAAGCCGTGAGCATTTCATGTATGTACATAAACCTCCTGCTTCCAGGCCATAACTTTCTTCCCGTCTGACAACACCAAGGTGCTCTTGGCCCTCCTCCATCCCCCTCGGCACGAGGTCTGAGGTTGTCCAGATGGCCCTGGAAGGTAGAGAGAAGCCAGAGCAGTTGCTCAGAGTTGATGTGGGGGTAGGGGGATGGCGGCAGACCCTGGAACTTGGCTCCTCTCGGGATGGAGAGGAGCAGTTGGAGCGTGCGGAAGCGCTCGGGCAGATCGGGCTGGGGAAGGTTTTGCCGGGAGAAGCAGCCGGCTCCAGACTTGGCCCGGGGCACGGCGCGCCTGGCAGATGGCGGGGAGGAGTGGGTGTGCGGCGTGAGGAAAGATTTAAACACAGAAGGCCAACTCCTCACCCAGCCAGGGGAAATGTGCTTTCCCCAGGATCCGCTGGCAGCCGTTCCCGCGCGGTGGCCGGAGCTGGTGCTAGCCCACAGTGTTATTTCAACTGGTTCCTGGCACCGAAGCTGCGGCGGGGATTTGCTGTGTTTGGAGCTGGTTCTCCTCCTTAAGGAGCAGCAACACCCTCCAGATGCTGCAAACTTAACTCTGTGCTTTGAATTCTGGAGGAGGAAAAAGGAGGAGCTCGCCTGGGTGATGGAGCAGGGATTTGAGTGCTGCAGGTGGGCCTGAAGCTTCACCTTCCTCCAGCTGGGTCCACTGGGTTCAGAGTGCATAAAATTGCTTTAAACAGTATGGATTTCATGCCAAGCTTTCCAAAGAGAGAAGCACAAGTCCCGCTACGTGAGAGGCTTAAATCTCAGCAAAACAACACATGGGGCTGCTAATCCTAATTCACTTACACAAGCTGCTCCATCCTTTCTTCCACTTTGAAGTGTCCTTATTTAACAGGCAAAATAGCTAGAAGTTTGCATGATGGAGTCTTTTCCAAACTGGGTGAGCTGTTTCCCTGTCTCTCTCTCCCATGGTGACCAGTTCACACGTTGTTGTGGGAAGGGGAGGCCCCGTGGCAACCTAAATATAGATGCACATAAGGAAACAAATGCTACCCCCTGTAAATTTTGCCATCAGCAGCTGGAGTGGGACACACCATTGCTTAGCAGGAGATTAGTTTTGCAGGCTCCGTGTGTCTAAAGGGAGAATCATCTATTGTTTGCCAGTTAAGATTTATGGCATCTCCATTTAGACTGAATAATTTATCCTGAATGAGCCCTGAAACCCTTTGGCAGTTGCAGGGAGAAAAACACACCCTAGGAAAAAAAAAAAAAAGTTTCACCCTAATAGGAAAAACTCAGCAGGCGTTGGGGAGAGGGGAGGGGGCGGTGAAGGGTTGGTTGCTCTGTCGGAGACCTCGGTGGTTCTGTATCCTTTGTCATTACTTTATAATGATGAACTCCATCGTTAGGAGCCATTCATTCCCGCTTAGCCTGTGTGATCTGATGCTGCCTTGATAGGATCCAATTTAGCATTTCACTCTGGGCTCCATTCCATGGCCATTTGGGTTTGGAAGTAAAAGGCAGTTTGATGACGCCTTGATGGTGTTTTAAACTGCCGTAAAAAACGCTGGCGAGGCAGTTCAATAAGGGCGACATCATCCTGGGCCTGCTCTTTGAGGCAGCTGCTTTTCTTTGTCCTAAAACTTGGGCTTAAAGTGGGTGGGGGAGCTTTGTGCCCTGTTTTGGGTTGTTTATGGGGTGACTGATGCAGACGGAAAAGGGTGAGCCTGCACTGGCCCCTGGGGCTCACCCACACGAAGGAAACTTCAGAGGGAAGGTTGCAGGAGACTTTTCCACCACTGAAATGTGCACCTGGCATGGCTTCCAGTTTCATCCCAGTCCGAGAGAAGAGAATTCGTCTGAATTCTCCTGGTTTTGAGGAAAGAAAATTCACTATTCAGGAGCTACCTTGGTTGTATCCCATTTCTTGGTGACTCCTGAGGTCCAGCTGTTCCCACAGCCAAACCACCGGGGCTGGGGATATTTGAACAGAGCAAGGCTTGCCCCAGGCCTCATCATAAAGCTGGTTTGGGTTTTTTTTCTCCTTTTTTCCTCTCTTAAATATCTGACTTTAGCTCTGATTTTGAACTTCCTGGTTCTGGAATCAAATGCAGCAAAGCACTTCTGTCTCCATTTTCCATCCAAGTGGAAGTGAGGATGTGAAATATTCTCCTGTAAACTCAGAGTCAGGCATTTAAGAAAAGCTTTTCTCTAGACAAGCCCTTGAGCCTCCTCTGGGTTACTCGGTTCAGTGTCCAGAGGTGATTGAGCTCTCTAAAAAATGGGTTCAGCCCAAGACACTCCCTCAAATTGAATAGTTTTCCCTTCTTCCAAGGACACCAAATTTCACTAAGCCGTTGCCATCAGTTTCCTCCAGATTTTCTAGGCTGGTGTGAATCAGGAATAAAGCTTTTTTCTTCACTTAGTTCCATCCAACCACGTTACTTTCTGAGCTGTTCTCCGTGGATTTAGTGGCTCCTTGATGTTTGGGACTCAAAATAGTCAGGTTGTTTGCTGCTTTTCCTGTAACCGTGTCCTACAAGTTCCTTTGGGTTGCCCACGATTAGTGAGGGAACACCAGAGGCTTTCCCCTCCAGGTCCCTGACTCAAAAGTCAATCCAAACAAGACCAGTCCAACTAGAGGATATTCCACTGACAGGAGCTGCTGTCCAGGTCAGAGGGCCACTTGTCCAAGGGAAATTGGATGACTTTCCAGCTTCTTGAGCAGAGACGATCAGCAGTGACAGAGCAAACCCAGAAATGGCATCACTGAAATCAGCATATTTTCTGTCATCCCAAAGCAGGATGCCAAGCTCTCTCCGTAAGAACTGACTTGACTGGAAGTGAGAAAGACAGTTGGAAACCCCCTTTTTGTTTTTGTTCCATGGAATTCCATTGCAGTTACAGCTGGATGAAGACATTTCTATCTCGACGTTCTTACAAGTTTTCAGTTCAGTGAAAATATTAACTTGGGAAGACAAAGGCTGGGAAATAAGAAAAATTGATTCCAATGGATCACTCTCTGCTGCCTAAAGAGAATTGCTCCATTTTTTCTGGATATATTTCTTGATAAGCATCTTCCTCTAGGATCTTAGAGGAAAAAATGTTGGTGGAACCTTGTTAGAGATTTGGTGTCCCTGCTCATGGCAGGGGGGTTGGAACTACATGAACTTTATGGTCACTTCCAACCCAAACCATTCTGTGATTCCATGATTTATTCCAGGCAGGAAATCTCAGGAATGAGGCTAAAGGCAAGTGAGAATTGCTCCCACCCAAACATTTCAGGTTTGAGCCACCGAGTTGTTGGGTTTGGTGTTGAAGATGCTGCTGGGAACACACTGTAGTTTGGGGAAAAAAATTATTGCTTCGAGAAATAATTTGTGGTGGAAAAATTACATTTATTCCTAAATGCATGGCTGAAAAGGGAATCCTCCCAGAGGGTGCTGGGCACTGCCCAGGCTCCCCAGGGAATGGGCACATTCCCAAGGCTCTCAGAGCTCCAGGAGCTTTTGGATAATGCTCTCAGGGATGCACAGGGTGGGATTATTGGGGTGTCTGTGCAGGGCCAGGAGCTGGACTGGATGATGCTTGTGGATCCCTTCCAATTCAGGATATTCCATGATTCTATGAACTGTGGAAGACCATTTTATCAAGTACTCTGTGGATGAACTCATGGCCAGGAACTGCCAGCCTCTGGCCATCCCCTGTCTTCAAAACACCATGTTATTTTTGTAATTTTTTTTCCCAAACATCCTCTGCTTTATTCCCTTTATAAGTGACTTGGGATGTAGAGCACCATGAACTACAGAGTTCCACCAGAGCTGAAAGCAGCGGGGTCACAAGTGATGAAAACACAAACCTGGGGGAAGGCACAGACTCCAGCTGGGGATAACAAAGCCTTGTTGGGATGGACAGAATGATCCCTTGGAGGCCAAACTGAGCCAAATTGGAGCCATTTTGGCTCAAGTTATAATTATTTATTTTCTGTTTTCCCCACCATCATTTCTTTGCAGCTGCGGGGTTCTCACATAATTTTTGTCTTGGGGGAACGGAGGGCACTTTGAAGGGCTGTGTAAAGTGATGTTTGTGGCCTGGCTGTCACCAGTGAAGGGTGGTTTTAGGGACAGAAATAAATGTGCAGGGCTGATGGAGAGCTCTGAAGATGATTTGGAATTTTACCTAAGTGCTAGTTTAAATTTCCCCTCATCCAAAACTACCTCCCAGTTTCTTCAGGCTCCAGATGCCTAGGAACATCACACAGGTGTGAGCCAAAACTTAGACTTTGCCAAGGCAATTTTGTCTGGCAAAACACTCCTGGTCCAGCCCAGGCAGAGAAATGGATGGGCAAAAATGGGGAAGAAAAGATTCTTTTTGTTTGCCCAGCAGGGGATTTCTGTTTAATCAGCAGTTGTTTGCAAAACCAAACACTGGCTGCCATGAGCCAGGGTCCGGGAACATCAATATCTGGGCTCTCTTCCAGGGCTGTGGCTGAGCTCCAAATGGTTGGTGAGCAAGGAGGAGGTGGGAAAGTGGCTCCCAGCACTCTGCAGTTGGCAGGGCTGGTGTTTGCTGCAGTGCAGGGACAGGGACAGGGACAGGGACAGGGAACGTTCATCTCCTCTGGCCCCAGCTGTAGGATTGGCACAGCTGCCCAGGGCAGGGTGGAGTCCCCATCCCTGAAGGGATTTAAAGCCATGTGGATGTGGCACTTGGGGACATGGTCAGTGGTGGCCTTGGCAGTGCTGGGAATGGTTGGACCTGATGATCATAAAGGGCTTTTCCAAGTTAAGTTTCCATGATTCCATGATTCCGTGACTGGGGTTGCTTTGTGAAGCGCTTCACCTGTTCCTGTTGTTGGAATTCCTACTTGGCCACCCAAACCAAAGCACAGATCTCCCATCCCAAGGAGAGGATCAAACTCTCAGAGAGTTTTGTCTGAGTCCCTGTAAAAAGCCAGGAATAGTTTCTGACGGTTGCGGTATTCTTGATAAAAATGGGGGGTCCTGCAGGTTCTTCGGGAAATCTGATCTCCTCACTTGGGTGCTTGATCAGGAGTCTGGGGGCTTTTTCCATAGGAGGTGCTTGGATTTGTTTGCTTGATTTCTGTTGCTGTTACTGGTTTTGGAAAACAAACAAACAAAAAAAGGAAAAAGAAGAAAAGAAGCAAAAGAAAAAAGAGAATATAAAAAAAGAAAAAAGAGAGGAGAGGAGAAGAGAAGAAAGAAAAAGAAAAGAAAAAATACAAGAAAAAAAAGAAAAAAAAAGAGGAAAAAACCAAGGAAAAAACAACAAAAAAGAAAAAATAGAGGAGAAAAAAAGAAAAAAGAAAAAAGAAAAAAAAAGAAAAAAGAAAAAAGGGAAAAGGAAAAAGGAAAAAAGGGAAAAGAAAAAAGGGAAAGAAGAAACAAGCAAAAAAGAAAAAAGAAAAAGAAACAAAGAAAAGAGAAAAAAAGAAACAAGGAAAAACATGAAAAAGAAAAAGAGATAAAAAGATGAAAAAGAAAAATGGAAAAAATTAAGAAGGAAAAACGAAAAAAGAAAAAGAAAAAGAAAAAAAGGAAAAGAATAAAGAAGAATAAGAAGAAAAAAGAAGGGGGTTCTCTGAATGGGCACATTCTTCATCAGAAATAATTTTCCAAAAAAAAGAAAGCTCAAGTTTCCTGAAAAACTGATAAAAATGCTGTTTCCAAGTGTCCATTTTTTAAACAAATCCTCGGCATGTGCCAGATAAACCAAACTGTTCTGCAGCTGCCTCTGGAGCTGGGTTCCCATCCTAAACCTCAGCCCATGTTCATGGTGCTCTGCCTTTACCTCTGCAAAACCCACGGCACCAAGGGTGTGCAGGGTCCTGCCGGCATCATTTTGGCACTGAATTTTTGTCTTTGCCAAACACGAGCTATAAAAAGCCCATCCCAGTCGAGTTGGCCAAACAACAGCACAAACACAGCAGCACTCAGGACCAGAGTGAGAGCTACCACCAGCAACATGAAAATTCAGCATCCATGAGATGTTGGCTTTATTTTTCTCTTTTTTTTACCCATTGAAAACGTGATATGTCTTCAGCAGTGGATGCTTTAAGAGTCTGTGGCTTTTCAGATTTTTTAAATCTTTTTTTTCTTTTTCCTGCTGCTTGTAATTTCTCTGAAAGCCTTGAAAAATGTCCAGTTTCCATCAGTTTGCAAAGGAGGAGGTTTGATGTCCAGATTCAGACTCGTGCCATGGTGGCTAAATCCCAGGAGAGCTAAAAACAAGACTGTAAGAGTTGTAAGCTGACAAATACATTTTAAATCTAATGGTATCTTTTCCATATTAATAAATAAATAACCCAAAATCATGAGAGTGACACTGATGAGAGAAGGTGGTTTAAGAATACCAAGACTGCAAACAGCAAACAGGTGAGGAAGAAGGTGAGGAGCCACCACAGATCATGATAAGAAGAGGCCAGGTGGGTAAAAAGCTGCCTTGGAAATTATTTGTAGGGCAAATGAAGGTGGGAGAAAGAGTATGCAAGTTGTAATTATTTATTCTCTGTTTTCCCCACCATCATTTCTTTGCATCCCAACTAACAGGAGAGAAATTTGATTTGAATCAACTGACACTTTATTTAAATTAAAATTAAAAAATCTGTTCTGTTTTGTTTTCCCTCCAGATGAATATTAAAAGGTGGCATAACTGACATTCCAGCCCACTACAACTTCACCTCCTGTTTGGAGCTAAAATGGAACAAATTTAAGTCATTTTCTTACTGTGGGTATGAAAGGGACTGTGGGCCTCTAATCACTGCCTGTGGGTTTGACTCAGCCATCCATAAACTGCAATATCCACTCGTTTATTCCTTTTCATTCAATTGCCTCCAAATTGCTTCAAACAGGCTCCAAGGCTGCTGGGGAACGAGGAATTCTGCCCGATTCTCATTAGAGGGGACAGGAGTGAGGAGGGAAATGGGAGTTCTGGGCCATCTTCCTTCCTTCCTTCCTTCCTTCCTTCCTTCCTTCCTTCCTTCCTTCCCCCCACTCAGTTCCACAGTTGTGTTCAGATCCCTTTGTGCCTTTGAGACAAAGCCTGAACAGTTTTTTGGGAGATAACTTCTACATTTCAGGCATTTTGGAGATTTAAAAATCTATCAAAACATAATTTTTCTGTCTCAGTGTGATGCACAAGCCTTGGGTCAGGTGCTCTGGGGTGTGGACATGGACACCACAAAGGTGATGTACATTTGTTTTTCCCTAAAAAATCCAGAAAAACTCTGGATTTACCCAGTTGGGTTTTTTTTCCATCCTAGATCTGACAAGCAATGCATCACTGATGCCTTCCCTAATCCCTCTCCACGTCAGCTGATGGAAGAAGAAACATCTTGAGATGTTTTCTGAGCTGCTCTGGACACAAAATCCTCAGAAACCGGACTCCCCCACTGGACAGCTTTGCTGGTTCTCATTTCCCGGCCCTCACTTGGCTAAGAGCAGCAGAGCCAGGGAGTAAAACACCTTCTTCAGGCTGCTGCTCCATCCCCAGGCTGAGCACGGACCCTCTGGAGATGGGAATGGTGGCTGCATCCAGCAGCTTTGCAGAGCAACTCCCTCATTTCCTCCAGCACTCGCAGGGCTCCAGTGAGCAAAGCAGCCAGAGCAGAAATACTGCATTGCACCAAAGGCACCGAGACAGGGAGAGAGAGAGAGAGAGAGGGAGAAATCCCCCAGCCTGACAGGCAGTGCTGTGCCTGTCCCACTCCTGACAGGCTCTGCTGGGCCGTGGAGCCAGGCACAGCTTCCACACAAACAGAGCTGGGGAAGGCTCAGCCCCAGCCCCGGCAGGGTTTGTGGTGGTGCATTTTGTGATGAGGCGCCCTGAAAGCTTCTGTCTCTGCTCAGGCACCTTTGGCATCTGCAGAGAGGGAAGGAAAGGTTTCCAGCTTGCTGCCTGGAAGGGAGAGCTGCAGTGTTGGCTCAGCACGGGGAAGGGCTCGGTGCGGGCAGGGACAGCCCATTTAGTGACAGCCCTTTTCCCACAGGCTGTGTCCCTGCTGGGCTTTCCCATCTCCGTCCCCTCGGCTCTCTGGGCCTTGGCACCCTGCAGTGAGCTGGGTCAGCTGTGCCCTCTCCACTGCAGGAAGTCTCTGTGGACAGGGAGAGCAGGAGCTGACCCAAACAGGGGCACCGAGGTGGTGGCAAACCCAGAAACTGAGGCTGCTCCATGTCAGCCTTATCCAGCATCCTCACACCGGAGGATCATCCCTCACATCATCCCTGCTGAGCTCCTTCTGGCACAGCTGAATGCTGGAGGAGGAGGAGATGAGGCTGGTGCCCACCCTGATGATTTTGGCCAAGAATCCAGACCCAAGAACTGACCCCAGGAAGCCTGCACAGCCAGATGAGGAGTACTTCCTAAAAAAAAAAAAGGAATACTCCTCTTTTTAAAATGCTCCTGTATAATCAGTGACCCAGCTGAGAGCTACAGCTTATCTGTCACTTCAAAATAAGCCATGGAGACATTTGATCTCCCAGCCTGTGTCCCTCCCTCTGGAAAAACAGCAGAGGCACATTGGTGCCCATGGAAATGAAGGTCACAAAATCCCAGGATCACTGAGATTGGAAAAGATCTTCAAGGTCATGGAGTCCAAGCTGTGGCCAATCCCCACCTCGTCCCCAGCCCAGAGCTCTGAGTGCCACATCCCGGAATTCCTTGGACACCTCCAGGAATGGGGATTCCAAACCTTTCTGGGCAGCCCCTTCCACAGCCTGAGCACCCTTTCCATGGGGAAATTCCTGCTGATGTCCAAGGTCATGGATGAAGTCACTGTGAGGTCTGTCCAGGACTGTGGGCCATTCCCTCTCTGCTAGAAGACCATCCTGGTCTTATCAAAATCAATCACCACTCTCCTGGGAGATAAGTTCTGGCCCATATTCAGGTGACTCAGCCTGTAAATGGTTAAATTTGGGGTTAATCTTTTTCTCCCCTTCACCCCAAGGGTTACAATGGAGGGGAATCCCTGAGTGGCCCTTGGCTGGTGAGGGTCCGTCACCGAGGTACCAAAAACCAGTAAGGTTTGTCTCCAAAGCAGTTTGAATATCCATGTGCTCTGGAAATGGAGGCAAGAAGGAAGGTTGGAGATGGAAAAAGGGAAAAAAAAAAAAATAATGAATTTAAGCTGTGAGAGGCAGTAGTACCTCCTGCAGAGACAGTAAACAGAGATGAGTTGTTTCCAAGGAATACCCAGTAACAGATCCTGGAATCAGTGAAAGCTCAGAGTAAACAGGGGGAGGGAGGCAAGAGCGTAAAATGTATCACATTAACAGAGAAAAATTAAATGAATATCTTTTCTTCTTGTCTTCTTGATTATCATTGTTCATCTGAAAATCAAAATCACGCAATATTGTGTGTCTGGGGAAAGATAAATCACAGTGCCAGCAGGAAATGGGGTGGGAGGAGCACTCCAAACCCCCATTTGTCCTTAATCTGCTTCAAACCCTCAGTTGAAACACAGTGGACAAACCTTGAAAAGAGTCAGGGTCTACAGATGAGATGATGGGACATGGAAAAATCAGGTGCAGGCTGGAGTACTGAGCCTGGGAATCAATTTCTGAGGGAATTTGGAGGATTAATTTTTAGGTGGCCTGTGGGAAACACTTCAGAGGGGTTTGCCAATTGAAGGGTTAGGCTTGGGCCTCCTGGAGCTCCATCCTCTTTGAGGTGCAGGAAATTGGCCCTGTGAAAGAGAAGCACCCAAAAATCTCTGGTTGCTTTTGAAAATTGGAGGACTCTTGTCAAGAAAATGTCAAAATGAGAAGTTGGGGTATTATAGTGGCCAGCAGAGTCATAAATTCCCACCTCTCTCCACTTGGTTTGAGACTTCACATTGCAATCAGTAGAGGGCTTGGACACTTGCAGGGATCCACAGCTTCTCTGGGCAACCTGTGCCAGGGTATCCCCACCCTCCCAGCCAGGAATCCCTTCCCAATCTCCCATCCATCCCTGCCCTCTGGCAGTGGGAAGTCATTCCTCCTTATCCCATCTCTCCATTCCTTGTCCAAAGTCCCTCTCCAGCTCTCCTGGAGCCCCTTTAGGTCCTAAAAGGTCACAATAAGTTCTCTCTGGAGCCTCCTCCAGGCTGAGCAATCCCAATCCTCACAGGAGCCGTGTTCCAAGGCTCGGGCTGGCTGATCTCTTTACCATCAGTATTTTAAGATGTGTTGCATTACCTGTGATTATTTGTCTTGAGGAAGCCCCAGGTGATCACTTTGGATTCTGATGGGGTAGAAAGCCACCCTTACCATCCATGGGTTGAACAAACAAGGGGCTGTGACAACAGGGACCCCAAACTTGCCCAGCTATCGGGGAGGAAGGTGCTGTGTGGGGAAACTCTGTTGTTCTGTCCGAGGGCAGACAATGAGGGTGGGTATGGAGATGCTCTCCTCCGTCCCTGTTGTTGATTGGGAATGTCTGGCTGGACATTTGGGGTTTGAAGCTCTCCATTGGCAGTGCAGCCATGTCCTCACTCTCCCCTGGAGATTTGTGCTTCCAGCACAGGAAGTTCCAGGTTCAAATCCCTCCATCAACCAGACAAGGGACACAATTATATTTGGAAAGCAAGTGCCAGGTACAGACCTCCCTCACATTTCCTGCTGCCTTCCCCTATGGCCCATTAATATCTGTGCTGTGTTATCCATCTTCCACAAACTTCCTGGGGCTGGCACCTTGCTGGGCTGTGTCAGTGCCTCCGGATAAATCAGCCAGAGGTGTCCAACCTCTCCAGCCCCAGGGCTGAGCACACTTTGTCACAAAGGCCACGGGGTCACCAGCGCTGCTGTAACTAAGCCAAGGCTCCACCAGCTGAGCTCCAGCCCTTCTCCCCCTGAGGCCTGTGAGCCCTGCTGGGAGAGGTGACAGGAGAAGCTGCCCCTCTCCTTGTCGTGTCACAGGGCTGAGGTTTGGCCCAGGGCTCCTCCCAGGATGTGTGGGGACAGTCCCTGCCCCAGTGAGGGATGCTGAGGGTCAAGCCAAGCTCTGCCACCTGCAGTGCCCATAACTCAGATCAGCACCATTAACAGGAGGCCTTGCACAGCTCGCTCTGCTCCAGCTCCTTCCAAACCACCTCTCCTCGCTCAGTTTTCCGAGCAGCTGAGCTGGGGAAGAGGAATTTGGAGTCAGATGTGAGAAGGAGAGCTGCCAGCTCCGTCAGCACAGGTCACTGAGGGTGTCTGAGCACCCCTCAGCCTCTGAGCAGCACATCTGACACTCCCTGTCCCACACAGGGGCACCCTGCACTGGGTATTCATGGGGCTGATCCCAAAGTTCTGTGGGGAGAGGTTTTAGATGCCAAAAAAGTTTTTTCTGTATTTTTTGAGTTGCTCTGGGCCTGGCCATTGAACTTCTACAAGTAGCTGCTCTCACTGCTGTTTACAACCACTCCGTGGGAGCTCACCCTGCTTCCCTGCAGGAATTTGTTGCCTTGGTAGTGAGTAAAGGAAACTCGAAGTGCTTTTAGGAGGGATGAATGTGAATGTGTGATGCAGTCCCCATAAACCAGCCTCTACCTGCCTCCCCCTCACACACACTCATTGAAGGCTGCCCTCGGCTCCTTTCCTCACACCTTCCCCCCTGATCCCAATTCCCCACCTTCCCCTAAATCCCACGCCCGCAGTTTTCCAGGCAGCCAGAGGACAGATGTGTTTATTTGCACGGTGCCAGGCTGTGATTCCCGACTCTCTCCCTGGCTTTTTGAAGCACTGGGCGAGTTATTTGCCTGACACCCTGCATGTCAAGCCCTGCTCCTGTAAAACAAGCAGGGGATGGTGCTGGGAAAATAAATACAGCGCTGGCTGGCTGTACATAAAAATAGCTGAGATCGTGGGGGAATTTAAGCACCAAGCTGTGTGCTTGTTTTGCTAAGGACTTGCAATGAATTGTGCTTATTTCATCCAGAATCTGTGCAGCTTGGTGGGAAATCCTTGGGCTGCCGTCATCCATCCACCCTGGCCTTTGGAAAGGCGTTGCTACAATGCTTTACACCAGCTGAGGAAATATTCCCCTGGTAAAACAGATTTTTTTCCTCTCTTTTACAGGCTACCCATAGAATGATTAAGTCTGCAAAAGACCTGGGAGATCATTAAGTCCAGTCATTAACCCTGCACTGCCAAGCCCAGCCACTGAACCACATCCCCAAGGGCTACATCTACATTTTTTTTAACACTTCCAGGGGTGGTGATTCCACCACTTCCCTGGGCAGCTGTGCCAGGGCTTAAAAACCCTGTCAGGGAAGAAATTTTCCCTAATATCCAACCTGAGCCTGGGACTGCAGGGGCTGGTCTGGGAGTAAAAGAATAAGGGAGAGTAGCTGCCTCCACCTTAGGGAAAGACAGATTTTGCTCCATCGCAAACTTGATATTTTGATTAGGGATGATTTTGAAAATCCAGTAAATAAACTTTGTTGAAAATAACCCCTAAATCCAAGAGACCACCAACAAAACAACCCCCAGCAGGTAATTTTTTTTTGCCCAGATGTTTCAGGGACACGATTTTGGTGTGGTCCCACAAGCAGCTCTCCCAGGCCACTTTTTGGATGTGGAAAAAAGGAGCTGGACAGTGAGGCTGAGGTTTCCTAAGCTGATTTTGCAGCAGGAAAAGAGATTTTGGGAAATTTTCCTATGAGCAAGATGCACAAACCTGGAGCTGCCACAGGGGAGGAGATCCATGGATTTAGGGTGCTCATTCTGAGCACAGGAAAACCATGATCCTAAAAACTTCCCTTGCAAGGAAACTCTTTGCATGAAGCCTTGTGCTTCAAAATAATTTCCAAGTTTTGTGCATTCCCACTATTTATTCAAGAGAGTGAAAAACTGAGCCTGATCCCAAAGCAAGGTGCTCCTCCAGGGTGTCCATGGACAATAACAGAGAGCAGGAGGTGGCTGGTGCTGCCCAAAAGCTGGGACAGTCCCCCTTGGTGAACCAGGCCCATCTGTGGAGCAGCCACCATTTGGGATGGGGCCATTAGGGATAATAAATAACACGGGACACGTGGAGCTCCAGGGAAATAAGCCCTGGATCCCAGCACCAGGCAAAGGGATACATTTTCCTTTTATTTATAACAATGCTGTGCCTGCCTGACCCCTGCTCCCTCACACACTGATGCATGTTCACAGTTCCAGGGCCAATTTTCTCCTCAAGCGATGGGAAATATGCACCAAGCAGCAAGAACCAATTGCTTCATTTGTTTTCTTCGGAAACCACTGACCTCCAGCCATTTCAGACCCCTTAAAATACATGGAGAGGTGTGGATCCATCCCTTTGCTCCAGAACTGGAGGTGTAGGTGCTATATCCAGGTATCTTCTGTAAGAAAAAAAAAAAAAAGAATAACCCTCCTGACTTGGATATTTGCTCAAAGCAATTCCTTCAGAGAAACCAGGCAAACTGTTTTACAGTCTACCAAAATCTGCAGGCAGCACGGGAGCAAATTCATCTCCTTTTATGTTTTTTTCACAATGAAATGTAGACTTTCATTCCCAGCACTGCCAAGAGTTGTTGCAGCACCATCACTTTCTGTCTGTCTTAATCAGTGCAATCCCATTATTTCACAGGCTCGTTCTGCTCTGCTCTTTTTTTTTTTTCTTTTTTTTGCGCCTTTACCATTTCATTATTGATATTTCCTTCCTGCTTTTAGGTGGGATGATGCTGTAACTGGGAACTGCCACCTTAACCAAGCTTGCAGTCAGAAGTCGTAGATCCAGCGGGCTCTTGCTGTCATTCTTTCTGCTGCTCTGTGTCATTTTCCACAGTTTTCACCCCCCAAGGAAGATTTCTTTCTTCCCTTCCCTTCCTCCCAAGCCCCAGCCCAAGCAGAAAGGGCTTCTTGCAGGATTTGGGCAGCTAGAAACGCCTCCATGGCTGATTCCTGAGCACAGGTAAGATCAGAGAATCATTTAGGTTGGAAAAAACACCCTCAGATCACGGAATCCAACCTTTAAACCAGCACTTCCAAGCCCTCAACTCAACTGTGTCTCCAACAAAACAATTGTATGGATAAGCACATCTCTTCCCTGCCATTGCCAAGTCAATTCCCACTTGGAACGACAGTGTGGAAATGGAAGAGCTGGGAAATGGAGCTGCAAAGACCTTGCTGAGGGGCGTCCATCTCATCACAGCAGGACAGGCTGGTCTTGGTTGTCCCTCTTCTTGGAAGGATTGGTTCGGTCAAAGCACCCACTTCAATATCCAAATAAATGCTTTTAGACATAAAAGTGCTGAAACCTGAGGAATTTGGAGCATATACATTGCCTGTATCATGAAACAAACAAACAAACAAACATATAAATCACCCTTTTCTTCTGTTTGGATTGGAGCTGTTTGTGAGAAAGCAAAATAAATTCTTTTAGATGTAACAGGGTTCCAACCCAAGGAATAGGGAACATAAAGATTGTTGCTATCACTGAATAAATAAATAAACAACCAATCAATTAATTAAATAAATAAATTCGTTAATAAACCTTTCCTTCTCTTTGGACTGGAGTTGTTTATGCGACAGGAAAATTAAAATCAGAGACACATAAACCCATCTCATCAAGTGTAGGCCATCTAAAGGTTGGACATCCAGGCTGAACAAAGTTTGGGTCTCTCTCCACAAGAGCAGAGTTTCATTCCAGCATCTGGGATAAAACATGTCCTGGAGATGTCGCTTTTTATTTTTTATTAAAATGAGCCCGGAGGTGTCTGAGTTAAAAATCCTCTCAGCCTTTTTCTCGGGGCTCCCTGGAAAGGTTGTCCCAAAGCTGTGGCTGATGCAGAGCCCTGTGATACCCTCCAGTGCCAGGCAATATAAAGCAGTTTGGATATCAGCCTAACCCCCCCTGGACCTCCCCAAAACCTTCCCAGAGCCCACTGGGACAGGCTGCTGGGACACCAGGAACAGCTGGATTAAAATTCCATATTCCTCTTGATGCACTTTTTACTGGTGGGGAAAAGAGCAACCTGCAGGAAAGCTTCATGGAAGGAAATCCCAGGGCTCCTCTCGGAGAGGGGGTTTGTGTCAGAGGGAACCCTCTCTGGTAGTTTGATTACTTTTGGAATCAGAAAAACAGGCGGAAGTGATTGTGTTTCTTCAGCCCAGGAAACAGCAGCCAAGTGGAGATGGAATAATCGTCTTCCAGGAGAATGGAGATACTTGAAAAAGTGATGAGAGCAATTCTTCTAGCTTTTCTAGGAGAAAAATAAGAAGTGAGCTTAATTCTCAGTAAAAAAGGTTCTGTTTGGATAAACAGAGAGACTGGAATTCATGAAGATATTCACAATAAAATGCTAAAATGGCTGAACAGGTATGGTTGTGGAATTCGCTGATTAGAGCTTTTCACAGCTGGGATAAACTTCTGTGGATCGTGAGCCACATGTCCCTGATTCAGCTTTGATCCAAGGAACTCACCTGTGATTCTGTGGCTTGATACATTCCTGGCAAAGAAAGGATCACCTTAAACGAAAGCTGATTCCACAGTTCACTTCTCTCCTTAGCACGAGCCTCGGGGTTTGGCCCAAGGGTAGCAGGGAAATGCTTCTCTCTGCCTTAATTTTATTTAATTTTAATTTAAATTTAAATGATGATGAGGTTGATTTTAGGTGGGAACCCCTCAGTCTGGGGCTGTACTCCAATTCTATCTATATCTCTATAGAGAAATAGAAAATTCTAATTCTAATTTTATTCTAATTCTATCTCTGTCTCTACAAGTGACTTCCTATGGGTTAATCTCTCCACTTCTCTTCACCAGATCTCTCCAAGAGGCTTTCCAAAGGCCCTGCCAGGCTCTGCTGGGGAATCCTCTCAGTTTTAGAAAGAATTCAGTGTACTTGAATGTGCCTTTAAGTGCAAACAGTTTCCAGAGGCTACAACTGGACTGGTCCTGCATGGGCTGGCTTGACAGCAAAAGGTTCTGGAGTCTGCTCCCATCCTTGCAGCTCCCACTTCCATAATCATGTATCTTTTTAATGACTTGGCTGGAGATGCTGCCTGCAAGGCAGCCTTGGGAATTCTTCCCTTTTCCAGAGGCCAGGTTAGGATGATGAAGATATTCAATGAGCAGCGCATGCTAATGCTGAGCTATCACATTACTGACAATTGTCAGGTTGCTTCCCTTTGGACTGGATGTATCTGGTGTTTTTGTACGGTGTGTTATGGGCTAATTAATGCTGTTAATGATAATGGTTCCCCTGCAAGAAGCCTGGAGTATTATCTCTATTCATCTTCTTGTCACCATCCTTTTATCAACCCATTAAAGGCAAGCAGGCTATCGAGTGGGGCTATCAGCCCCAGCAGGATAATTCACTTACACCCAGATGGAGAGCACTCCACAGATGGAGGATGGAGGCACCCACCCATTGTGGGGCCTGGGCTCTGCTCTCCTGGCTTCCCCTGCCCTCCTTTGCCCTGCACTTTGAGCCACCACCCAACTCTGCTCGAAGCTGGAGGGTGATTTATCATCCTCAGGGCACATCTTGGCAATCTTTAATATCTGCTGGAGACACAGGGACTGGACATTCTTCTAAACCACAAATCAGCAAAGCTGCTCCTTCTTATTTTTTTCTTTCTTTTTTTTTTTTTTTATTTTGCTATCCATCATGAAGAAGAAAACACAGTGTTTGGAGAGCGTTGGTGCTCAGGGCAGTGGGAAGAGAAGGATAAGTGGTGTTTCATCTGGGGAAACTCAGTTGAGATGTTCTTTCCCAGTCAGTGACTACCCCCAAGTGAGAGAGCAGCAAATTCTCGACATTGGCTCCCCGACAAAAAAGGAACGGGGTCTTTTGTGTTTCTGTGGTGGTGGAAAGAGCCACAGACACCTTTCCCAGGGGAGAAATGATCACAGCAACAGAAATCCATTGGACAGATAAAAGCAAACTCTCCTCATGCTCAAAAGCAGCATAAATAGGAGCCGGGGAGGTCTGAGGCACAGGCTGCAGAGAGAAACCCTTTCTGATACGTGTCTCTTCTCTGTCAAAACAGCTTAATATTTTTTTTCTCAAATGCAGGCTTGAAAGCTGCCTTTGTAAAGGAAATGTTTAAATAGAAAGAGCTTGAGGAAGATGTAGGGATAATCTTCAGGGATCAGTCGTTGTAGCAAGAAACTTTGGAGAACACAGGCACGATCCAGCTATTAATCTCACCATCGCCAGTCCAAAGTGGAAAAGGAAAACAGTTCAGGGTTTGAAGAGCACTGGCACCTGGGGTCCTTCTGGTTTCACAGCCTGGAGTGCTCACGTGTCCTGGCTTTGCTCCCCAGCCACATCCAAACAACATTTGCTGTTCCACACAAAATCCTTTCTCTGGTTCAAGACACCCCGAGACGTTGTGAGGCTGGCAGGGAAATCACAAACGCTGGCAGAACAACATCAGTGCCTTCCACCAGCTCTCTGCAAACTGCCAGCCTGTTATTTTATTTTTTTTTCCTTCGTGCTTTTACACCTGGGGAGCTGTGATTCCTGTGGATTTCCTTCTGGCTGCCGTGCAGGACAGAGCCAAGTCTCATCTGTATGCAACAGCGAGGAGCTGCTTCGTGTGGCAGCAGCGAGTCCTGCTCCTCATCCTGAGGACAGAGAGCCAGGAGCAGCCAAGGGCTGAGAGGTGTGAATCAACAGCAGTAAATAAAACAATAAAAATCATCTAATTCAGGTTAAGACATGCAGTGCACCGGGGCACCCTCTTAGGATGTTGCTTCTCCGGTTATAGAGTGAGGAGAGTTCCAACCCATTTTGTGGAGGAGCTGTAAAAATCCCAAATCTTTCCCAGGGTGATGTCTTTCCCTGGTCTTAAAATGAAGAGCCAAACACGGTTAGAGGTGAAAAAGGGTTTTTTCCCTGGGTATTTATGGCAGCCCCTCAGGTGCAGCACAGCCAGGGGCAGTGCCCCCAGAGCACACGGAATGCACACCCACGGGCACTCGGGATCACATCCTGGGCCTCACAAATGAGCACATCCAGCAAAGATTCCCCAGGGAGAGGCTCCAGGGAACCCCCGCCCCAGGAACCTTCCCCTGGCTGGGCCCAGCTCAGGTTACAGGATGTGTTCTGAAGAGGCCCTTGGTGTCTGGGGCTCTCTGACCCCGCACTGCCAGGCTGCCAAGGTCTCTTGGCTTAACAAAATATTAAGTCTAAGAACGTGGGCTAGAAGCACTAAGAATATAGAAAAAGTATAGAAAAGGGGTATAAAAGAAAAGGCAAAAAATCATCATGGCATAAATGGCACCATGCAGGGGATGCAAACTTTCAGCAATTTGAGAAGATCCTTCTCCTTTGTCAGGATGAGTCCTTGCCTTGCCTTTTCCCTGTGCCACCAGAGAAAAAAACTTGTTTTTCTCTAGGACATCAAATCCATAGGAATTTCATGGATTTCTTTACCCCTTATCCAGCTGTCACCTGGTGCACCATGCAATAAAGAGGAATTTCCCAAAGAATCACTTCCACCTGATCAAGTAAATGTTATCCAGCCTTGTCCAGGGATGGATGGACCTAGGAAAGAGTGCAAATGGTGTGTTCCTGCTGCCTCCAAAACACCCAGCTCACCTGGTGACACAATATGAACCCCTTCCCTGGCAAAATTCTTTAACAACTGATTATTTTGGGAAAATTCTGTGTCCTGTGAACCAGTTTGTCATCCATTTTTTTAAATCTTTATAACCATTTTATCCACTAGACCCTCTGCAATCTTATATCTCTGTTGTTAATTGTTGTGATGTTGTAAATTGGGAGCAGTTTACTCCTGGAAAAGGAGTAGGCAAAACTGTGGGGATGCCCATCAGATCCCAAATTATCTCTCCTTTTCAAGTTACAAAGCCCTATTTAAATATTGTGCCTCATCTGAAGTCCTGCTGTATCTCAGAGACTGAAGAAAAATACGTTAAAAAATTACATCTATCATGAAAAACTTATTTCAGAGGTCAGGTTTTCCAAAGCTGGGCTTTGTCTGGGTATGATTCAAGCCTAGCACGAGTCTCCAGGTGACAAAGAGGAGGACACAGCTGGCAGGTGACTCTGCAGAGGGGCTGATCCAGACTCCGTGGCTCCACCAGTCCCTCTGGATGTGCTCAGATGGAAACGTGCTCATTTTCAGCCCCCTGGTTTCAAGGTTGCAGTGCTGGTGCCCTACACACCCCGAGGATTTGAGAAATTGTTCTTATTAGGGAGAGCTGGTGAGAACACAGAACGAAAAAAAACCAAATCTGCACAAAACTTCCTTCCCCTGAGGCTCTGAAAGTGCCCAACAAATGGCTCAGCTCCCTCCTAGATCGAGTTTTGGACAGCTGGAAATCGTCAGGAGCAACGTTTCATCTTCATTTCAGCCCCAACCCCCCTGATCCGGCCGCGAATTTTGCTGCAATCTGATTGAAGTGTGCCCAGGAAACAATATGAAACATAAACACTGGGGCTGCCAGAAATCAGCTGGACATGCCTACTCATCTATTTACCTCCCAAAGCCTCCCTGGAGATAATGCCTGATCTCGTCCCACAAATGAGGAATAATGAGAAAGGGAGCGTTGGCCAATGGCTGCCATCTTTGCAAACACCATCCCTGGGCTCAACATTTGTCCCCATTTATTTTGCAGAAGTATTTTCCTTGTTTCAGACTCTATTAACTCTCTCTCTGCCTTTTTTTTTTCCCTCTTGTGTCTTTCTTACAGCTCTGAAATGCAACAGGTGAAATGTCCTGGTGCAAAAGCTGCTGGAGACAATAGGAGCCTTGGATGTCCAGAAGGCTGTGAGGCAGAAAAGGAATTAATGTCAATGTTTAATTAACAATTACAATAATATCAACAAAAAGTGTCAGGTGATGATTACAGATCCTTGCTGGATTATTGCATATCCCCAGATGTGCTCCAGGAAATCTTCTCTTAGTTCCTGCTGCTTGCTTGCTTTGCTGTTTTCTCCTCCAACAATTTTGTATTTTTGTTTTCCCTGCTGAGTAAACTGTATTTTTTGGGATGCACTTCCACTGGAAGCAGGAGATATTATTGCAAAGTGTGAGGGAAAACGAGGGCTGGCCTTCCACCAGCTTTGTGAATGTGGAATCACTGTCCTGGTCCTGGATACAAGGCCTGGAAAGGGTCCCTGCATCCTCTGATCCAGCTTGTCACTCCTTTTTTTTTTGTCTTTATAACCGTTTTATCCATTAAACCCTCTGCAATCTTTTATCTCTTTTGTTAATTGTTGTGATGTTGTAAATTGGGAGCAGTTTAACTCCCGGACAAGTCAGGAGGAGCCTTGATGTCCAAGCAAGTAAAAAAGAAACTTTTATAAGTGATCTATGGCACATTCCTTGCCCACAGTCCCATCCAAGGGCAGGGCACTGAATCCTTGGCTCTCTCTGATAAGGTGGATATGGATAAAAAATGTCTAAAACAGTGGCTTTGTAAAATTATTCACTGGTTGTAAATTCCCAACATTGCTCACAAGGCAGGAAAATGAAATAATGACAGTTTCATATTTGTCCAATGCTCTGCAAATCCATAAAAACTCAATTTCTCTCTCAAAGATCATGAAATAAAAAAACCCAGAGTCTTCAGGGACTGGAGAAATGGGGCAAACACACGGTGTAGGAGCAGAGGGGAGCAGAGGGAGTCACCGAGATTGCTCAGAAAAAGAACAAAGAAGGAAGGGTTTGAGGAGAGGTGAAGCTCAGAGGAAGGACAGAAAGGTGGAAGAATCCTCTTTACTAAGAACACAGAGCTGGGATTTTTACATATTTAAAAAAATACTTCCACATGAAACAAAATGAAGAAAGCTCCTTTGATGGGTTTATTGCTCTGTTTTTATGGATCTGATTCTTGTTCCTACGAAGGTCTCATTCCATCACTCACCCTGAATAAAGTGATTTTATGGTGTGTTCACCCTCCCTTAAAGTAACCCCAAAATGTGGTTTTTTTGTATAGGAATTGAGTCAATCTCTCCAGTTTCCCCACATTTTAAATGCCACTCTCAAACCTCTCTCCAAGTTAATTCATTGGGATTAAAAAATATAATTTTTTATAATAATAATATATTATATATATTATTATAATAATATATTTTAATGGGAAAAATAAGAAAAACCCCTGCTTTAATGCAACATTAAATTATGATTTAAAGCCACAAGAGGCAGAAAATGCAGAGTTAAAGTTCCCAGAGCCCACTGAATGACCCCATGTCCCAGAAAAATGATTTGGAGAAAGGGTCACANAAAAATATAATTTTTAATAATAATAATATATTATATATATTATTATAATAATATATTTTAATGCGAAAAATAAGAAAAACCCCTGCTTTAATGCAACATTAAATTATGATTTAAAGCCACAAGAGGCAGAAAATGCAGAGTTAAAGTTCCCAGAGCCCACTGAATGACCCCATGTCCCAGAAAAATGATTTGGAGAAAGGGTCACAATCCCAGTGGTCCAGGGAGCTTCAACCCTTCAGCTAGGAATTCTTCTGCTAATGTGCCTCTCCCTCCCTTTCTAACACATTTCAAGCATTGTAAAGAGCAAATTATACCAATCTCCAATATTCTAAATTTATTTTATGTGCTAAATACTACTTTGTTTAATGCCACACACTTTGCTAATATAATACATTAGGTTTAATGGTGCCATTTGTGGGAAAATATCCCAGAAAAACACTTGGAGTGAGCACTCTCCGTCCATCTGAAACGGATATAAACAGGTATGTGAGGAGAGGGAGAGGGGGATGGGGTTTAATGGATGGGGTAAAGAGTCATTCCCACCTGGCTGCTTCCAGAAAGTCTGAGAAATCAGATTTTAGAAGAAAAAAGAGATGAGTGAGGAGAAACCGGGCATCGGCCGGGAGCAGGAAGAACCCACCACTCACCTGTGGGTATTTCGGTCTGTGGGATGTTTCAGGTGTCCTGTAGGGTGACATAAAGTCCTTTTCCCCATCTTCTGATGTGGATTTTTATCTTTCCTTATCCAAGGTGAGCCTCCCTCAGCTCAAACCCTTTTTAGGCTCTCCCTTCTGCCATTCCCAGGGTCCCATCAAGCCTCGGAGAGCTCCAGTGAATCCCACAGGGGCTGTCAGATGAAGGCTGAAGGCAGCAGTGACATTGCTGGGGACACTGCCACAGCAAGACCAGTAGAACAACCCTTGGGAAGATGGAAAAACACGGGATGAAGGGATGCTGGGTGTGGGAAATGCTGCTTTGTCCAAAAATCACAGCCGTGCTAGGCCTCAGGTTTCCCCTCAGAGTAAAGGAGGGTGAAAATACCTCTGATCTTCCTGTACCTGGGGGTGGTGCTGCCACTAAACAGCCCTGCATGGGAAAAGTGAAGTTTTCCTGGCTTTCCCTTCAAAGCAAGGGGCTCCAGCAGTGTAGGAATTGTGATATCACGGACAGGATTAGTGCTGGCCTTGGCAGCACTGGGTTAATGTCGGACTTGATGCCCTTAAGGATCTTTTCCAACCTAAATGATTCTATGATTCTGTTTTGGGAAGAAATGCCAAGGGGATGCAGTGCTGCTTCCTGTTCATGGATAAAGGGTCATGGAGTGATGCTGGCCAGGGGACACCTGCAAGGCACAGCAAAATCCTGCAGCTTTTCTGGGGCATGGAGGGAAAAACACCCCACAAATGCAGAGATCAGAAGGACACGGGGCAGCATCACAGCTTGAGCAGGCTGTTCCTCCCAAATAAAAATTCCCGTCTCCATCTTGACCCAAAAAGAAGCTGTGATTTATTGATTTAGGCCGGTTCACATCCATTCAGCACAAAAACCCCAGAATGGACGTGACATACGTGATGTTTTGGAGTGGCTGGAAGCTTTTTGACTCATCAATGTCCGTGAAATCAGAATTAACTTATCTGGGACGCTCATTTCAAGCCTTTTCCCAATCCCAGGCAGCCCTATAATAGTCCTGTTGACCTGTGGCCAAGCACAATCCCCCACGCTGCTCCTGCATCCCACTGTGGTCCTCGTGAGTGGCCCCATGATGGGAAAATACCCGTGCAAGAAAAGGGCTGGAATTACAGCACTGAGAAGGCAGTGATCTTCAGGAATTAATCCAGCAACACATCACACACACGTTTAGCTGTGGCCATAAAATTGGATTTGCTGGGAGCTGAGGGGATTTGCCCTGCTCAGGTATTACAGGCTCTGCAAATAGTGGCAACAACGGCATGAGACTGCTGCAGAAAAGGCTCAGAGGAGCCTGAAGTGCTGCAAAAATTCAGCACTGGGGAGTGTCTTGGGGTGACTTTAAGATGTGTATCCCCTATCGCCACTCTATGCCCAGAAGATGAATTCTGTGCCTTTAGGACTGGGTGCAAGAGGAAAAAGACTGAGTGAACTTTTCAAAACAATTTCTCAAGGACACACACAGCTCTCTCTGGGCTCGGCGGCAGAGTGTGGAGGAAGCAACCTTGCTTTCCAGCCAGCTCTCCGCTCTTTTCTCTGGAGAGAGTTTTCCTGGGACTGTTTTGGGTTTTTTTCCCCCCTCTTCTTCTCTTTGGGACTGTTCTACAACATCAGACCACACCGCGGGAGAACGTCGTTTCCAGGGCCTCCTGGAAG
>VZRO01007818.1:0-13957 GCA_013397915.1 Daphoenositta chrysoptera | reverse complement strand
GAAGAACCTTGTTTTGTCATGGCGCANACGAGAAGGGGTGGTGAAGAACCTTGTTTTGTCATGGCGCATTTTCCCGTGCAAAGACATCCTAGCCTGGTTCTCTGTGCGAGATGTAGCTGAAGAGCCTTCTGTCCTGATTCAGACAACAAGAGAGGTACAGTGTGGTGGTATGGTAACGCGTAGAAGGAAAGGCATTCAATGCAGGTGTGTTTCGGCAGCAGCAGTGTGCTGGAGCGCTTCACTGCTGGCACAGTGCTCCAGGCCACTGGCAGAGCAGCACTCTCCTCTGGGAGAGCGAAGCTACAGTGTGTTTGGAAAGGTGAATGACGAAGCCGCAGAGTGCCAGGCTTGTGTGCGTCTCGTACAGGTGCTTTGCACTCTCTCCGGCCTGCTGAATTCACGTTAGAGCGCTGGGAAGGAGGAAATTCAACGACAGTTCCTTGTGCTGCTGCTTTCCTAGTCTTCTTGCAAGTTCTCTGCGGAAGCACTTGTGCTTGCCTTCAGTCTCCGAGATTCAGAGAACACGATGGAAGGATGCAGAGGAGAAGGAAAGTACAGAGTGTAGTGGTGAGTTTGATGATGTTTATGTGCGGAAGGCGAAGGTGTAGCTCAGCAGTGGCTTTTACTTCTGTAGCCATTCTCCATGAGAGCAGCTGCTGGAGGCTGGGAAAGGGAGCTGCGAGAGTGAAAACAAGGCGGATGTCTGTCTTAGAAGAAAGCTACAGAACCAACGTGTGTTGGGCGCTTTTTGAGGGCTTCTTGGAGAAGGGGTGCTTCAGGAATGCCTTCTGCTTTGACGGGTGCCCCTGGGTGCGCTCTAGCTGCAGGGACTCCGCGAGGCTGAAGGATTAGGCGGGTGCTTATCTCCACGCTGTGGGACAAAGCCCGACGGCTGCGCATTGCTTTTTGGAGCAGCAACAACCTTCTCGGCCAACTCGGATTGTGAGTGAGCCTTTGCTGAACTTTGCTGCAGTTCGGTACAAAAAACACACAAGCCCGGCGCTCTGCGGCTCTGTTCTTCACCTGACGTGGTCTGTGCAGAAGACAAGTCCAGCCAGGGCGCTCCACTCTGCCGCTTTCAAGCCTGCGTACTGCACACACCCACAAGTGTGCTGTGCACGGCTTCTCCTCAGCTCCAGGTACAAGGATAGCCTTTCGCTTTTGCAGAGTACCCACTGTGCACGTAGCTCTCGCTCCGGGAAACTTGCTGCGGGAGAAAAGCACTCTCTAGGTGAGTCTTTCCATGCGCGAGACTTTCAAGGAAGCACCACAATCTGGGCCACGAGAAGGGGTGATGAAGAACGATGTTTTGTCGTGGCACTTTTTTCCCGTGCAAAGACATCCTGGCCCAGTTCTCTGTGAAAGACGTAGCTGAAAAGCTTTCAGTCTCAATTCAGACAACAAGAGAGGTACAGTGTGGTGTTCAAATTTCCCCAGGATACTTTGGTTCAATAACTGCTTTTCCGAGTTTACCTTTGAAGGGTATTAAAGTAATGGGAGGAGTGATTGATGCCGATTATCAAAGAGAGATTAAAGTGACACTGTTAAACAGTGGTGCACAAGATTTGGTTATTAACCAATAGCACAATTATTGATACTGCCAGGTTTGAAAACAATTGTTAAAAAAGGTGATCCACGTCAAGTCATCGCTGTTTGTGGAGACAGAGCGTTTGGATGTACCATTTTTAATGATGGAACTAAAATATGGGTCCAATGGCCAAATGGCCCTCCTGAACCAGCTGAGGTAATAACAGTATGAAAGGTCAACATCATTGTGATCACGAGACCTGGGCAAGAAAAATGGGAATCTGTCCCCACAACAAAATGCTATTTGCGAGAATAACTAGATGTTATAGGATTTTATCTTGCACAGCCTGCACGGCTGAACCTGCCTCTTTACCGCAACGGCCCCTTGGGAAAAGGATATTATCTACAGTGCCCAGGCTGAGGAACCAACCTTTGTGGAGGACAGAAAGGACTAGAACAGTGAGACTACTGTTGGTATTTTTAATTGTGTGTTATCATTGCAATCAAATTGCAACCTGGGAAAATAGATCTCTGTCCTTAGGGGAAACAATGGCAACTACCTTTAATCTCAGCAGCTGCTGGGTCTGTGGGAGCCCAGGCAGAGCCAAAGACTGGCCTTGGATAGCCCAACCATTATCACCTAAGTGGTGGATCAGTGAAGGAAGCGATGTACGGGAAGGAACAGACAGCAATCCTTGGCAATTATGCCTTTCGAGGAAAGGCGTCTGTTGCTGTGGGTATGAGGACGGAGAGAAAAGCAGGACACAAAGTCCAAGTCCGGGGAGAAAGAAAAGCCATCTTTATTAATTAATCTTTTTATAAGGTGGTTCGCAAAGATGGCGGGAGGCCATTGGTCCGCCGACCAGCCACCCCTCAGCATGATTTGCTGACTCTACAACACCTATTTCAAAGTATTTTCCAAAGGAACTGTAACAAACTTAGAAAACAAACTGCAGGTGTTAGATAGAGAACTTGTTTACAAAGACCATCTCACTGTTTCTCATGGCTTGCGTGAGAAAAACAGATTTCTCACAGAATACTGCAGAAAGCTGGAATATTTCTCTGCTAAGGCTTTTTAGCATCCTCAGGCATCTACTGCCATAATCAGACATGAGGACGTGGGGTTCAAGTGGGAGGAAGTGTTTGTGAAAGGACTTTGGGTTTTGGTTGTTGGACCTCTGATTGCCCTCCTTAGGACTGCTCAAATACCAAGGTAGATAGAATCAAACGCATGTTAAGCTCACCAGTGGTAGTTGGGTAAGGTGTTCCTACCACAGTTACCATAGGGACTTTGAAGGTTGTAAAGCCATGGGGAAGAATTTGTTCTTTGACCACCTATTTTTAAGCTGCCCCCAAGACAACTGCATGAGTAAATCACATGTTGTCCATGATTATCAGTGGAAGTGGAAACTGTAGAACGGAACTTGAACCTTTTTCAAGGAGTTCTAGTCCAACTCTAACAAAACAGAGCAGAGGTGTGATTGCAGATGCAAACCCCACCTGGGAATTTGGAAATGCAAATATTGTGACCTTTATGGTGAAGCAACTATTTTTGGAGGTCTGTTAGGTCCAGGGAACAAGTTATATTTTGACCCAACAGTTGATGATGAAAAGTGGGAAGGCCCTTTTGCTACTGAAACATGGGCCTTGAAAGGACATTATTTGATTTGTGGCCAACATGCTTACTAAAGGTTACCTCCAAACTGGTCAGGAATACGTTGTACAGGCTATATCAGGCCCCTGTTCTTTTTGCTCTCACAAAGTCAGGGGACGGGGCTCAGAGTCAAAGCATATGATGATTTGGGCAGAGAAAAATGGTCTCTTGACACCTCCCTAACTAAGGGAAGCTCCCAAAGATGGGGAGATGATGAACGGCCACCTGAGAGAATTATACAACATTATGGACCGGCTACATGGAACCCTAGAGAATTGGTATCAGGAGCCAGAGAACATACCTATAATTTGAATTGGATAATAAGACTTCAAGCCCTCTTGGAGACAGTCACTAACCAGACGGCTGCTGCCCTTGACCTTATGTCTGACCAATCCACGCAACTATGGAATGCCATTTTCCAGCATGGCATGGTTTTAGACTATTGGGAGAAGAAGGAGGAGCTTGCGGGAAATAAAATCAAACCAACTGTTGCTTATAAATTGATGACAATGGAAAAGCAGGAAAACAGGTAACTAGGGAGATGAGCAAATTAGCCCATGTACCAATCCAGACATGGGAATGTTGGGAACCAGATAAATTTTTGTGGCTTCCAGGGAGACTGCGGCTCAAACGGGCCCTTCTCCTTTCCCTTTGTGCAGCCACTACCTTGTTGTTTATTCCTTGTTTAATTCCTTGTATTGGACGATTAATCAAGCACACAATACAGGGAATGCAGCTTGCAGTTACACCTCAAGATCGACTAACCATATACGCAACCATTGCAGAGGCAGTCTGACAACCATGATTCAGCTTGTAAGTCCCATGAGTGATTGATGTGCTGAGGCCTGAGCAGCAGGCCTCAGCCAGAGCTGACCTACAAGACGAACCCTGGGCTTGATGTGACTAACACCATCAGTACTATTTAACTAAAAATAGATGACAAGGACTCTTAATGCTAGCGGTTTAACACCAAATGGGTAGCTTTAGAAACTTTCACCTAACCGTGTATAGTTATCTGCACACGGACAGGAAGAGAGTAGAACCAGAGACCATTGTGGCTTAACAGTGAGCTTTGTCTGTGCCTGAAAGCAAATGAAGAAGCAGCAGCAGCAGAGTGGCTGAGACTCAGGGGCGGGCCCATCCCAGTGTCCCGAGCGCTGTCAGGCAGTGCCTGGATCCTGGGTGCGGTTCCGGTCCCCACAAGGGAGGACTCGCAGCCCCTGCCTCAGAGGCAGTCAGAAACCCTACTAAGTGACACCAGAGGGAGGGGACCCTTCCAGTCTCTCTTGGGCATGGCTGCAAAACAGCTGCTGCTTCTTGCTGCACCTATGTTTGGGGTCTGCTGACCCCAGAGCCAGCCAGCTTGTGCTGCATTGTCCAAAGAGCATTCAGAGAAAGCATGAGAAGTGCTGTGTGCACAGCGGAGAGTCCTGCAAGGCGCTCACAAGAGCCTCCTGCGGGAACAGGGCTCTGCTCCCTGGCTGGGAACAGCCTGCTTTTGCTGCTGGGAGTGCAGGCAGCAGTTGAGGCAGCTGAAGAGGCAGCGGGCAGCCTGTGTTTGTAGGGGGTCTGGGGCTGCGCGCCAAAAGCCACATGTGGGACCACGCTCAGGGGAAGATGAGCTTGAGCTGGAGTGTCTGTTCTGAAAGGACCAGAAGTAATTCAGCCTCGCCAGGGTTTCCTTAAGTGTGCGTTGGTGTTCCCCAGACATGTACAAATTTGGGGAAACGCCTTTGGAGGAGAGGGCCTTGCTTCTCAAGGCAAGTGCTTCCCCAGGAGCCCCCAGTGGGGTAGGTGCAACTGTCTCCTTTGGCTGCGTGTGCTCCTTGCAGTCCTTGAGGCCCGTTGCACTTGGCAGAGAGGCGTGGGAAGGCAGGAGGCTGTGAGGAGCAGGGTTGGCATCTGCCGGGGTCGGCCGAGACCAAGCCAAGCAGCTGCAGCAGGGTGTGTTACCCCCCTTTGGACAGAGGTCTGAGGCGGCTCATCTCTGTCCAGCTCAGAGACCCAAAGCTCTCTTTGAGAGGTGTGAATTAAATGCACACACTCGTCCCATCTTCCCTATGTGGTGTGTTTCAACTCTTGGCAACATGCATTTGTCTCTTGCTTGCTGGAAGCTGCTCTGGCCCAGGGCCAGCAGTGAGCTGGGGTGTGTGGGCCAGGCAGCGTGGAGAGTCCTTCCCTGTGGACTTGGCTGACCTTGGTGTGTCCCGGGCTGTCTCAGACACTCAGGGTAAGGGATTCCTTCCAAGCCAGGGCACTTGGGGTGGGGTGGGGGTGGCCCCAGGGCACGTGGCAGTGTGTGCAAGGGCCCTCTGTTGACACGGTGCAGCATGGTCACCATGGGATGGAATGGAACATGGTGTCCAAGGGCCCTTTGTGACACGTGGTGACATAGGTGCTGGTGCTACGTGGCCATGCCACAGTGCTTGGAGCACACAACGGGACAGGACGGGAGAGAGCGGTGCTATGAGGACGCCCCGCACAGCCAGCTCAGTTGTTGCTGACCCGGAGCAGTCCTGAGGCATTACTCCTGCAGCTGGCCTCGCGGCCAGACTTGCGGGACTTGGTTGTTGCCCTGTCTCCTGCAGTTTTCTATGTGTTCATTCTTTGATAAAGTTTCTCACACACTTTCTATAAACATAGCAATGTTTAGTTAACTGTAACCTTTGCTTACATTTTTTCTCCTGGGTGGAGAATGTTTGACAGACTGTTCTGTTAACTAATGAGGATGGAAGAGGTGGTAACCTCATCCTCCAATCCATGGTTAATTCCTAGAAATATATTTATATGAAAAGAAAAAACAGCCAGGTCCTCTTTTCCTTCTGGCCTGCCAACTGCAAAGAACTCAGTTTAAGAGTGCTTCTTTCGTGTCCTAGAGCATCACTTGGTGGCTCGGAGCTTTTCCAAGGCATCTCCCATCCCTGCGGCTGGTGCCCTCGAGGCCAGACAGTGGGACTTATTGACCACAACCCTTGACGAGGAGTCTCCTGTCCTTGTGTCAGGAGCCCTCAAGACCAGAGTGCAGGACTTGCCGTCCTGTAGCCTTCCAGAGGCTTTTCCCTTGAAGGTGCCTTCAAGTCACGATTGCTGGACTCACTGACTTGGACCTTTCCCGAGGCATCTGTCTTGAAGGTGCCCTCGAGGTCAGACACTGGGATGGCGGGCAGATTGCTCAGCCTCCTTGCAGTGTTTCACGGGAAAAATAAGAGAGGTTCTGCAGCTGCCCCAGCACAGCAGCCTGAGGAGCTGGAGCAATTCCAGCTGCTGCAGGATGGTGAGTGGCAGAGCTGGGCCACAGGGCTGGTGCCTGCTGCCAGCTTGGCCCTGTCCCAGCCCAGCCCCTTTTGGACATGCCCATGGATAGGACGGAACAGGGGCTGGGGCTGCTCCCCTCCACAGCCGTGCTCCATCCCCTGGGGCATCCCAGGGCTGTCCCTGCCTGGGGAGCACAGGGCTGGGCTGTGTTCTCTGGCCTCCCCCACAGCCCCTCAGCTCTGGCTGCGCTCACTATTTGCCAGATGCAGCCATGGACCGGACACAGGAGCAGGACCATGCCTGTGGCCGCTTCCGCAGAGCAGCGCAGGTACCTGCGTCCATCCCCACCTGAGCTGGGCCTGCTGTCGCTGCTCAGCCCAGCACCATGCTTGAAGCACTCCATGGAACGTCCCTCTCTTCCCTGTCCTTCATTCTCCTGCAGATGTTGCGGAGGTTCCTGCGCATTCAGCATAGGAAGAGCACCCCCACAGCAACTGAGGGCACAGCCTAGCCTGACTCCAGGCCGATGGAGCTCCAGGCAAAGCCTGGTGGCAGAACAGCATCCACAGTGCACACAGGAAACTCTGCCAGGGCAATGGCTGATCACAGGGTGGAGGCTGACGTGGCACTGACTGAGGGCATGGCCATCACAAACCGCGCCACCAGAAGGACTCGGGGCATCGCAAAGACCGGCACCACGCCCACTCCGACTGGGATGCTTGCTCCCACTCTGGAGTTTTTCAAGGAGAAGGGTGTTTCCTCTCAGCAGCAGGTAAGCAGCCTGGGGCCAGGGCTGGAGGCCTCCCAGGATCGTGTGGCCCATCAAGCCACATCCACTGGGACCCCTCAGCCTTTGAGGCCAGCACAGTGTGGTGGGAAGGGAAACACTTCTTAGGGGAAGCGAGGAAGTTGCTCCTTTGGACAGCACTCCAGGTCCCCATGCCTCCTCCAGGTGCCAGCCATGGTGAGGAACATCCTCGAGAGACTCGTGTCTCACGTCACTTTGGATGCCAGGCTGCAAACTGACATTCTGCAGCTGGCTGAAGAACACCCTGCTGATGTGGTCTTGACCCTCCTGCGCTGTGCCCCATCATGTGACAGGTACGGGGCACAACTGCTTAGGGAGCTCAGGGCTCACTGGCCTTTAGGGGTCTGCCAGACAGGCAGAGAGCTCCAGGACCCTGGGGTCCCTCTGTCTCCTGAGCCTGCTGCTACACTCCCTCCCTGCCCCTCAGGGCACCAGGGCTCTGTCACCCGGCCCCACGCAGCTGCACAGGGCATGGTACTGATGCAGAGCTCTGGTCCCACAGAGCTGCTGCAGTGATGTGGAGAAATATCGGATCGTCAAAACCAGCAGTGGAGAAGGTGCTTCCGATACTGCTCTGTGTGATGGAAAACAGGCTGCTGTACAGCCTGTTCACCTGCAGAGAAGACAATGAGTCTGTCTTTGCCCTGGCTGTGAGTTTCTGGAGCTCTCCAGCTCTCAATCCTCTCCCCGCCCTGCATCTCCCTGCCTCTCCCCTCGGGGCCTGCCACATGGACACCTGGGCACTGAGCACTGTCTTGGGATGGTTTGTCCTTTGCAGGCAGCTGTGGTGCTGTGGTTGATTGCCCCAGTGCCCAAGTTCCATGATGCCATAAAACTTCATTCCAACCGCCTGTTTGTGGCTCTGCTGTTCCAAATTTTCATCATCACAGAGCAGATGCCAGAGGACATTAATAACTTCTGGAGAGCATGCCGGGAGGAACACCACCTTCCCACCAATGCCAACAGGTCCCAGTCATCCTGTCCTTTCCATGCCCTCGTGGCCAGGGCCAGTGCCGCCAGCGTGATCCAGCCTTTGCTCTGCACATGGGTTTGCAGTGCAGATCACGAAGGCCCTGCTCTGCTGACTGTGGGGTGACGATAAGGTGGTGGTTATGGAGCGCAAGCGTGTCTTGGACACGCTGCTCTGTCCTGACACCCAGCACTATGCAGTGGGTCTGCTGGTCAGGTGAGACACCCTTCTCCCTGCCGCGCCTGGCATTTGTGCCCTGTGCCCGGAGTGTGTGACAGTACAGAAGCTTTCCCACGAGAATTTTTCCTTCTTCTACTAAAGTTTTGTAAATATTGAGATGAAGTTTTATGTTATTGAGAGAGGCTTTGGAACTGGGGGCTGAAGCGCCTGGGCCAATCATCCTTGGGGGGTGGATGATTGTCAGCCAATCTGAATAGCCTTCTGATGTGTATATATGTGTGAAATTAATTAAATAATTCCCTTTCATGCTCATCTCTGGCTTCTGAGTTGCTCCACTCCGCCATCGGTCTAACAGCGACATCTGGTGGACACTGACGTGTACTACACCTGTTGCTGCAGATGTGTCTGCCCTTCCCCCTGCCCTGACCTCGGTTGCAGTTTGGATGCAATGGAACCCCTGCTCCCAAAGGACAGTTTTTTGCAGTCTTTCTTGGAGGACTCCTGGGGCAGCCCTGCAGCCAAGTGGAGGCAGTCCCTCTTGAGGACCCTCTTGGATTGGGCATCATGTCATGGCGTTCCAGATATCTGGGAAGTCTCAGTGGACCCTGCTCTCTGGTTGCAGATCGGTGGGAGGTTGTGGAAGGGACTAGTATTTGGGGATTCAAAAACCATCCGTTCACATCGGACATGGCGGTCAGCTGGGATGTTTTGAGACAGGGAGAGTTTTATACGCCGTATCTCATTCCCCCCCACTGCCTTGACTCCTTGCTCTTGCTTGGAGATGGCCATTCTGTGGGATCCTCGCCTGGGGTGGACCCTGCCGCAGCGGATGGCTCTTCCAAAAGCAAATATAATTCACCAGGGGACTGTGTCCCACCTATATACTTCCACCCAAATGACCAGTTGGCGGAGATGTTGAAGCCGCTACGCCGCCTCTGCTCCCCCAGCGGGCTGGCCCAGCCACTCCCCCTGTGCCAGGTTCGCCGCTGCCGCACGCGACTGAGGCTCAGGCTCGCTCACCTGAAGCAGCTGGAGACACCGGAGCTGCATGCCCTCCTGTGGAGCGGCCAGAGTGGCAACACACCCCTGTTTCGTCCGCTGAGCCCGCGGTTTCGGGGTCTCTGGCGGCCAGCACAACCCAAGTCGCCGTGAGGGCGCGGCCGGCGCCGCCAGCAGAAGAACATGGGATGCCAGCAGAAGCAGATGCGGCGCCAGCAAAGAGTGCTTCTTCCCAAGCTGCCATCCCCCCTGCAGCAGCCGTGGTGGAGAACCCCCCAGTCCCAGGCTTGCAGGACCCCGGGTCTCCGCCAGACCACTCCCCCTCCTGTCGGCTTCTGACAGATATTCTGGCTGAGGTGGCTGGGTTCCGCCAAGATCTGGTGGATATCTGTTTGTGGGGCTGCTGCTGCCAAGGCGGAAGTGACCCGGATGCATCATCGCCGGAACCNCCTTCCACGAGCCCCCCCCCGGCCGCCGCAGCTGCGCTGCCTCTTGGCACGATGGCTGCGTCCGGCCAGGCCCCATCGCTCGTGGTTGGGCTGGCAGGTGAGCTTTCCTCTGACGATTCAGACGGCGGGTCAGACGGGGTGCGTCCCCCAGGGTGGAGGGCTGTGGTGGCAGGGTGGCAGAAGAAGCGCCTGCTTCAGAATTCTCCCTGAATGCCCCTGGGATGTTTGGAGACGGGGCGTCCAAGGAACCCCCAGCGTTACTGGGGGTCAGTGAAGCTGGGCATGCTGGAATCTGGGAATTGGGAGCTTTTGGATAAATTAGGGCTGCCAGACCCACAGGGGAACTTTGACAGGAACTCAGTGGCTACTACAGCGCCTCTAGCAGGTGCACCGGCAGGTCAAGGTGATGTTAGCGTCTCGCAAGGAGACGTCTGGGCCTTCCCCGTGTTCAAGCCTGACCTGAACTTGGATCGGTGAAACAGGCATGATGTCATTGCATGGAAGGTTGTAAGCGACCTTCAGATGAAGATAAGACAGTTTGGCGTCTCTTCTCTGCATGTGATGCAGATTATTAGAGTGATCGATACTGACCTGCTTGCTCCATTCGAAACTGAGCATTTGGCTCGCATTTTGTTTCAGCCTGTGCAATATACAGTTTTTGAGAATAACTGGAGAAAGATGACTGAAACACAGGCAAGGCAGAATATGCAATTGCCTGATGCAGACCCCAGGCGCATGATTGGGGTTGATGTCCTCATGGGGAAAAATCATTTTGCTAACCCCAACGTCCAAGCTACTTGGGATCCTCGGATCTTGGAGCAGGCCCAAAGGGTTGCTATGGGAGCTATCACAAGAACCATGGACATGGCCGCCCCACAAACACGGCATGCAAAAATATTTCAGGGGCAGTCTGAGCTTTTCCTGACCTTTGTAGAGAAGCTAGCGGCAGCTTTGGAAAGGCAGGTGGCAGATGATTCTTTGTGACAGACATTGTGTGTTCAGTTGGCAAGAGGCAATGCCAACGAGTGTAGAAGGATCATAAATGCCCTCCCAGGGGAACCTACACTGGCAGAAATGGTAGATGCTTGCGCTATGGCGGATTAAGGGAGCCAGAAGAGGTCTGCCTTGGCTGCGCTTCTATCGCCTGGTCAGGAACCCCCTGGCCAGGGACAAAACCAGTCCAAGGCTAGGAACAAACGGAAATGAGTTAAATCAAAGCAGAAGGGAAATTCGGGGACTGGGATTCCTCAGTGCAGGAGGAGTGGTAGGCCAGGCCACTGTTCAGACTATTGCAGGTCTAAGTACCACACAGATAGTCGACCCCTGTCAGGAAAAATGAAGAGGGGGGCAAAAAGTGGAGGTGCCCCCTTGTTGCCCTGTCTCCTGCAGTTTTCTATGTGTTCATTCTTTGATAAAGTTTCTCACACACTTTCTATAAACATAGCAATGTTTAGTTAACTGTAACTTTTGCTTACATTCTTTCTCCTGGGTGGAGAATGTTTGATGGACTGTTCTGTTAACCAATGAGGATGGAGAAGGTGGTAACCTCATCCTCCAATCCATGGTTAATTCCTAGAAACATACTTATATGAAAAGAATAAACAGCCAGGCCCTCTTTTCCTTCTGGCCTGCGACCTGTAAAGAAGTTGTGTTCAGAGTGCTTCTCTCGTGTCCTAGAGCGTCATCTAGAGTTTCCATCTGGTATTGCAGTTTGTGAGTTGTTTTTTGGGTAAAGAATTTTCCCCTTAGCTTAGCTAGGGTTTTTGTTAAAAATGGTACTTTCTACGTATTCCCAACATGATGTTTTCGCATTGGATGTATTGGAGATAGTACTGGATACAAAGGCAGTTTTGGTTTCCAGGGAGGATTTGGAAAATGTGTATTTCAGGGGGAAACTGCATGGTTTCTTTCCGGAAGATGGAAATACACTTTCAAAGGCGGTTTGGACAGAGATAGGGACTTCCCTGGTAGAAATGGTCATGGAACGCTATGATCTGAGTATTGCTAAATATTTGGTCTCTTGGAAAAAGATTAATACCGCTATTCAGAGCCAGGAGGGTTCATCGGGTGCGATAACACCTGTGGCCTCAGTCACCCCTCCCTCCGAGCTGTCCGAGGCTGAGGAGGAGGGGGCAGAGTTCGAGTTGCAAACAGCGCCTGAGCTCACTCCTCAGAGGAGTTCTGTTTGGAGAGCTCCGAGGTGGGGCCGGGCTCGCCCCTGCTGCCCTCCAGGGAACGGCAGGGAAGGGCAGGGACCCCCTCTCTCAATGCATTCCTGGTTCTCAGAGAAGGGGGAGAGCCGGTGAACTGTGCCACAGAGCACCTGAATTCTACCCTTTTAACGCTGGAATGCCCAAATTGTGGGGTTTCTACCATGTTTATCCTGGACGCGGGGGGGGTACAGTTCGACATGTCGCCGGCCGATGACGCAGGGGCAGAGGCGCAGGCGCAGCTGGTCACTGAGACTGCTTCTGGGCCAGCCAATATAGTGGAACCGGCAGCATCTCGGAGCACCGGGGTCCGTGCTTCTGGGAATACCCTTTTGGGGTCGTTTTCGGGCANCCCCCGGCGGCTCCGCCTGTCCCTGCAGAAGTCCAGGGTGGGCCCGGGCGGGCTCCGCTCGGCGCGGCTTCTGGGGGCGTGGCCGCCACGGAGTTTTCCGCCACGACTACAGCCGCGGGCGCTTCTGGGGTTCCGGACAGTGCAAGTTCTGGTGCAGTTTCACCGCCACGACAATCTAAAAATGCTGGAACAGCGCCAGAAGTACACTCTGCAGTGTTTCTTTTTGGTTCCGGCAGTGATGCTTCCGGAAGGCCCAGTACCGGCCCAGGATGTCAGGTCCCGAGTGGGCGGTTCCTCTTCAGCTGGCTTGTGGATGCTTCCTCCGTGTTCGGTAATGGTCTGTCCCAGGGACCATGAAAAATTCTGGGGGGAAGTAAAACCGAAAGTCGAGGAAGTTAGCAATAATACTAAAACACACTGGTTTCAGGCTTGCGGAAATAAACCCCCCTGCCCTGCTGTGACCGCAGTCCCTGGGGAAACCGCGGGACAGGACACAGCAGGTACTGCAGCCTCACTGGGAGGTCTCCAGGCTTTCCCGGTTGTTGTCAGTGACTCTGGAAACAGATATGAGGTTGTCTTGTGGAAAACCATGATAGATCTCCAACAGAAGGCTGGAAGATATAGTCTGGGGTCTAATGAAGTGATGCAGCTCCTTTGGGTATTTAATGCTAGACAATTAGTATCCTATGATATTCGGAGTCTAGCTCGTGTTCTCTTTCAGCCTGTGGAATATGAAATTTTCGAATCAAAATGGACTCAGTTAGCAAATCGGGCGCAGCACAAAATGCTACGTTGGGCCAGCAAGATCCCAGACGTAGGGCTACTCTAGATGTGCTGTTAGGCACAGGGGAGTTTGCAGACTTTGACACGCAGGTTAAGCTGCCTTGTTTTATAATGGAAGAGTGCCTGGAGGTAGGCATGGCAGCATTGATTCAAACCATTGAGATGGCTGCTCCCACAGAGGACTTCGTGAATGTTGCACAGAAGGGTGGTGAATCCTTCTTGCAGTTTGCACAGAGGTTAGCTTCCTCTGTAGAGAGGCAGGTGGCTGATCCGGCAGCAAGGACGCTGCTGCTCACACACCTCGCCAAGAGTCATTGTAATATTGAATGTAAGAAGATTATTCAAGCACTTCCTGGTGATCCTTCTATATCTCAAATATAGAGAGATATATTTGCACTTGTGCAAAGGTGGGCACCACCGGTTGTAAGGTGGCTGCCGTGGCTATTGCCCCACGACTGGCCTGGACAGGGCCACGGGGTGGACAGCGGAAGCAGCAGAGTGCTCAGGCCAGCAGGACACCAGGAAGGAGGATGCAGAAAGGCACGAAAGTCTTGTTTTTCTGTGCTCGGTGTGGAAAGCCAAACCATGGTGTAAATGTCTGCAAGGCAGCAGTTCCTGTTAATGTTCGGTTTTCATCGAGCTCGGGAAACGGGGGCAGACTGTGCGGGGGAGATGTGCTCAGACACAAGTGCCTCTCCAAACCCCAGAGCCAATGGAGGTCTGCTGGGCTAGCTTGCAGCCAGCACGAGCGGCTCAGCAGGCGTCGATGT
>VZRO01007813.1:155484-173335 GCA_013397915.1 Daphoenositta chrysoptera | reverse complement strand
TATCAAGCAATATACAAGTGTAGGAGTTTCCTCACCCCTTCCCTCTTTTGTAAAACATCAGCTTTATGGGTGACTTGGCCATGCCCCATCTGACAGGCAAATTTACAAGGTTAGCAGTGAACCTAATCAGAGACAATCAGACAACTCTTTCTCTCTGGTGTCATTTTCTGCTTGGATAGCTCTGCTGTGGTATTATAAATAGGAAAAGCTTGCAGCACAAGCAGGGTAGAAGACTTCAGAGAGATTTTAGTAATCACCTTCCATTCAAATCACACCTACTCTTTAATCACAACTGGATCCTTTTCCATTTTATAGCCCCAGGAGTAAACTGAGGAGCTCATAAGCAACACAGATTGGGAGTGATATTTTAGTCCCACTGAAGCTGTTGTGAAGTATTATTAATTCATGGGGCCGAGATTTCAGTAATGGTTCTTCCCTCTGGATTCTCTGTTCTAATTCAAGGTGGATTTCTCCACCCTCTTCCCATTTCTCATAATATAGAGTAAATGCTCCAGTGCTTTTTTTTTTTCATCAGAAGTGATCCAACAAAGAGAGAGAAGAGAGAGAGTCAGAGAAAAAAAGATCCTGAATGCAACAGGACTCTTAGCTGATTCTATGAGACGATGGGGATAGTTTCAGGTTTAACAACCTCAACCAGGTAACTATTGCACTTTTCCTCAATGTAAACACTTACTTCACAAAAACCTTCCAACAGAGCTGAAAAAAATGGTTAGGAATTTTATTGAATTTCACACATTGCCCATCTTGCACCGTCAGAAAGCTGCAACTTTCAGCTTATGGAATGAGATCTCTGCAACAGAAGCAACCTAGAAAACCATAAAACACATTTCTTTGTCTAAGCAGAAAGTCCTGCAAAAAAGGCACAGTCAGTTTACCTCTAGGAAGGTACTTTTACATCAGAATGGAGGGGTGCTAACTTGTTTCTCGGGCACGTTCCGAGCCAAGGGCCCGGGCTCAGCTCTCGCTGTGAGAGCAAGGGGCGGACCCGGGGGGCCGGGACCGGCTGCTGCCCGCGGCACAAGAGCCGCCTCCCCCGGCAGCGCACGGGGGAGCAGCACGGGTTAAACCCCGGGGGAGCCCGGCAGGAGAGGAAGCATTTACACCCACGCCTGCCCCGTTCAGACACAAAAAGTTGTGTTTTCTGACCATTTGATTTTATACTTTGCTCTTTCTTGGTCAGTAATTGAGTACTAGAGCAATGCAGGGCACTGGCAAAAGGTACTCATGTGCCAGAACAAAACAGCCCAACTTTCAGCATCCCTAACACAAATAACAGCAGGTTAAGGTAACAGCCTTCAAAAGCTGTCCTTGCCCTTTACATCACGAAACATCACAGCTACGGTAAAGGTGGGGGCATGATTTGGTTCCCCCCCTCCCCATACCAGAACGCCTGTAAAACCAATTCCAAGCTTTCAAAATCAGAGATGCAGGCAGAAATGCAGCCTCTCCCTTAAAGAGATGCAATAGTCTGTCTCCCAGAACGCAGCAGTTCTACTGCTGTGAGGTTAAATCTTTTTGCCTATTGATTTATTTTTATAGGACATGAGTAGCACAAAGTCCACCCACTCAAACCCTCTAGACACTCTCTGGTTCTTCTGCTTCATTATTTATAATTGCCTGTTGATGTAAGCTACGCACACTGCTTTTTATGTGGAAAGACAATTGTATTACAAATAACCACACATTCCTATACATTTTGAGATATCATAACTCAATTGTCCTCAAAGGAAAGAAAGCTGGATCAATGGGATCTACAGAGTAAACATGACACAACTCAAAAAGCATTTTTGCTCAAAATAAATCTAAAGAACCCCAGCACTGTTATTCATGAGGAGCATCTTTCCTTAATCATTCTGAATTATTACATAGCTGAAAAAGAACCACATAACAATTTCGTTTCTTTCCATAAGAATAAATAGATTAAAAAAATCTCCCTATTTGAAACACAGCTGGTTTTTATTAATTTTTAAAAGAGTACCTATGGAGAAAAAATTGAGTAAAGGCATGTATTTCCCACCTACTCCAATTCTGTTTTGTGTAGCTGTTCCTCTACATAAACACATCCACTTGCATAAGTGATTTCCTACACCCTACTGAGACAATAAATAAGCACGGCCTTTCAAATTCACACTTGAAAATTAGATGGCAAAATACGTATGTCCCAAAAAGGACAAGATCGCCTCCCTATTGGCTTATACAGTGAAAATTATATTTCTCCTTCTTACCACATACTCTTCCATGTCCCTGTAATTGCTCACTGAGCCACCACTGCCCATATTCTGAATGTTATTAGCAGCAGACAACTTCACAACTACTGAGTTTGATTCAACATCTCAGATGAACACAGCTATGAAAGCAGCTTGATGAGCATCAATCTAACAATCATAAAGCAGCTATAAAACCACATTTTTATGTGCACTGCAATGTTACTCTTAGTCATTGAGGGAACATGAATAACTAAAATGTCACAATGCTCAACTAATATGCCTAGATATTTCATCAGCTGGGCCACTGTGCAATAAAATGCAGGGAAACCAGACTTGGTTGGAGTTTTTGTGGTTTGGGTAAACCTAACTGTTCATTAGCAGAGCTCATGCACAGGGAACTCAAAGATGTAGGCTCCCGATGCTTTTCCAACTTCTCATTTTAAAATAATTAGCATTCTTTGTGCATGCACATGCACGAGTACATTGCAAGAGAGCGGAAAGGCTGCCCACTCGATGCAGCAGAAAACCAACAACAATTGACTGAATAAAGTTCTATCACAATTGATTCAGAGAAAAAAATAGACCAACTGCTGTTTGTTATCAACAAGGTCTCTTTTCTTTTTGCTGCTTTGATAAAATGAGGGAGGATAAGGTGGGAACAGGCAGCAACATCCCCTGCTCCCTGCTAAACAGAAATCAGCATTTCTATGCACTCAATTAGGGGTGTTTTAGGTCTGTGTCAGATTCCTCATCAGAGCTAATTGATTTCAGGCACAGGCCAATCTCACCATCCAACATCATTATGCAGAGGTGGGTGGTGAAAACGAAAACAAATCTCTGATTAAAGAAAAGCATGAGGGGGAGGCACATGATTTACAAGCTGCACACAGCATTCCCTCTCAGAGAAATAACAGTGTTTAAAAACATCCTGAAGGGATGCTTCACAATCAAATTTCATAGGACTGCTGTCAAAGCCCCAAAATTGGAGATGTGACATTGCACCAAGCTACGTGAAAAGGCAAACATCTTTTATCTCAGGAGAGAACATGGGCGAGAGAAAATTCAGTTATGTTTTCTGACTTATTTCGCTGCTCCCCCTTCCACTCCCACTCCCAAAGTGTGTTTCAGGGCAATAGAGGAAATTGTGATAGTACATAGGATAATAATAATATATATATTATATATATAAAATATGTTAGAAAACAAAGATACTCATCTGTCTAGCTAGCTGAATTGCAGTTTGAATGCACAGCTCTGTAGATGTTGATGGGAATATCTGAGGTCAGCACTTGTCAGAAGAAAGAGACCTGCTCCTGTTCTCTTGGCACAAAAAGCGTGTGTTGCCAGCATGGGAAACAGCTTTGCTGGCCTAGAGCCCACAGTGAAGTCCCACGAGATGAAAGGCTGGAAATGTCTCTTCTCTCCCACTCCTTTACACATGCAGTTAGTCTCCAGACCTGCTTTTGTGCTGAGCTAAATTCTATGTTTATATTCACCCTAACACTTTGAAACTAATAAAAGCAGAACTTTGTTTTGACTGAGTTTCATCTCAGTCCACAGAGCTACTTTCAGCAAGCTGGCATGGCTGGCTCCATGGCCAGTGGCACGAATCAGCCCACAGAGCCTGCAAGTGCCCAGCTGCAGGCACTGCCATGCAATCATCACACAGGTGATTGTATTTATAGCACATCTAATTAGGCCCTGCTTTCCTGCCCTTAGAGTCAGTTATATGGTGGCTCACCTGTAACAGCTTCACCTCGTTAATTAGAGGCCTTTTCTTTCAAACAAGGCAGGTGCTGTAGCCAGCAACTCCAGCACCACAACTATTTTGAATCGAGTCGTGTCACACATATAAGAACTTTACTCGGCTCCTAAACACTTTTCATATAAATGTGAACAAATGAATAGCTGCTAGATTTCCTCTTTTCCCTTATTATTCAACAGAGGATGTGTGTATAATATAAAGGAAGCAAACTACTATTAAATTTGCATTTACTTCTACTCTACCCGAGCTTGCTCACTGCTTTCCACTGCAATGAACTGTATATTTTCAGCTTTTTTTTACCAGTATGTACTGAGAGTACAAACTACTTATAAACTTCATTTTAACAGACTAAAGCTTTAATTGTTTTTTTTTCTACCTTTTAAAAAATGCATTTTGCTCACATTTTATTTATTCACAACATCTTAGCAGTAAGAACAACAAGAAAAAAGTTTTAAAACCCAACACAGTTGTGGGAAGTAACAGTGCCACAAAAATTTGCTGCCTCACTGAACCAGAGAAGCATCACCACCATTCTGCATCAGACCACAAGTGAGCAGCAACTGTTACCACTTTATCTTGGTACAATACTGCTGACTGCCTCAATTAAAGCAGTACCTTCTTTATTTAGATACCTTCTGCACCCCCAGCCAGCACAGCAGATGAGCACTTCTGACAGTTGCTACTCATATCCCAACACTTCTATCCCAGTTTCTGGGGAGGTGTATAGTGAGTCGAACATGATTTTCATCCAAGTATATATTCTATATATATTCCACTTCTTTTTCTAGATCAGTGAAAACAAAAAGCTTCCCTGATCATTCACTTCTTTGCCAGAGAAAGTACAGCCCCAGCTAACTACTTTGCAGGTGAATTAGTCAATAACAGTGCAATACTTAGAGAAATGTACACATAAAACACATAAAACACACAAAAACAATCCAATAGCAAGGCTCACAATTTCACTCCTCCCGGTCCTGCTCAGCAGCCCCCCATCACAGCACCACAGGTTATCACCAGGGTCACTGGCAGGTGCATGTTTAAGGTACCTTTTTAATTTCCTCACACTCCAACACAGGTGAAGGAGCAGCTGCCAGCTTGCAGCCTGCCCTGCAGGCAGAATGCCATGGGTTAGAGCTGAGCTGATTGACAATTTCCTGATCCAATTACGCTTTTTGAATTTGCATATTTAAACCTGCTGGAGGCACGGGAGCTTCCTCTTTGAACCCGGCTCCTGCAGGAAGGAGGGAAGGGGGAGAGGGAACGGCTCCGGGCCCAGCCTTGGGGAACCAGACCGAGCCTCCCCCTACCCAGTGCCAGGGCAGGGGTCCCTGGCATGCTGAGGGGGCTCCCCCTCAAATCTGCAGGCAGCTACAGAGACCTCTTTTTTTCCCTTGAGTTCGGAGAGACTTTTTAAGAACTTTAATACTCACCAGAAATTCCATCTTTGTTATCCTCCTCGCTCTCCTGGGCAGCCTGCAAGGAGGCTGCATGCCCCGGTGTGATTGGGAGGGGGGATGCTGGCAAAGAAAGGAATGTTTTTTTCTTTACTTTCTTAGTGTTTCTTTTTTTTCCTTTTAATCATAGTAATAATAAACTATACTCTTAAAGGTTTTCTGAGCCTGCTTTGCATTTCTCCTAATTCATATCTCACCAAAGCAAACAAGTGAACTAGCCCACCACACAAACGGGTGTTTCTGCCCGGTTACCGAACCGAACCCGCCACACGGACAGGGGCCGTTCTGGGCCTGCGCGGCCGAGCTGCCCTCAGGCCGGACCCCGCCAGGCCCAGCCCCCGCCCGCCACCCGGCCCCGTGCCCAGGGAAAGGCTCACTTACCGTCACTGCTCGCTGCCACACGGCTGCCAAAACCCAGCCAGGGCCAGGGCTCGCCCGCCAGGAGCTCTGTGGGCACCGATGGCCCCGCGAGGCCTGGCCGGCCCCGCAGCGCCTCACCTGGGCCCAGCCCGCGCCCTCCCGCCCTCAGCCCGGCCCTTCCCACCCGCTGCCCACATGAACCAGCGGCGCACAGGGCCTGCCGGGGAAAAACCCTTCATTTCTTGAAGTAACACCTTGGGAGCCTTAAAAATGGCTTCTGCAAAGCCCTACAGAGCGAGGAGCCAAAGCAACCCTCTGCCCTGAGGGAATAAGCAGCATTTCCTCTCCTCCTCCTCCTTCCCAGCTGCTGCCTCCAAACTAAGTAAGGGCAGCAACCCTTTTTAATAACAACGCTGTAATCCACTCAGAGCATGGAAATTCAAAATACAAATCAGTTTGTGCAATACATCTTTATTTTAATTTTATTTTTTTAACCTTTGCAGTCATCTTGGAGTAATCATCATGTAAACAGTAGGATGGGATGGGATTACATTGAGTTGTATGCAAATAGTTCTAGAACACCTCAATGATTATGACAAGGCATTATAAATAACTTTTCTTAATAATATATATTTGCCATTTTCAGTACATTAAAGAGCTGCCACTTATCTAGGATTAACTAGGAAGTAGTTTAAATTGTAACCTCTGAGAAACACGTCTCCAAATGTGGAAGTCTTTCTAAGGTTCCCTAGCTCCATAACATCTATGTCACAGGTTAAGCAGAGGACTACTTGGGTCGAAGTGTTTTCTTTGTAACAGAGTTTTACTTGATCATTGCACAAAGCCCTATTATTTTCACTCCACCTTGGTATTTTGCAGAACTTCAAATAAAGCTTCAGTTCCATTCTTCAAGTTTTATTCACCTGTATGAAACCGGTTTCTATCATTAAGGGTAAGGCAGATCAGAGATGGACATAGTAAGTGTTCTACCTTAACAACAACAGTTCACAGTAGCTCTAGCTCATAGACTCCCCAATAAAGCATAGTCAAAATACTCTTAACACCTTTGCTACTGTATATCCCCTCCTTGCTCAGATAACTAGATATATTTATATATATATTGTACCATATGTATGGTACTTCTAGAAAATGGAGATTATTTATATAAGCAGCCTCAGGCACATTCTTAAAACATTAATATCTGCAAGGCACCTCCCACTCCCTTGACAATCAGTTTGTGGACTGGTTTTTTTACACACAACCAACAGAAGCTTGCTAATGCCGAATCAAATAATTTCAAAAAATCCCTAGAAGTTACCAAATACTTCAAAGACATACCTGAAACTTTTTTAAATAGTGGGAGATTAACTGCAAATAGCACATAATCAAGTCAAATAATTTTCTTATTACTAGTATGTGTAATGCATAAATATATATGAAAAATAAAATTCACAGTCATTTTTAAAACTAGAATTCAAGTTTGGCTAATAATTCTAAACTTTTATATATATGTTAATTTCTAAATGTAACAGAACAGAGGCAGTATTATCAACCACAAGTACAGGTAAAATAGTATCACTCAAAGTCTATGAAAAGTAAGCTTGATAGAAAATTCCTTGTGTAACCAATAAATACAGCCACCTGAGTGCATTTCCACAGGCTTTTCACTTAGGGGGAATCCAAATCAACTGCTAGGAGACATTTAGGAGCATTTTGAATGTTAACAGCAGCGGTGTAGCTGTGGGCTTTGCTTGTTCTGACTTTGTGAATTGCTAGATAATGAAGCAGAACTCAGTGTGTGGTGCATTAATTTTCCTTTGCATCTAAGCTGGCTTTTTCGCAATCTCACAATTCGGCTCGGGGTCAAGGGACAGACATCAGCTGACACTTAACTGAGCAAAACCAATCAGTTTCACTTCATCGGGAATCTCAGTGCCATCACAGCCAGAGGCCTGCAAGTGCAAACAGAAATGTTTAGTACACCACGCTAGAAAGCAGCATTTGACAGCCAGGATATAAAGTCTCCCCATATCGCCCAGTCAGCAAACAGCTCAGTTAAAGGAAAGCTTTCAGACTGCTCCACGGAGCCTCTGTCAGCATCAACCAATTGCATCCTTAATTTTAGCAAACTCTTGTAGTCAATATTAAAAATTACAGAAAAGAATACTGGAAATTGGACATTGAAATACCCAAATTCTTTAAGCCAAACTTTCCAGAATGGAGCCAAATTTGCTTTTTCATGGGAGTAAATGGTTTTCACTCATGAAGAACAACTAATATACATGTACAGAATCCATTTTTTACCACTGTGCTGTACACAGCAAATGTCTCATGAGTCCAGCCAGCAAGTCAGTTTGGAATACAAACCAGCTGAATTTTTAAACAAGAAATTGAAGCAGGCTACGAAGAGTAAATACTAATATTTGCAAAAGGACAGCTCCCTCCTGACAGTACAATCTAGTACTTAAAACTGTACAGTTTAGATTCTTCAGTAAAGCCTATCACAATACAAACTGGCACAAGTGATCAGTTCATTTTTCATATGTAACAGTAAGAATATAAAACCACTTTGCTCAGGAGTAAACTATTACTTCAGGTCTGTTTTAGAAAAAATATGCTGGAGACAAAATATTTTTATGTTTTGATTTTTAAACACAAAATTTGCATCTGTAGGACAAAGTGACTACATTTTACATAAAGGTGTTTATACATTTTTATCTGTATGTTAGATAAGACAAAATATTAATAGAATTGGATTAGAAGTGTGTTATGCTAACTTACTTATGAGAGATGCCTTCAGATTCTTTTGCATATCACAAAATATCCCCAACAGAACAATTGGTTCACCCTAGAAAAATGCTTTTGATCCTTTTTTGCATTAGTAGCCGTTGAACCCTCTAATGGAACTGGTTCATGGACATGGACTATCAGGTAAAGAGCTTTCAGACTGTGCATACAAGGTGCACCAAGTGACATAATTCACTGAATTTTCATGACCAGAAATAAGCTATGTTGACACTTGTGGAATTATTACATAAGGTGATCCCTTCAAATTTACTCTGAGCAGACACAGAAAACAGAAGTTCTCTCTTCAGATAGTATTTCACAGTAGTTATTCCACAGGAGCAGCAGGGTAAAGGTCTGAGATCATCACTCTTGGTAACTATTCAGATATCTGAATGGTTCTTGGATTGGGAATTTACCAAAGAAATGGAGTTTGAATTTTGCACTTAAAATTTAATGCTAAAAAATGCTAATATTGCTAACACCATTCTACGCTCTAGCTAGCTATCAATCTCTTCAAAGGCAAGCTAAGTAACATATCTAGATGCATATAGATTTTTAAATGCCTTCCTCACCAATATTATATTTTATCTATTTAATACACCTGGAATCTATTAACTTAGATTTTGTGCTTAGCATAAATACAAATACTATAAACAAACTGCAACATAAAAGTATTCAGTAGAGACTGAACACACTCTCTCATTAATGGGTTTTTTTCTACCCTTTTTGATAAGCAAAGTCCTTACACAAAATGCAAACTATGCTGTGCAATAGTTTCGTTTCCCTGAGTGTTGGCAAGAGTATTTGTGTATTAAGGCAGCCTCCTTCCCAAAGTGTGGACAGATGGATCCTACAGGGAAGTTTTCATCCTGTGTTAGCCAAGACAACTAGGGGATATTTAACACTATATATGTTTCTACAGAATGACCTTATTGTAAGATCAAAGATACACTGCCTAAAAAATATGCAAGAGGAGGAATCCAACCCCTGCCATCCAGGCTCCTCACCTTAAAAATTTTCTTTACTATTTCAGTAATAAGTAAATACAAAAATAGTTAAGACACAAACTGTTCCTTTCCCCCTCCGAATATGAACCTTCTTGCTGTGTGAATAGAAATATTGTATACCAGCAAAATACCAGCAATAGCAGCCTTTCAGCAGTGAGATACTAACCAGACTCCATGTCCAGAAATACTAGCAACTAAGGAATACTTTTCAATTGAATTTTCTGAATGGATATAGGATTAGCTACATTTAGACCTCTAATCCTCATTAAATATTTACCACCAAAATGTGTTTCAATCAAGTTGTATACAAGTGCTCTCAGATTCAATGAGCTTTTGCTAAGAGGTAACGAAAACCCAGTAGTGCATACAAAGATATAAGAGAGTTCTCATGGGCAACAATTCATTCAACAACTTCACTACATAATACAGAAATAAGTGGAAGCAGAATATATACTAAATTAATCCAAGGAGAAAAATAAATTAGGATACACAGAAAAATGGTCTTTCCCCGTAAAATAGGAACTAGTGCAGGAAACCTAGGTCAAAAGTATCAGGAAGAATCTAAGTTTAAAAATTAACCTCCAGAATTGCTACCTATCCAGTGGAGCTTACAAACAGCAGGGACATTGATTTCAGCTTGTCTACTAATTCTGATTAAGGTAAGGAGCAGGATGATAGCAGCATCCACTCACTGGAATCTGAAATACTATTTGACATTGACTGGACTCCAGCAACAAATCCAACTGAAGCACCAAAAATAGAAAAAAATATACCAATCTAAATTTTCAAGTGGGTTTGTTTTCAGCATATAACCTAGATACTATGGGATATTACATTTTGGAATCACAAGCCTCTATTGAAGTGTGGGAACGAGAAACCCAGACTTCTGCAGAGCCTCTGGAATATCTGTTATCTAAATGCTCTTGGGGAGATGCCACTGCCTACACAATAAAGCCAAGTCAGATGTTTAGGCAGCAAGAGCACAGATCAGCTGCAAAAAGAAAAGCATTAGCCTTTGAGCTGTATTTATAGCAAAGGCCAGAGAAACAAAAGAATTTGAGTTCCACGTCTTTATTCCCCTACCCCAACCCCTTCTCACAAGTAATGTGGAAGTTCTGAGGATTTTACTGGACTGTAGAGGAAAAATTACTTCAAATGACTCAGCCAAAACTCCTCAGATCTGTATGAAGAATGACATGGGAAGAAGAGTCCTGAATTAATACATCATTATCAACTAGGTCTAAAAATGGCTCTCTGAAGCATCTGCTTTTATAAACAAAGCTGTGATTCTGGAGACCTGCTTATCTAACAGACATTCAGTCTAGTCCCTCATGTGTGACTGAGTCACTCTCAGCAAAAGGTGCTGAAAGCTAATTGCTATTTACACACCTAATAATTCAATAGCTTCAGGTATATAAAATTTTCTACTTAATTTTAGCAAGAAATAAAAACAAACGCAGGACATCAATTCTGACTCTAGTTTTTGCAATGTAAATTTATTAATATTAAATTAAATCTATCATGCTATGATCAAAGTTGACCAAAATTCAGGACCCATGGTCCAGGGCACAAAATGCAGCACAGGAAAGAGTCCCAAGCGCAAACCCAGGGTCTGATGACATACATACAGAAGAGAGAAAGGGGTGGGGAGGGAGAAAAAGTAATGAAATACAGTGGGAGAAAGATCAGCTTCCAGGTGTGGATGGTCAACGGAAAGCAGGCTGAAAAGAACTAAGGAGAAGCAAGCAGTGGAGAAGGTGACCTGCATGCAAGAAAAATGGTGGCAGGTGTTGGAAAAAATGGGATTGGAACAACATGTCCATGAGCAGAGGACACTCCAGCCAGGGTAGAGCTCAGGGGTGGGGCTGAAGGAGTGTGAACCTAGCCATCAGTTTTCTCTGCTTTACTTGTTTCTGCAGTTCTTCCCAGGGGTTTTCTCACTGCAGGTTCTCACCTCAGCCTCAGACTGCCTCAGAACGCCTGTGACTGAACCCCCTTCCCCATGCAGTTATGGAGCTGTCCTTTCAAAACTGGGTTTAAGCTTTTTCTCTAATACACAGCAATTTCAGTCACCTTATCTGTCAACACATTTATTCAACAAAATAGCTGTATATGAGATAGAACCCAGACTCTATGTGAACATGGTGATAATTCATAATAATTAACAATAATTAAAAATTAATAATGTAATAATCTTCCATTGATACTTTTACTTACCAACTTAAAAGTCAATGTTTTCAAGGCCTTTGGATCATCTACTATCTTCTGTAAGTTAGCAGCAACTGTAAAAGAAAAACAAAAAAATATGATTTACAGAAAATTGCATTTAACTTGACATCAATGCAATTGATGAATCTTCTTTTTTTGTTGAATCTTCTACTTAATTCTACACACATACATGCCTGTAAATTACCACTTGAATCATTTAATCACTCTCTAGCTGTTGTTTCAGAGGCAAGTTGGGCTGCCATAAATCCTGCTTCCTTTCTTTCACGGTCACCGATGTTTTGTGACTATGTGAAAGGATTCAGGGGGAAAATCTGCCTGAAAACGAAATTACAGAGAAAAAAAAAAAAAACTCTACTAATTTTCAGTTGAGTCTATTGCATAAACAACTAGCAATCACACAAATGCAAGTGCAAGGAAGATGGGAGACTCACACAGCCAAGGAGGAGTTGATGGCTGGCATGATTTATATCATGTTTTTGCTATAGCCAGGGTCACTATCTGCACAGGTTTCTAGCAGGAAGCTGAGCTCACTGTTCCCTGTAACTGTCTTTATGCTTGTGCTTCTGTCCCTTTTTTGGGCTGGCATTAGCACTAATACAGACTCTTAGTGAAATGTTACAGCTCACTAGCAGGAAAAAAAAAAAGGGTTAAAACATAAATATGAGAGTGATACAAAAAGAGCTGATCTTCAAACTACTCTCTTAGCATACATGATCAAGATTTGTGAAGCAACAGCAATAAACACTTGATGAAAAAACTGGATGAACAGAGCCTGAGCATCCAGAAAAGGAAGCTCTACGCTGTAACAGAAATAGCAGGAAGGAAACAATTTACTCTTTGAAAACAGAAGAGAATGCAGGAAATTAATAAACACTTTTTCTATCAAAACACCTAAGTTACATTTTTAATTGGTCTGTTTTAACAGTATTGCTACCATTAATCTTGACCAAAAAAAAGTGTGGCTGCTTTCAGCTTTGTAGGTTTACTGAACTGGCTCCCCAGCTTTGCACAGCCACAGATTCTGAACTAACTCAGACAAAATCATAAGGGGCCTTTGTTCAAGATTGATGTGTGAGCACAAGATGTCATCAACAGGATATGAGCATGAGATAAATATTTCACACCTGGCAGAGCTGTTTAAACAGGATTATAAAAAGGAAATGAACAGGTATTAGGTAGCAGACATTTCTTAGTACACTGAAATAGGTGAGTACCATAAAGCAGAGCAGCAAGGAAGTAGATGCTGCCCATAAACAGCTCTCTCCACGTAGTTCGTGTGCTGGAAGATACACACCAAACAGTTGCACGTTTAATCTCCTACTGCTACAAACTTGGGTTTCTCCTTCCCTCATCTTCTAACACTGTGATGGCAACATTTGCACTCCCACTGTGCCTGATCATGCACGATCCACTGTGTAATGACAGAAATTCACCTCACAAGGGAAGTACAGTATCTGGCAAGGGAATTTAGAGAAGTAAACACTTAAGCCAATCTACCACTGTTAAATGCAAATCAATTTTCTGTGGGCCTCATTTTCTTTCTACAATTAAAATGGCATCAAGGATTTTTTATACACTTGTAATAAACTTAACCGGAGATGAAAGTGTGTTTGAAACTAAAAACAGGACTTAGAAACAAACATAAGGTACACTTTGTAAAGAAAAAAATTAACCTTCACAGTTAAATGAACTCAACTACAGCACTACAATAGAAAGTCTTTCCATTCTTTGAGCTTCATAAGCTTTATTCTAGCCATTACAAACAGTTTTTATTTTAATCACACAATTCACTTCCACAATCTTTAAGTCAATTTTATTGCAGTACCTCCTACCTGATAAAATACATGTAAATGTGTATAATTCTTTTCATTACAGTTAATACTTAGAACCTCATATGTGGGCAAAAAGGAACATTCAGCCTCATAGTTCCTGAAGCCAGGATAGAATAGCTTCGATTATTTATGACTTAAAAATCTGTAAAATACAATCGTGCACTCAGGAGCAGCTCAGCTCTGGCTTATCCAAATCTCTGTAAAATGTATCGAAAAAAACCCAAAACAAACAAACCCCACAAAAAAACCCGAAACAAATCCTCTAGCTAGTGTTAGCTGGCTTCACTGAAATGAAGACAGTGCCACAAAACCAGATAGGCATTAGGTCCTAAATCCAAAGATCAACTTCACCTGAATACAATATTACAACAATACGAGCTTCAAGTGCATGTGTGTCTTCAGGAGGGGCAGCCTTTTTAATTCGATGTTGAACAGCTGTGGAACACCTAAGGCAAGTCAGCGTGCTGCTGGGCCATGCCCCCCGAGAGCAGAGGTATCATTGCTGCATTTGCAAAGAGCAGCCCGCGATCAGCAAGGGTTTTAAAGAACCAGCATACAGTGGGATAAGTGGCATCAAGGACATCGCAAGTACAGAAGTCTTGAAAAGACCTAACCCTTCCTGCTGATTGACTCGTTACCAGGGAAGAGATTAACAATTTCCAAGTGAAAATAGCAGAATTAAACTTCCAGTATTATGTAAATATTTAATGCTAATTACTTTGTTGTTGCTGTTACCTAAACACTGTGACAGGAATGAGTGGTGTTTTGGATGTTATCATTCCTCAAGAGAGCCGAGAACAGTGTTCAGTAAAAGGCTGCAGGGACACAGTTTTATTAATTCACTTGTCTTTTACTTTTAATACAACCCTATTCAGAATTAGTGGTCACTTCAGGCAAGTAAAAAAACCCAATTATTTTTAAGTGGAACTATTAGGCTTTATTGATTAAAATCTTCCCCAGCTACTGGATTGAGGCTCTTTTTGTTCAGGATAATTATTAACTAGGCCAAGACTCACTAACCCTCCTAGTACAGTTCACGTGCAAAGTTCTAATTTAGCTTAAATATGACAAATGAGACTAAAGTTTCTAAATGCAGGTGAACCCAATTACATCTATAAACAACAGAGAGGAAAATAACCATCCCATTCTCACCATCTTTCCCCACCCCGCAGTCCCAACAATTCTTGTATTGCAAGTCAGTGAACAAAGCCAATTTAATACAGTAACACTCTCCCTAAAATGAAAAGGAGTTTCACACTAGTGCTTTCTAGAGAGGTAGGAATTGTTTTCTCCACAGATACTTAAATTACTTGGAAAAGTGAAGAGCATTGTAAAATATATATCTCCAAGTCTACTTTACAACTTATCTCTAAGTTAAGTACACTGCAGTTCCTATTGACAAAGCCATTTTTCTTTGAAGTACTCTGAAGTCATGCCTTGGATGTTGTACTTGTGAAATTTATAGCTTAACTTGCCTGAAAGAAGCACTAATTGATAAATAAAATCCTGTTGGGAATTCACTGTTTCTACAAGACCTGGATGTACTATACTCAACTTTATTTTGCAAAATGTTTCTCAATATGTTATGGCCATGCACCTATAAAAGTCAGAAGAAGAAACATGAACAAGAAAAAATTAAGTGGTGATGGAAAAATCTTTGCCAGCAGTAACCTCAGGTAAATACACTTCAAATCATGCCTTGGGGCAAAAGCTCTCTTCAAACATTAGCAGCAGTTACCATTAGCACAAGGGAGTTTTTGTTGTTTACAACAATACGTGAGGTGCTGTTCACTTTCTTCAGAAGGCTTCTGAAGGACATGTAATCAACCTAACACACCACAAATCATTCCAGGTTCTTTTGCAGGTTTTGCTCACTGACAAATGGTCGTGCCACTCTGATAAAGGAAGTGTCTGCACTTGCAGAACATGCAATAGCATAAGAGGTCAAACCCGGTATATAAATACACACAACACAGGCTGCTAATTGCAGATGGAATAGATAAAAAAACTCCACATAACGAGAGGCTTTGGCATGTATATCATACAAATTACTCTTTGCTATATGACAATTTTGGCCAACCACATAAATTATAGTTTTTAAATGAGTGATCAATATGAGATAACAGAACAAAAAAAGGCCACGTTCAAGATCTTACAAATATAAGAGGGTAACCATTCTTTGGGCAGCCTCAAATAGCTGTTTTGCTCCTGTGATGTGACAAAGCTCTCTCTCTGGTTACTTAAAATTCTTAACACGCCATGAAACTTAACCCTAATGGCTTCTGAAGAGGCAAAACTTCTGGAAAAGTTAAAATTAATGAGACAGTAAATAAAGCTATATGAAGTACAGTTAAACTATTTCCAGTACAATGCCCATCCAGCCAACTAAGCCAGAGCCATCTGGCATAAACACAGACACAAGCAGAATCTAAAGCTTGAGATGATATTTCTGGGGTGCTCTCAAAAGAATAATGATTCATCTGCTTTTCCATTTTGCAAAGAATGGATGGGCAACCTCGGAAATAGCTCATGAACTCGTGCTTAGGTTCAGTAGTTTGCAAAGCTATTGCATATTGTAGTCCTGAAATTCAGATATGAGGAAAGGAAGCATTATTCAGGCACAAAATTACTGTCACCAAAAAAAGAGAAAAATTATAAGCTCTGAGAAAATGAAAAATATTTTTAATAAGTTAAAGGTGAAATATTTTCTATGTAGTCCAAAACTCAGTCTATAAAAAATAGGTACCTTCAACTGCTCCCTACTTCATCAGCAGTGTAGTTGTTAGACACGACAAGCTCAAACCTCCGCAGATTTATTGGCTTTCCTGCTGATTGTTTCAAGCATTACCTCTCCCCCAACAGTAGGCAGTTATTTTACCATTTTCATCTGAAACACGGAGCTCACCATAATTAACTGCCTTGGGAGTCTGCTGGTTTGAGGATTAATGCTGTATTCTCCTGCATGGGTCTTGGCAAGCAGGGTGCCTGAGTAGCAGGGAATACTTTTCCGTGGAATTATCACTCCTGAAAATTCAGCTACTGGTAGGGTTTTCCTCCAAAGGGCTGAATTTATTATGCACGCTCTTGAGGCCGCTTCACATATTGCAAGAGGTTCATTGCAATCTATGCAGACATTTATATTTCATACTACACAGTGGTTTTCATGCATTTGCAAGTTCAGAATGAAAAAACTAAGTTTTAAAACCTAGCTAGTACTGGATTATAGTATATTATGCAAACAATGAAAACAATCAGTGATCAGAGCTTTTGGTAACAATTCCCCCAGATCTCTGTCTGTCTTGTTATCATCTAATAGCTCACAAACTGTCTGCCTGAAAGATTAAAAGGCTCTTCAAAGAGGGATCAAAAAGGTCACTTAAGTGTAATGTGATTCCATTAGTTCAACCATTCAGGATGCTAGTAAAAAAATCCCTTCTGTTTATGTTGCTTGAGAACAGTAGCAAGGGAAATATTAAAGCGTTTGAAGATCTGTGGCAGCTAACCAGCAAGTGCTTATGGCTAGAGAACTGCAAGGACCTAGACATGATTCTGATCAGTAAAAATAAAAGAAAACAGAAAGATCAACAGCAAACCTGGCTTCTCTTCTGAGGAAGCTATTGGACACTGATATGGCAGAAGCATTAAAAACATTTAGAAATGTATTATTTATGAAGAGGCTGTCATTAGGCATTTATCAAAGGGAGATTAGGGCTCACAAATTTGTCTGAATTCTCCAAGTGTGGTGCTGAATCAGTAGATAGAGATAAAAGACAGAGGAAACGATCTCCATTTCAACATTTGATACCGTGATAATTTCCAACAGCTCAATTTGCAGCCTCCCAATCAGAAAACACAGATTAAAGAGGGCAGGTACGGGACAGCAGGAGGCCAAAGCAGTTCTACTTTGAAAGGAACTCCAAGAGATGGAAAATGGTCTCCTGCAGCACCCCAGGGAACAGGGATTCCAGTGAGCAATTTCAACCTGCACAGTTTAAAGTTATTATTAACACCACTTGAGCTCTGTGGTTCATGTGAGTTCTGACCCCCAATACTGTATTAATTCCTTATTCTATACAGACAACCTAGGTTTAGGCTAGTTCATGTCATTTTAGACATTTAAGACATTAACCAGCATGTGGCACCAGGCTATCTTGTTCCAAAAGAACAAAAAAAAAAAAAAAAAAAAAAA
>VZRO01007813.1:104495-155462 GCA_013397915.1 Daphoenositta chrysoptera | reverse complement strand
AAAAAAAAAAAAAAAAAGAGAAAAAGAAACAAAAAAGAAAAGAAAAGACTTGGTTGGGACCAAAGCTTTAATAACTAACCAATTACCCGAGGTTATTCAAAAGCATGGCAGAGACATCAGAGTCATATATTCCTGATCAACTTCTACACACAAATAAAGACTTTAAATATTTACCCTTCCTCAAACTGGAAAAAAAAAAAATGACCCCAGCACATTTACAAAATAATAGCAGACCTCCAATGTCTTCACATTAAGATCCATTAACATGGAGTTATTGATATCCAGGGGTCACAGGCAAAAACTGGAAAACTGAGGACTGATAAAGTAATATACAAGTTGTAGTTTTTCTCTGGTAACAGATGGAAAGATTTGCACCCAAGAGTAGCAGTGTATTTTATGAAACAGGAGGACTGTATCCAAATAGAAAGTGAAATAAGTTAGTGCTAGAAATCCACCTATTTCAATTCCAAAACCACAATATTAAGCTCCTGAATTCTCAATTACTTAGTATGGATATCTGATCCCAAGGTAACATTTTTCATTGTACAGTCTGTGAGAAGAGGAAAAAAAAAAAGAAAAAGACCAAAACTGTGATAATTGGTTTTATTGATAAATTAAAATATTAATACAACTTGAAAATTGTACCTTTTCCCAGAAACTTATGGAAAAAAAGGTGGTTGATATTTCAAATTGATTTTTTTTTTCCCCCAGAGGATGTGAAAAATGCTTAGGCAAACTACTGCATGTTTAAAACAAACTAAAAGGATACATAAACAAAGTAAAACGATATTCTATTTATCCTTTATAAAAGGATAAATAGACTATATTTGGATAATTAAATACTTACCTATTTCAGACCTTGATTCTTCATGTGCCTAATGGAGTAGATTACTTAGGAAGGTGAGAGATGAGTATATACATATTTCATCATTTCCCCTTCATTTTGATGATCCTAAGCATCCTAAACCTCAGTCTATTCTCAAATAAACATTTAAAATAAAAATTTAGACCTGCTGCCCAACACTGCTAGTAGGGCTATTTAACAAGCCTGAGATATTACAGTGAACTGTGCTATTAAATTCTCTATACAGAAGAATGAGTATTTCATTTACAAAAATGAAAAAATAATTTCCCTGTGACTGAATGTAGAAACAAGTGCTGGTTTTCAGACACAGGTTTTGACAACATTTTGATAATCATCACGATACTGAAGACAGCTCCAACAAATATCTTCCCCACACTGGATTAGGTCTGAAATATAGGTCTATGCAGAAATAAGGCAGGTCATATTCTGCTATGCTTATTATTACTTTGTCATCTCCTCTCCTGTCAGATCTTCACAAGTCCTCCTGTCCCAAGTTCAGCTATGAATTATAGATAATCTTCTGACAAAACTATTAAGAAGATTAAATAGCATCCTGGCTAATTCAATACCTTGTATTTGAAACTTGAAACAAAGAGAATATATTTAGAAAAGACTCCCTGATGTGCTGGAGTTAGGTTTCGAAATAGAATATATATAGTTTGAAGAACCTCAATAAATCCTTATTTTGACATATTAACCACTGTCACAGAAGTAAATGCCAAGGAAATAAAGAACAGCAAGTAAATTACTACTGAAAACAGGAACATTACATACATTGCTACTTTTGCAATTTCTGATTCAAATTCACAATTGTTTGGGGGTTTTTTGTTTTCTTGTTAACTAGAAAAGAAAGTCCTTAAAACTTTGATTCAGATCTATGAGGGGCAGAGGACATGCTCCAAGCCAAAAAGTTTCACTTACTGTATCAGGCAAAATGCAAACCAATCCCACTAATAACCACAGGGATTTATTCCTCATTTACACAGGTAAGTAGGAACCGCTGGACTGGATGTTGAAAAAAGGAACTTTCTTCGAAGGCAGTTGCCAATTCTACCTGTTTTTTTTCTTTAAAATAAGTAAAAATTATGACTTGCTTTATCATGGCTGTAAGACAGGCACATGCACTGTGACACATGAACACACAGATATGTATGTGTGAAGAATAATTTGCACACTTGGAGAATTTCTTACAGCACATATTTATGGTTCTGCCATAACCACAGCAACAGTGATTATTCACCTAACACCATTTTTTTTTTCACCTTGAACCTTTACGTTTCCACCATACTGAAAATTCCTCACGGTGGGAACTTCCATGCTTCACACAATACACTTCCTCAAGTGTACCCAACATATAAAGTCTAAAATAACTTCGGTGCAATTAGACACAAAACTTCATTAGCTGCAGGTGCACCTGAAGCTTGCAGAGCTCCCGGCAGCCTCATCATTATGAGTCACCCTTCACTGCATTAGCTCTAAATGAGCCAGATGTGTTGAAATATTAAAGTCCTTATTTAAACCCCAGGGATTTTAGAGATATTCTTCCACCTGTAATGCAGTTGTATGTCTTGCTAAAGAGATACTGAGTTATGTACACAAGTTGAAATCACATAAATTTCTACAAAATGCCTTAAAACACAGTCAGGTTTTCATTAAATCTGTATGTTTTCTTTCTGGATAATATATTAAAAGTAAACATGAAGTATTTTGTCTGTCTAATTTAGTTGAAATTAATTGGTAAGAATCTATAAAGATATTTTCTCATTAGAAAGTTTATGGGTAAGCTGAGCTTTGGAATAAATAAAAATGTGAGACATTAGTCTAAAAATTCAGTTATCTCACTCAGTTTGAACCACAAGGAAAAAACCAAAACTTCTAAAAAATTTCCTAAATATTACAAAAATCAGTGCACCTCAAAATGTTACTGATATTAAATGACAAACTTAAGGTGCCTTCAAATGGCAGTGCTATTCCAGTTACCCACCCATCCTGCTCTTGCAGCACATAAATACATGCAGTGTTTTCAAACTTGTGCAGCTCTATCCCCTTTTCTAATCACAGTAAGATGAGTTGGAATTAGCTGAACAAAAGCCACCACTTCATTCGGTTTCAAAGATGACCAATCTAACATGACAAAGTAAAACCAGGTATAAGCAATTGCAGAGCAAAACCTAGGGAAGCAAAGGACATTTACTGTGTTAGTCCATGGCTTTTCTAGGAATGTGGATTATCAGTGCCACTATAAGATAACTGTACTGACAAACTGGGCTTTTTCATTGTTCCATTTTAGTATGAAAGCACCTTCAGCATCATCAGATTTCATCCTGTAAGACAGTCAGCTGTTTCAATTTCAAATGCTTTAATACCGAGATTAATTGGTAACTATGTATTACTGCTATGTTATGTTCTATATATTACTTACTGTTTAACAGCCCTTGAAATAACGTTATTCTGGATTTGGTCAGATACATGTTCTCTGAACTCGTGGCCAATAACCTCTCCACAGCCGTGCTGGGCTGGCTTTGTAATTCTAGATGCCAATTTAAGTTCTGTTTACTTACCAAAGTAAACTGTATCAAACTATTTTGACATCTACTGTGTTCACACTTCCAAGAAAATATGCAAGATGTTGATGAAAAAGCTTGATACTCTTAAAATATGACCTCATTCCAAAATACAATCTCTTGGGGGTTTTCAGCTGGTTCTTCTAAACACATTAGACCTTTCAGCAGGAAGCTTTTCCTCTGGTTACTAAGTGGGTATCTCCAACATCAAAGACTTTTAGCAGTAGTTAATGTCAGGTGTATGTAAAAGTGAAGGTATATCTTCCAGGATGCTCAATGTATTCAGAGATACTTCCTTGACAAAAACATCTTTAAAGAGGTACATTAATATAGTAGAGGGCAGCTGCCCATTTTTGATGGCATGGATATCAAGGCTTTTATTTAAACAGTATTCAGGAAGAGAAGGGGGTGGTGGTTATGTATATACTGCAATTTAATAATTGTAAATACACCTTCAGGCTCTGAAATTTAAGCAAGGACTCCAGAAAACTAACTGTAGTCTAAGGCTTCATTGTAGTTATATGTACATTGTATATACCAGTGGATTAGGACTGTAACTACGTGATTTTCAACAGAATTGACTGTTGATATGATTTGAGTTTTCCTTATGGTATCAAAAATATAATGAAACATTACCTGATGAATGTTTACCTGCTAATAACACATACATACACACAGTGACACATTATCTCAAAATGAATTTTGAAAATATTCCAGATTGGATTTAACACAGATATTTCAGTACTGCATAAAAATACCTCATCAGCAAGATACCACTGGCTCAAGGCTCATTCCCCTCTGCAAACACCAACTCTAGTCTGCTTTTAAACAAATTCTCTGTGCTGATTCCCTTGAGCTGGGGACCTTCTGTGAAACAATGCTAAAGGAAAAGAAACCACCCAATCAGCCCAAAACTGAACATGCAAGCTGGGATTTTTGCCTCTCTGCAGGACAGGTAGCTGAACTTAAAGCACATCAGAAAGGAAATTTTCCTGGGAAGCCTGTGTTCAGTGAGGCAAATCCAGCAAGACTCAAAAGGTGAAGCGTGTTGATGCTTAGCAGTGAATTCTGTAGAACTTAACATTTCAGCTGTTAAATTCTGTACAATAACAACTTCAATTCACATATGCCACGGCCTTTTTTCCACCACAGCTTTTGCTGACCCCCATTTAAGTATCCTCTCAGAAGATCAGCTATTATGCCAACAAATTGTTGAGTTCAACATAAAAACAGGTATTTTCACCTTCCTCTTTTGTCTGAGTCTCTACAGGTTTCAACATCCATGAAAAGAATCTACAGGAGCAACTTTTATGAGACAATCTGAGACAATCTCAGGACTTTGTTTTCATTCAGGTTACAGAGGCTGAATTTCTGCCTGAATCAGCTGAAAAATGAAAGGTAATTTATCACCTGCTTTCAATCGAGAAACTAATGGAATCAGTTCTTCTGGTGAAGAAGGTTAACCAAGTTCTTCTATACTATTCCCTTCTTCCTATATAGGAAGATTTTAAACATTTTAGTTTTGAGTGAACAAGGTGCTAACATAATTTTACACAGAAAATTAATTTTGTAAGCAGATTTACATTTTAAGCACCATCTGCTCTCTTATATGACCTCTGGCTTTAAACTGAAACACTTCTTAAGATTGCACTGTTACAGTGAACTATTTTAACAAAGTGCAACTTTAATTTTTTACTTAATTAAAAGCAAAATCACATTTTGCAGAACTCTTCTTTCAGTAAAATATGAAACGTGAAGTAATTTTCTAGGAAGGTAACAATGTCCAAACATATTGGAAAATTCCACAGGTGAAGCAGACACAAGATTGTAATACAAATTCATTCAAGAATTTGTGCCTGTGGAGCTTGAAGTAAGTTATATCATAAAACCCCACCATATTAACTAAATAGAGATTAATATAAACTAAATATAAATGAGTGAAATTAAGTATAAGTTGATTCATTTCATTATATACAAGAAATTTTATTTCCTTATAATTTTTAGTACCACAATAAAAAATAAAACATGAAAGTACAGAAGGAACCATCATAATCCTAAAAATCAAAATCTGATGCAATTCAAAACAGGGACTAAGCAAGGAAGTAAACTTTTATCACTAACTATCAGTGTCCCTAACCAAGCCTGCTATGGAAAATCTTGTTTAAATATTTGTGTAAAGTCCTATCACCGTGGGATGGGATTTAGGCAAATGAAAATAGATGTCCCTCATGGGACATTGTGCCATCATGCACCCTGCAAGATGCTCAGAAATGCCATTCATGCTGCCATTTCCACAGAAGTACTGGCGGTTTGCATTGAAAGAGAACTTTGCAGCACAGGGGAAATGAAGAAGGGAGGAGGTTTCTCACCAGGTCCCAGCAGGAGCTGCACTGCAGCATCACCAGCTGTGACCCAGAGCCACCTGTTTTGTCAGCCAGACAAAAAAAAATTCTTTTTTTTTATTTTTTACTAAATGAAAATTCTACCAAAAATATTTTCAGCAGTGTGGTAATGACATTTTTCATACTGGATGTTAAAAGAAAACTAAGGCCAAGCAACTGCTCTTCCTGAACCCTTAAAATAACAGTGCAGCAGAACTTTGAGAGTGCCTACAGCCTGTACCAGCTGCAAGCCTCCCTAAAATACTTTTTCTTTAGAAATAAAGGTGAAAGATTAGATAGGAATTTTATTTTTTAGATCAGCTAGAATCAATCTGCATTCTGATCATCCAAAAGCAAAATGTACTGGCTTGTTTCAGGAGGAGTTTAACTATAAATGCAGTGAGAGTGTATTTTAGAAAATCTTCCAGGCAAGTCATGAACTCCCGAGTTGTAAAACACTCTCCATGCCACCGAGGAGCTTGGTAAGGAAATCTTAACCTACTGATAAGAATTTTTTTGACCACAACACAAAAACTGACTTGCCTGTGTTTCTCAATTCAGTTCTCCCTCATCTAGCATGTATTATCCCCCTCTGATTTTGGTGACTGTACATCTACTGGTCTTGAGCATCCAGAACAAAGGGAAAAGGTGCAGAGAAGCACTTCCAAATTCATCATCTTTATGAGGCACTGAATTTCAAGTAAACGAAAAGAAATTAAAACATTACTAAGCATGGAATAGAAAAATGAAGAAGTATCTTTCACCTACCAGAAAACATTTCTGATTACCTTTTTTTTTTTTTTAATCACAGAAATAACACTACTAGGTGCAATTTCCATAGGTCCTGAACACTGTCTTGCTCTTCCTTCTATGAACCCAAACAGAAGACTTATTAACTTCAGAGCTGCCAAAGCACACTTTGCAAAATCCTACTGACAAACCATTTTGTTATTAAACAAAAAAAATGAAGTCATCACAAAAATGATCAATCATAGAATTGTCAATAATCCTTCAGGAGAGCTATATTTTATCACCCCTCTCAAACCACTGAAGAGATCTGACTTCCTAAAGCAATCCTTGGACTGGTATCAAAATTGCCTTGTTGATTGAACTATGCATACATGAAAGCAAAATTAGGACAAAAAAGATTTTCTGAAAAGCAGCATCAGAGAGAACGTTTTTTTCACATCCATTTAACACAAACTTGTCACAAGAGCATAATTGCAAACAAAAATGTAATTTACCTATAACTACATCGTGGCCATCAACCAGGCCTGCAGAGAACAGCTCCTGAGAAACGCCATCTGCTGTGTCTGTCCAAAAGGTGAAAGGAATAAGTGTAAGAGCCCACAAAAACAACAAAAAGTATCAGTCTTCCAATGCAGTTTAACCAAAAATATATTTTAATTCCATCCAAAACACCCATGGAGGCAGGATTGAATTCATAATTATCTTTAATTAGGAGGAAAAAAGATAATTATCTTATCGGCGTCTGCACAGCAAATCGCACAAGGTAATGACTTGATTCATTACAAACCCCCTGCAGACCTCTCCTGGCCACCAGCATTTCTCCTCCCTTATCTAACTACGCACTTGCACACATTTTACAAGTTCAGTATCCTCACAACCAAGAAAATAAACAAAGCTTTAGTGTGGTTTTCACTCTTTTCTTTGTGCCCGCCGTTGTTCTGCATATCTAGACAGAGACCTGCTGAACAGGCTTTCCTGTTTGTTACAAGTGGCGTGAAGGAGTCACATGAACAGTCATTAGTTTGTGATCTAGGTTTGAAACAGCTTTTCTGTATTATGACTGAGGAAATTCAAAGCTTTGGATTGATTTTCTATTGACTGCTGTAGCTGAGAGGGTTAATCCTTAAGTCCCTGTGACAGAGCTTTCCCCGGAGAGACTGAGAAGGCTGAGATGGAAGCAGGCAGGAACAAGTCTAAATTCCACCAGGTCTGGACTGCAGTGTGGAGAACCAAATGTTCCAACACCCAATGGAGCTGCATCACCTCCCGAGGGAACACCCAGAGAAGAGCAGAAGGTGGCTGAGCCAGCTGTGCCTTTTGGAGAGCAGAAGCACAGCTGGCTCGGGCTGTGCCTTTTGGAGAGCAGAAGCACAGCTGGCTCGGGCTGTGCCTTTTGGAGAGAAGCACAGCTGGCTCTGGCTGTGCCTTTTGGAGAGCAGAAGCACAGCTGGCTCTGGCTGTGCCTTTTGGAGAGGGGAAGCACAGCTGGCTCTGGCTGCCTCAGGGAGCGACTGCAGCAGCAGCGCTGGAGATCCTCGCACTGTCTGACCAAGTAGGAATTCTCAAATGGCTTATGTAAACTGCTTCCCAAACTGTTATTTTGGCAAACCAAGAGGTGCTGTGCCCAATTAAGTAACAGGCCTCTTTTGTTCTTGCTCATTGCCAAAATCAACGAGAAGGGCAGGTGGACAATACAGAATATTTCCATGCACAGAACTACTGCACATGAAAGATACCAGGATTTACTGTGAAAGAGACACCTGTTCCAATCTGAATTTATTTTTAGGTGAAAGCTCTTTGAGGACTATTCTCAATAAAGTGAATACTGACTTCTATGGATTATGAAATAGGTTCATAGTTCAAATGGCTGCAATTTACCACGGATGATAGCTTCTTACTCAAAATATTAGCCTTCTGTGCATTTTATCCAGTAATACTTGGTTTTTGTCAAACAAAGGCAACTGTACAAGCTCTTACAACTCTTAGCACTGGAAAGCCTACAGTTCTACAAGTATGCAGTAGAGTTTAAAGTTTCAATAGCAGAATTTCTTTCTGGTGATAATACCAAAGCTAAAGATACAGCTCAACTTTCAGCTGAAGACAGCATTTGAAAAATGATGTGCAGTTTATACTTGTTAATAGACCTTCTTTTATTATAAAAGGGAAAGAAACTTAAATATTACCACCATTACCACATACACTTTTATGGCTACTATATTCTATTCCCTACGATGTTTTCCAAATGTGAAAATGGAAATATTGCAAGGCAAGATGTTATATACCATATAGATCATTTCAATACAACACGAAATTGATAAAAGTATACTGTGAATAAAGTCTTCTAATAGATATATTATGCAACCTTGCCACTAGAATTTACATGTATTTGCAATTCTTACTCCACTGAGGTTCAATATAAAGCTCTGCACAGTAGGAAACATTCCAGAGAGGCAGCCTGCATTAACCATAAGCAGCAATCCATTTCTGAAATATCTTTTTAAGCAGTAAGAGAATAATTCAGTTGCAGGAGCCTTACCTCTGCCTGGAGTAAACTCAAACCGTATGTCATTAAGTTCTTTCCTGGAGTTCCTGAAAAACAGTCAGTGCATACATTAAAATGTAATGAACAACAGAAAAACTATTCTGTTTCTACACCCAAATAATACCTCTGGCATTGAAAACCACATTTTTGTAGCACATATTTCCTTGAAAATACTGCTCTCCCAAAGCACCCAGGCTGGAAAGACTCCATTGCATTTTCATGGCAGTATTTTTGGAAAAATAGCAGAAAGATATGCTTGAGTTGAAAATGCGTTCAGTAACACAAAGGACAAAATTAAGTCTTCTGATAAATATTTTCCTTTTCATCTTCAAAAGCCTTATTGACTCTAATAGTTCAACACAGCTTGAGTCATGTGTACCTTTTCCTCCTAGAGCAACAGAAGATTCACTTGGACTTAAAGCTCCCTATCTGAGGTCACATTTATACAAAGATGTTTAAGAGACAAAGCATCCAGCAAATGTTACCTGCTGAGAAGCAGTGGTGTTGCACAGTGTTTATAAAACAGTTTCAAAATGAGGAAATTCTTTCACTGACCGCCCTTGTCTCACCAGTGAGGTTCTACCTACACATACAAGAAGCAGTAAAATGTTAAATCCCAAGGCTTCCTGTCTTCCTGGTTGCCACAAAAAGTGTTTTAACCAGTTCAGTGTGTGACACAGTCACAAGGGAGTTAATGCCAATGGTAAAGAATTCCTTTACAGCCTCATACTGTGCCCCAAACCTCCATTCCTTGCATGTTTACAGCTTCAGGTTTAGTTAATAATTTCTACCATCAACAAAACATCAGCCTCTGCAAAACAGACGTCCAGCTCATTTTTGGAAATGGCGAGTCAGCTGAGCACAGGGAGGAACCTAATTGCTGTAGCCCGCTCTTTTTCTAATGAATAGCTCAATCCACTTGAAATGCTAATAGCAACAGAATGTGTTTTGCAGCTCATTATTCTCCTCCTCAGCAAGGAAACTGTATGCAAGCTCATATTTCAGCATACCAGGCCGTGAAGTCTTGCTGTGGGAAAACTAAATCCAATAGGCAGGCATATTCAGCTGTGACTTACAGCTATTATTGCTTGCTAAATACTTCTAAGAATATTACAGAGCCAAAACCAGCAACACGCAGAAACACAAACCCCAAAATGATTGGCAGCACAGACAACGGCAAGATAGCAAAGCCTGAAAAATGAGTATGCCACATGCAGTGCTTAAAATGAAAAGTACTCATTTACTGAATCTACGAAATGCTTCAAAGCTGAAGGAGCTTGGGGTTCCCAAAATTCTACTCTAAATGAAGACCTATAGGAGTTTCAGATCACTAACACAAAGCTGCAGATAAAGAAGCTAGCCAGGTACAGATTTACAAGGCTCATTTACTTCTGCTGTAGAAGCCTGTTGCCATTATATGGAAAATTGCACTGTCTATTTTTGTTCAACAGAGAATTAGTATGAACCTTAGTTTTTCCCCCTTTCTCTCTCTCCTAGAAGAACATGGATGGTTTTCTGTTAAAACAAATAACAACAACAACAACAAAAATTTAAAAAATCAACTTAAAAATCCACATCTTCAAGTTCCTTTTTGACAAAAACTGCTTTCCAAAAAGAAGGGGAAAATGCACAGAAATTTGGCATTATTCTTAAATAAGAAATGTTCTGACTGAATGTGTGATGTAACTCAAATACTCATTTCCTGCACACACTTTGGAAGAAACAAATCAAGCGAATAAAAACTTCCACACCTTTGCAGAGGTAAAGAAGGAGGTAAAGATCATCTGGTTCCTAAGGTCCCCTCCAACCCAAACCATTCTGATTCTGTGACCAAGAAACCTAAGACATTATGTTCTCCAATTATATCTTTCCACAGACCTAGAACATCTACTATATAAAAGGACACTAAGTAATTATGAGCTTTTATGAAAATTACCAGCTTTTCACAGCTATGTGAAAGATGAGCTGCTCCTGCTCCTCCAGCAGGATGCACATGGGGTGGAGGTTACTTTGTCTCCCAGTTCCAAGATATCCCAAATAAAAAGTTAAGGAGTCAAATCAGCTTATTTTAGTCAATATGAAAATTCAAGGAAGGTTGAAATGTATTCAGCAATCCAACTTTGCTACTGAGAATTGTTACACTGAACTATTTTGAACTTAGGACACTGCTGCTTTCTCTATAATGGTATACAGCTATTCAGGAAAACAAAGCAATGGCAGTTTGGCAAGATTAATTTGTTAGAAGCCTGTAAGTGCTTTTGCTTATTGTTCCATTTCCTTCCAGACATTTATTGATTTCCATAAATTATGTATTCCATTATATAATCCACCAAATAGAAGATGCACTTGAGTTCTCCCCTAAAAGCTCCTTGTGCTCTTTTCCAGCCTTTAGACACTTCTCTGGTTCTAGTTAATGTCACTGTAACTGCAAATTAGTTTGCTAGTTCCCTTGGTGACAAGTGTTTGGATTTGTTGATTTATTTGTAGGCAGAATTTCCAAGCAGGGTTTCATTTGTTCCTTTTTTTTTACGTACATCCATTACACTCTTATCATGCAGCAGCACACAGACTTTATTTCTGCTATACAGAAACAGGATTGGAAGAAAGGCACTTAGTATCTTTGTGATTAATAATTTTATCTTCTTCATCATTTCTTAATGGTTCCTATTTTCTCAAATGCATTTGTGAAGAAGTTATTTCTATTTTAAAATGCCAACTCAGACCTCTTCACCATCTCTTATAATACCTCTTATGTGCTTCCAGTTCTGTGCCATTACAGACTAATACACCTTGATTATCATGGATAAAACCAGCCCATCCCTCATCTGTTTATAAAAGTAGTAAATTTAAAGTACTTTTGTGCGTTTTATTACACTGCAAGTTGCTTTTCATTACGCACTCACCTCCAACAGGAAGAATTGCAAATGTTTTGAGTAAGGATGACACCAAAGCACCCTGTGCTAAGACATTCTGGCAGCCATCTCTCTGGCAAAGTAATTTCAGAATCTAGCACTTCCCACCTTGTGAAAGCACGTTCTGCAACTCTTCGTTATTTGTTTTCACGAGGACCACCTGATGTGCACACCAAGGTTGCTAGATCTGATTTTCAAGGGAATAATGCTTCCTCAAGGAACTGGAAAAAGCACAAGGGCCACCCACTTAGCCCCCGAGCTATAAACTCTGGCAATCCTGTCCTTAGGATATAACAGAAAGATATTCTGTTTTGAAGGAAATTATTTGCAAAACAATGCTAATATTTACAAAAATCAGGATTAGAGAATAAACAAATTATGCAGCTGTTCAGATTGACATGGTTCTACTGACAAAATCATAAGACATAAAAGAGAGTTCAGGCATTCACACTTAAAAACAAAGCCTTCAAATAATTACCTAATGATAGCATAATTCCTGCTACAGTCAATTATCTATGTTCCACATGATTGACAAAAGATCTATGTTGTTGAATTAAAATAGAGAATTGTTTTGTAATGATACAACTGTAAATTAGAGACATTAAATATCATTATTTCTTTTGTCCTTAAAAGCAGAATGTCTGTCATGCAAGTGCAATTCAAGGAAATGAGATATCTTGGAATTAAACTTTAGGACTAAATCATGCAGGCATACTTTGATTATGTATCAAGCAGTAGATTTTCCTTCTTTTTTACTACCTTTTTTACCCTCACAAATTTATCCATTTCTTATGCTGAGTTACCTAAAACATCAGCTTCTATTTCACACAAGCTTCAGCATCTTCCACACAGCCCTGATGGAGAGCCTGTATTGTTGGATGAGACACATCCCACCAAAGCTAAATAACTGTATATTCTTCATTTCCAGGGTAAGAAAAAAGTTCTCAGCCAAGGTAAACCAAAAGAATTGTGTGTGTGTGTGTGAGAACACACACTTTTTGTCTCTGCATTGCTTGGTGCATTTTCAGACTTCAGCTACTCAACCATCACACGTGGCTTCCAAAGACTGGTGTAGGGAATTGTCCAGGAATGCAGGTACTGACAGAATGTTCACCACCACAGCTGACCCCCGGGTGGAACAGACAGCAGCAGAGTGCAGAATGTGTGTTCTTTCCTAGAACCAGGAATAAACTCATCTTTAACCAAAACTGTAGGAACTTGATTATGAAAAGCACCACAACAATGGCACCCTTTATCAGTCAGCCTTTCCCTCCTCACACTCCTAAATAAATGCTATTCCCACCAGAACAGGATTTCCCCTGCCACCAGGGGCTAATGGCACTGGCCAAGTCTAAGGCAGTGTGCTTTAACAAAACACACACACACCCCACAATTATCTCACTTACACGGAATTTCAGCCCCACAGATGCTCCTACCATCTGAAATTTGAACTGCATTGAAACTACCATGGAAGCAAACTAAGAATGGAAAAAACAGGACAGCAGAGCCTAAGAAGCAAGGACAAGCAGTCTGGCATTTGCCCTACCTTGCTGCAGTTTTTAGTGGAATTAAAACCACAGAAGAATTCAAATGACTTGTTCATTTAGACTGCAAAGAAAGCAGAAGTTCACATCAAAATGAAGTGGACTAATCAGAGTGAATGGTGGGTTGTACGTCCTAGAGTTGTACTCATCCAATTTTCATCTCCATCTCTGGGGCAAGATCTTAGTGCATACAATAAAAGAAATATAACTGAGGGGGGAAAGTACAGAAGACTGGGGTTTGCAGGTTTGTTTAAAAGAAATTTTACTCACTTTGTTTTTTTTTCTTGCTGGAAAAAATGCTGGAGAGACAGATGTTATTTGGCCTCACCAAATGTCACTCAGATTCAAAAGGTCATCTGCCTTCTCTCAATAACGTGTCACCCATTTTTCCCTTTCACATGCTTAAGGCAGAAAGCACAAGATAAACACAGTTCCCCATCTAGCCTTGTTTTCATAGTGTTAGCTTACTTCACAAGTGTTGTATTTTTTAATAGCAGCAAAATTTTAAGTATTAAATACCTGTACTGATCATCTATAGTATCTGTTTCTTATCTCAGTTTTGATTAATTAAAACACTATTTCAACTTTATTTACGGAACATAGTTAATAGACTCACAACAATGAAATGCAAACTGGCACTTTCCTTTCAATATTATAAAGAGGATGAGGGAAAAAAAATTTGGAAAGTAAACATATCCATTCATTCCATATTCGAGGTTCAGCCAGGTCTCATTTTTCTATACATTTATGTTCCCTGCCTTATGATTTTCTTATGCTTCAGCTGTGGGAATTTAGCTATTAATCTAGGGCAGAGCAAGTGAGAATCCTCTCCTACCTCATCAGATATCACAGCTCACTTCTTTCCTGCCCCTGCCCCTCTTTTTTTTCTTGACTTCTGAAGTCATGGTACTATGCACACAGATGAACCAAAGCAGGAATAAGAGGAAGTCTGTTTATTAATGTAGTTTTCTGAATCAGAACTTGAAGGCTCCTGTGGGATCATATAAACACAACAGAACAGAGAGTTTGTAAGGAGGCATTAATCTCCTGAGGATTCACCACACCCCTTTCTTTCTAACACTTTCATGCTCAGTTGTCATTTACTGATCAATACCCAAGCTCCTCCATTACAAATTACCATTCTATCAAGAGCAGGTCGTGCCTGTTCAGCACTGTGGAGATGGTTCTTCTCAACTTACTTTTAATTACTTCAGGTCAATTCTAAATTAAATGGAAAGGCATCACTTCTACCTTTTGGTAAGAGCAGAAGAGATGTTTGAATTCTCTTCTACTTTCAGATTGCCACCAAGAAGAATGGGAATAAATCTCTCTGTATTAATAAAATGTGGTCCCAAAATAAACAGTTATTTGAAGTCCATTAAAACCTTACCATTTACTTCAGAGGTAAATGAAAAACTTCCTGGAAAAACTCCGTGAGTTTACAACTTAGCCCCCTATATATATTTAACTGGAAGAAGGAAATACGTCTAGTGTATGATGTTTTAAGATCAAGGTATAGGAGTCAACAGTTAAATACACAAAAAAATGCCACTACTATTTAATCATCACATGGTCTTGGGTAAAGAGCAGATCCCTGAGATGAGGCAAACACTTGTTAATCAGCACACATCAAGAGGCAGCAGCAACACAAACAGCAAAGCACAGCCAAATGATGCTTTCAGGAGGGGAAAACAGCCAACGTCAAAATGAAAGAGTCATTTGGCTGTTAAGCTGCTGGAATGAGGCAGCAGCTACCTGTTAAAGATTTACTGTCTGTATGGCACTTATCACACAGAAAAGGCAAGTGCACATTAAAAACCAGTCAGCAAGTGAATTGTTGTGGTCACAATCAGATGAGCTGGGAACCCTGTCCAAGGCTCCGGGGCAGCTGACAGCTCCTCCCTCGGGAAAGCTCTTTACAGCTCCTGTATCCACAGCTGAGGGGCCCAAATTCCTTAAGGCTCACAAGAACCCAGAGTGCTTTCAGTCTGGTAGAAATGGACGGGATAGGATAGTGAAACTAAGAAAATGTGTGACAGAAGGAACACAAGAGAACTGATACACTCGAGTCTGCAGAACTATGCTTAACATTTTAGAAGTAACATATATACATAAGTCCTTTCTCTCAATCCACTGGTTTACAGCCCCAAGTCTACATATCATGACAAAGTGCTAGAACTAGAGACATTTTAGATATATCTATATCCAAATTTGCTTCTTCTCTCTTTCTGCATGCCAGAAGCTAAATCAGAAGAACATTAAAAGCCCTTCAATTTTTTGACTTGCTATGTTCATTTCCAGCTAAGTCAAGCAGCAAATTCTGAAACAATATTTTTTGCCTCAGTTATCAGTGACTCATTTCACTGCACAGGCAGCAAAAAGCAGTATTCACTTGCATCATCCTTTTTGAGGTTCACACTTCCTACCTGCTCTCGTACATCAGCAGGTGGGAATAACTTTGGCAAAGAGCTATCAGGATTTTTTGCAGCAGAGATTGCATTATTGATCATAAGTTTTTTTCTTCTGAAATTATTCCTGAAGTAGCACAGAAGGTTTTTTTTGAGCAGTGGTAAAGATTTAACTTCTGAAAAGCATCAATTTTTAACAAGTACTTGAAATACAAGGAAGCACAGTACACAGTTAGAATTCCTTAATGTGGTAAAATCTCAGTGCTTGGTAGAAACCAGAAGTGATCTAAACCAGACTTTTCCCTAGAAAGAACTGGAATTAAGTACAGATAACATCAGTAATGTTAAAAAATAACCACCTGGAAGTATTCAGTGAGCATTTCAATAACAGAGAGGACAATGTGCACATAATTTGATCACTTTGTTAAACATTACAGCGCATTGTGGCTAGAGTTGCCTTTCAGGATTTGCCTATAATTTAACTTAACCACTATGAGTGCATCTCTGAAAGATCTCTGTATGTGTTGGTACCAAATATTGTTGATCAGTACACTCTTTAAGGAAGTCAAACCTGTGTTAGCTGCATGACTGACGTGATACACCATCAGCCTGATAAAAAATACCAGAGCGACTCAGAGATTAAGCCTTGCTTTGTATGCTTCTGCATGCCTGCTGCACAAGAAGAGGGATTATAACCTGTTATTCCAGTGACAAATTCTTCAAGTAAAGCATTGAAAAATAGCCACAATGCTTGAAGCAAAATTCCAGTTCCTTAAATCAGAAAGCGTGAAAGGCCAATCATTGCCAGGAGGCTGAGGGTGTTTCAGAATAGAGCCCTAGAAAAGTGATTTTATTTATGAAAACAAGACAAAAGACTTACAGCAAGTTCTACAGGTATATGGAGTTTTAAAATAGAACCTTGTAAGTCCCCAGTGCACAAAACAGGCTTTGAGGAGAAGGCACAGAGAAACTTTTTACTTTATCCAAACCAAAGAAAATTTTATACATGTTGAATCAAAAACTCCCTGGATGTGTGCATCCTTTTAATGCCACCGGCTCAGGGTTTTACAGTCCTGATGACCTATCAGTATATTACTGTCAGAACCAAAGGAGACTTGCAGGTAAACCAGAAAGGCATCTGAGCCACCATAAAAATTACAACAACCTGCACATCATCCAGCTAAGAGTCATGGATCCTGACTAGCTTATCAAAGAGTGGGAGGTACAGAAAGAAGTCTAAGTTTGTTTTAAAATCTTCAAAGGTTTCATCTGGTTATCCTGCCAAACCTTCTCTTTACAGCAAATGAGCTTCAGCAGCACAGTCTGCTCCTGTGTTAAATTCCTGTCCCTCCTGTGTCCCAGCCCTCCCGTGGCTGTCCCCTGGCCGCACTGGGGGAGCAGTGGCAAACGCCTCGTGGGGCAAAACTCAATAAATCAAGTGAGTTCAGTTCAAATTCTGCCTTCCCCTCAAAGATATCAGAAGTCACAGACCAACCAACCAAAACCTGGCAGCTTCACAGAGACCCAGCAGAGTCCCAGAACAGCCCAGCAGTGGAGCGGCAGCACCACAGCACTGGGTGGGAACAGAAAAATTGTTTCAAAAGGGTCCAGCCCTGCCCAGGGAACGGCATCGCCACATTCACAGGCGTCTCTAGGGCAGGTGGGTGCAGAGGGAAAAGCGCGGTCTCTCCAGGTAGAAGAAATGTTTTAAAAAGCATTAGAAAAATATTTAATTAGAATTGAATTTTGAACGATCAAAATGTAAACCCTATTATAGTTGACAAGTAATGTATATGCCATTAATAATACAAATAAAATTACTTTTGACCCTGAGATTAATTCAAGTTTTAAATTGTTTCCTTTAACATAAGAAGGTTGGGGGTGGTACATAGGCTTCATCATTATTTTTTATTTCTCCTCCTTTTTTTTTTCTTTTGTAAATAGTACTATAAAATTTCAGAATGGAATAAAAAAGCTCTAGCGATTTTAAAATTTCAGTATCAGCAACATCCCCAAATGCAATTGCCTGCATAATTTACAACCACAGCTGTGCAGGTTAAAAGCCTAATTCCTTTTCACCTAAATATTTAGACATGCAGATGTCTTCTTGATAACCTAAATTTAATAAGCAAAAGAAATATATTGATTCCTTGGCTCAATAATTATAAATTTTACATACAAGAATTGTTTTGATAAACAAACATACCATTTCTCTATTAAAGAAGTGATGGTATAGGAATTGCATACAGGATTATCTAGGTCATAATAAAAATAAATTTTTCCATTTTTAATTTATTTTCAATAAAAATACAGCAAGGCATAAAAACATCCGTAATTAGTGAATAATAAATACACAATTTACCATTTTTAAAGAACAAGCTTTGAAGGAAATAATAAATGTAAAAAGAAAAGGCAGGATTAGAATCAATAGTTTAATCAAGGGTTCCAGCTTATTGATTTCAGTCATGATTTCATCATGGTTATACAGGCTATTTAAATGAAATCTCCATGCTGTGAAAATAAAATTCAGTTCAGTAACCACATCCCCACACCTCCCTGATTCCCAGGACAAATCCTGAGAGGTGGTGGCAAAATAAAGCTCAATACTGTAATCACAGGTACATTTATTTCAAGAATCCTACAAATGGTTTTTGTTCATGAAGTCTGTTACTGGACCAATTCCCAGACTTAGAGAAGTTCTGTTACTTTACAGCTGTAAATCTACTCCACAGCTGGGAGTTTGTTTGTGCATTTTGTCATTAAATATACCTGAGAGAAGCCACTCTAACAGCAAGAATGTTGAGAAATACCTATTCTTGGTGTGAGAGACACACCAGCCCCACTTCTTACAAAACAGACTGAAATGATGGAAGTTTCTGCTTAAGATACCAAAACAAAACTAGAAGGATGAAAAAAATAAAATAAAATAAAAAAACATAGAGAACTCTAACTTATGGTACTAAGCCAATTATCAAACTCATCCTGCACCTAGCCAGAGCAGATTTTGGGATTTGCTTGTTTACAGTTTTTGGGGGTCTGTGTTCTGGTAGAGGAGATCACATCTGACTCAGGTCCTACCAACTCCCCTGCTGCAGTGCCAAACAGGCACCACTGCTGCTCCTTGGACTCGTGTCTGTCCAGCTCCCCAGGAAGTTCATTCCTCAGAACACATCAAAAGCCACACAGTTTCCAGCTGCCTTAGCAGAAGAAATGTTTTTCTGTGAAATACGCACACAAATATTTATATATAATTAACAGAGTGATATTACAGGCAATTGTGCCTTAGCATTTTCTCTATAGTTTATTTAAAATAAGATATGCAAAACCAGAAATATCCCTTTTGCCAGTAAAACATTTCCATTTGCCCCTTTTATTCTTCCATAGGCTTAATTCATCTAGTGTGCAGGAACTGTATTAAATTAGGTCCTGGGACATTCCAAATTACTGTCAATAAATTATCATCCTGTCATAGGAGCTAATTCAACCATTAGATAATTTGCAATTCTTAACTATTAACCATTAACAAGTCGCCTACTTTAACATGAAATATCTCTGTTATTAATCCAAGTAGTCAAATCCTGTAACAGCGACCTTCCTAAATCTGTAACTGCAACAGTTTGGTGGTTAGATTGGAAACTGCAAATCAAGGGTGGTAATTCCTCCCCACTTCCTTCCCCTGGTGCTGAGAACAGTCTTGTTGGAGGACTAAATCACAGACAATTTCCTTCAGCCCCTCTTTTCCTGCCAGGGTCTGCTGCCAAGACATGTGGTGTGCACAGCCTTACCAGAAAAAATTTGGATTACAGATTTCATTCCTCCCTGCTCTCAAATAGCACTTCCTCCTGAGGCTGAGGATGCAGAAGCATCAATCAGCATTTCAATGTAACAATCTCTCGTTTGGGTCAGAGTTACACGCTGTGGCACCCGACCAAGCCAGTGAGAACCAGGATTTTCAGTTCACTGCAAAATTCAAGCACAGTCTCTTAGCTACACTTGAGCTTTAAAACACTAATGGCCCATATTAAGCATTTAATACTAGAGCCTTTCAAGAGCTTTGCATGGAATTACCTAAAACAGACTGCTGATAATTTCCCTTCTGGGGCAATGTACTCCAAGACACAATAATGCAAAAGATAGAAAATAAATTGGAAATTGCCGTCTCCAGCCAATGAAGCAACCCTGACAGCAGAGAATTTTTTAGCAAGTTAGTTCCTACCGAGGAAACTATGAAAACAGAAAGGTATTAAACACAAGATAAGGACAGATGAATCAGTTAGTCTGGATGGTTTTCAACTGGAGTAAGGGAGTTAAATACCACCACTTGTATAAAGAGTACCATGGGATTCTTTAAAGATTGTTTCAGACTGTGAGTTGTGCTTCTGATCCACAATAAGGCATTTGCAGTATACAGAGGATGGTGTTAATTTAGCATACCCTACTGAATTACTGAATGAGTTCAAGCCTGCTCTGATTGGGAAAAAAATAACAGAACCTGACCATCCAGGTAAAGAATTACTTAAATGTAATTGTTTCTTCTGCCAGAATTCCTCCATTGGGAAAGTAATTTTTAATTTTTATGGGTACTATTAACCTTGTTCTGGAACATACTGCTAGGAAAAAAAATGCCAGCTATCATGTAAAATGTGATGGGCTGTCATAGTGTAGCCTCACTGTAGGAGAGGAAAAAAGAACAAAGCAGAGGAGCACTTTCTTCCTGCCCACCCCCCAGCACCTCTTGTTCCTTTTTAAGGTTGCCCATCTCCCCATCCTTTGCCGTGTCCCAGATCCCCAGGCACTACTCTTTAAACCTTTTGGTCCCTACTCATGAGCCTCATATTAAGTCGTTTCAGCCCAAAAAGCTGTAAATGTTTGCATCAACTCCCGTGGCAAAGTCTCAACAGTGAGGAGGAAGCACAGCTCAAGGGCTATCACAGGTCCCTTGCTGAAGACAATGTGTATAATCAGCCACTGGCTGCCCTGAGCCTTGGGGAATGCTCCTTCAGCAAAATCACTCTTGCCTTTAAATTTACAGAAACTCGGAATACTAACTGTGAATCCACACTGCTGGGCAGAGATAACACGGAGCTTGTAGCCCTCATCACAAAGCGCCAGCCAGGAGAAAAGTGCAATACCGAGTGCATTCCACAGCCACAAACACACTCACTCTGCTCGTGTGCCAGCTCTGCCCCGCTCAGAAGCCCCTCAGAAGCGAAGCCTGTGCACGGATTTCTCACCCTGCCCCTCCCGCGCTGAGGCAGGACACGCCAGAGCTCTCATGGCACAGAGGCTGCCACCGCAGGGCATCGCTCCTCAAAAGCAGCACAGTTAAATTCACAAAACTCTGCAAAATCACACAGCGGATTTTTGGTTTTTTCAAGATACTGCCAACGGTGTTCCCAGGCTCCAGAGTGTATCTGCTTTTCAAGACTGGTTTTTTTTGTTTAAAGGAAAGTTTCTGATTCCTAATACTGAAATTCTTGTTACTTCCCTCTCTACCAACAACCACCTAAACGTTCATAAATATAAGAAATTAATCTAGTTACTACAGACTTGCTTTTAGGAAGGGGGAACCTTTTCCAGCTGTGAATTAAAGAGGATCAGTTCAAATTTTAGCACGTAAGAGCTTCTTATTGTGCAAATAAGAGCTTGGAACCTCGAGTCTCCCAGGATCGGTCCTCCTCCACTTCTAGCTTAAAAACTGCAGAGAATTGAAAGCACAATCCCTGATGTTTCACTAGACTTGCAGGTCTGAAATGTTTGCCCTCTGAATATGGCAACACTGCAAATAATTGGGTAGAAGCTCATCACTCTCTGGGTTCCATGGTAATTTATAGATACCCAAAGAACCTCACTGTACACCCACATAACAGCACAAATTGGCCTGTTTGTAAATGATTTGATCTACCTGCCAGCAGAGAGATGAAAAAGAATATTGATAGCATAACTGGGCAGTTATGGAAATTGGACAACTAAAATGACCCCAAATAATCTCGAGGTCTTTCCCATCCCCACAAGAAAATTCATTAATCCTCCCTTTTGTAAATAACCTTTGGCAGCCACGCAATTTTTTTTGCAGCTGTCACTAGAAAAGTAGTCAAAGAAAAGGGAAGAAAATAGATTTCGAAAGTTGGCACTCATTCTGTGTAATTGTTTCTTTTCTGATTTCTTACAGTTGAAACCAGGACACTAACAGTTTTTGATGTTATTGTTTTAAAGCTATTTGTTATGCATAAATCTGCTATTTGTTTCTAACATACTGGTTGTAATTTTCTAATTATTTCTGACTCCTTAGCTTTTTATTAGCATAAAAAACTTTAATATTAAACTTTTCTCCACAGCAATAATTAGGAATTTACAACCTCTCATAGATATCCTGTCAACACAAATTGGATGTAAGCAAGTTTTAAAGTGAGTGGTAGTAAGTTTTTTAAGAAAAAACATTAAAAAGCTATCAAATACATAAAAAGCTGTCAAGTTTCGTATGAAAAAATAGTTTTATCCAAGAACTAGACTGCATAATTAAGCAATTCAAATCTTAGTTACAAACTGATTTTAATTAAAGGTAACCTGATTAATTTTAACTAAGTAAAAATTTAAGTCCGACAACATTTGTACCCATTTTCTAAAATACCCATCACTTCTCCACAGTGGCTGATCAAACTTGCCAGTGAAAAACATTTTAAGTAGGCAACTTGTAATATAGCTAGGGTTTATTTCTGTCAGAAGCTGACTGCTGAAGTGTGAAAGAAACTCATTAAAAACTTCTCACTGTGATTCTGCATTATGAGGAAAAAAAAGAAAGAAAATACTTAATGAAGGGTACACTTAGCCTGAAGACACATTCATATTCTGCTTTTCATTTATACTATTTCAGTAAGCAATTACAAGACAGCAATTAGTCACAGTAACACTATTCATACTGGTCATACTGGGAGCTTATACACTTCAACACTGATTTTATGTTAATATTATGAAAGTAATGAGGGAGATCAAGATAATACAGCTAAGTAAATAGAAGGATCTCTTACCTTAATCTTAAGACAAGATTCACTGCACATGGAACTTCACTATATTCCTCACTAACAGCAGGCTGAGACTAGTAAAGAAAAAAGCAAAAAGTCTTGTAAAGGATGTCAAAGGAAAAAAGAAAAATCACAAAAAACTTTCCATGCTAACAGTTTGAAGTTAGCACAGAATATTTAACACATTCTCTAACTCTCACAAACCCTTTAAACATTTTCAGTACACAGTCTAAAATATAGCTGACACCAGTAAAACTCCCATATTTCAATTAGAGAGAAACAAGAAATGAATAAGGCCTGCATTAAAGCACTGAGTGTAGGAGCTTATCATCCACCTTGCATCAAAGCAGCAATTACCTACTAAATAATTGCACACAGTGAGAATCCCAAACTGCTGCTCCCTGTACCAGTTTTGTTGTTAAGGAGTGTCACACCTACCCCTATGCAAGGACCCAGCCGCAGATCAAAGCAGGTACCGCAGCTCAGGGGATGCCTTTCACAGAGAAAATCAGCAACGCTGACCTCTTTCACATCATCACTCCTCCCTCACACTGAGATATCCTCCCCAGCTCTCAGCTAAAATCTGTATGAAGCCTCAAGCAAAAGTGTATCCTACCCACAGAATGCACCAGGCTCCTCTGCCCTACTGTGATTTCATACCCAGCCTGTTCAAAGGTTACAAAGGGTTCAAAAGCCCTCCCAAAATAAAGTCTTGCATCACAAATTGCGTTTGAGAGTTTTTTCCAACAGTTTTCCATGTCAAAGCTATTAAAAAGTTACACAAGATCCATATTTTATTATCTGTATTTTCAGCAAACGTTAATGAATATTTGGAGAATTATTTTTTGCCGTCACTAAAATGAGAGCAGGGTTTTCTCTGCTGCAATTAAATTCCTTCCATTCATATTTTTGTATCTTCAACAGACGTGTTCTGTCAATGTATAGGAATGTGCATCCCAAACACACCAGCAGTGACAAGATGCACTGGTCTTAGCCCCAAGTCATCTTCCAGAGCATGTCAGGAAACAAAATCAACTGAAGACTTCAAGCAGAGGCTTTTTTCTACTTCATAAACTAAGAAACTTTTTTTATTGTGAGTTACCTTTATAAACTGAGGCACAAGCAGTAGAACTCTCAACATCTAAGACAGAAAGACTGTGTGGGGAAAGTCCTTTTTTTGTACCCAGCTTACAGAAGGCAGCTCAGATGCTGTGTAAATTAGGTCTGCAATGGAGAGACTGGGGTCATCAAAGGAGCCAACAGGACTAGATCTGGCAGGAAGCTGCAAGGCTTTTGGAAGATTTCTCTAACACCAACAAAAATCAGAGAATCTAAAATTGCAGGTGAAGTGGCAAGGGTCACCCACCCGAGGAACAGACGTTTTTAAAGACCATTTAGTCTGTAAGCCATAATCCTATTAAACAATTGTTTGCAGCAGCGAGCTTCCCACACTCAGCACAGGGCCATGAAATTCTGTGTGGTGTTTTATTCTTCTGAATTCATCTAATATGTTTCAGTACTGAACTATTTTACTGTGTATGGAAGGAAATATTTTAATTATAAGCTACATGTCATGATATAGAGCCTAAGAAGAAAAAAATATTTGGAGATGTTCTGGCTACTCCAACGCAGCCTTCATTTCCCTGACAGACAGCAATTAGTGTGATGCAGTTACAAAGACTCATTTAAAACAGCCCAATTACCTATCTTCATGAATTGTCCTGGGCACAAACATAGCATGACTTTTAAATTCCTATCCACCTTATCCACCGTGTGCTGAAGTTCATTGTTACAGGCACAATGGCATGCAGCTCTACCCTCACAAGCACTTGCCATACAGGGCTGCAGAACAACACCTGCACCTCAATTCACATTTTTAACAGCAGACATGAAAAAGAAATCCCTTCACTCAAATGCTTGGAAGAAAAAAAAAAGTTGATAAAGATATTTTTACCTCTGTGTTCTCCTCCTCTTTCAGTCTTCGTGGCTGGAAAACAAATGCAGTGAGATGTGAGCTATGCAGCTTTATGCAACAAAGCTGCAAAAATACTAACAATTAACATAAAGACAGAATATCTTGCAGAGTGTAAATGTCTTGAAACAGACAGTACCTTTTCCTGAGAAATAGCAGCTTTGCCTTCCTCACTCTTCTCATCCATTTCATCATCACTCCATTCCCAGTCCCCATCTTCTGTTTTATGGAGGTGACCACTGGAACCTGGCACTCTTCTGACCTACCAAAATATTATTTACCATAACACAGACATCTTTAGTCTTTACTGGTGTTCTGGTTAACCAGCAATTATTTGCTATTTTTGTTCTATGTGCTTTCATTAATTTGCTGCAGGAGCTACTAACATATTCTAATAATATCTGACCTCCTTAAGCCAGTGGGAATAACTAAGCTATACAAAATCCATCTAGGGCAACAGGGCTTGGATAGATTTTACTACCACTTAGGAACAAGCTCAAGTAGATGACAACTGCTTGCTGCTTGAAAGGAAAGGAAGCTATTCAAGGAAGCAGAAGTTACACAGACAAAGTTGTTCTTGGGACACAAGTCTCAAAAATTTGCTTGCTCTGCTAAAAAGCTTTAAAACGTGTAGAGGTGTTAAGAATACCTTAACAGTAAGGTTATCCTTATGGAACAAAAAAAAAGCAGCAGCTGTGTGCAGCCTGAGGAGGAAGGCAGGCCTGCATCCCTCCAGAGCAGCTGGGCCAGCTCCTGCAGATAAACAGACCAATGAGGTATAATGGACCATCCTGCAGCTACATCTGGAAATCAGACACTCCTGTGGTGCCCAATTGCTCTTTTTCAGAGCCAGACAACGTGCTTGTTTTTCCCTGGATCATGTTGAGCCCACAACCACTCATCCAACAACTCTTCCCACACCCATGCACTTGGAGACCCGTGAGATGGCTGGAAGCACAGCACAGTAACCTGCAGCCCTGGTGGGGTTCAGATTAGAACCAGTTTCTCTAATTATTTCACATCACTGAACCAACACACAGTTCCCACTGCAGAACTTCAAATGCTTGTACGGGTAAGCTCCACATAAATTTGTAAAGCTTAAAGGATTTCCTCCTGCTTTGCAATTTCAAGAAAGGAAAAAGAGTTATTTCAGAAAACTGCCTGTACATTGGTAAGAGAATAAAAGGAACAAAACATTCACAGCACACAAAAGAAAGAGCTAATTTGGCAGAAAAGCTGTTTCAGGCCAAAAACAACTGCTGGAGAAGATATCAGTAAAAAATAACTTTAAAAAATAACTAACTAGATGATCTTAGCACAAAATTGCATATCCTGTTTGCCAGTACCCACAGCATTATACAACTGCCTGGTTCAACTTTTTTTTGCAGATTGTAGTGTTTCAATGTCTTGCATTGTATGAGCACTCATCAGCTTGGTTCTACATTCTGTTGGTTAGTGGCAGTGATGGAAAACACAAAAGAGCAGAAAAAAATAAATATAAAAATATAAAAGGAAGACTAAACTGGTATCAGCCCTGCTCTAAACCCCTATGGTTTGCTGCACACCATAAGGTGCCAAGAGATGCAGCATGTGAGAAATTCCAGCTGCTTATAAATCCCTTCAGGTACCATATCAGCCAGATGCATGGTGTGAAAATAATACAGAACACTTCAAGTCTGAGACCACGAGCTTCCACGGAAACTGTGATGCAGGCATTAGCACAATTTTTCTAAAGCAGATTTTCATAGAGAGCTGGGCACTTTGCTATTTCTGTGCTGGGCTTGGGCCAAGCTCACTTTGGAGCTGGCCTGACACCACAAGAGCTCAGTGATAGGAGCCTCCTTTCAAAACCTTCTCCATACACCAGCAGGTTTCTCCATGTCTGTCTGGACCCTTTTCCACTCTTCTTTCCTTCACTTCCCAAACACCCACCTGCTCCTCTCCCTTCCCCTCTGCACATCCTAAACCAGAGGAACGGGTGAAGTTTTCAGAGCCTCACTGCATTTCTGTATTCCCTTCAGTCCTTACGACATTCCTACAGTGCCCTACTCCGTTTCTCCATATTTTGTTCTCATTTGTAACCGACGAGAGGGGGAACCTACTCGAGACACTGGGGGAATACTCTGCTCCATCTCTCGATGGACAAGTTCTGCACTATTTTCCCTGTGTCCCATGCCAAGCTCCTGTTGCAGCAATTTTAGCCCAGCAGCCTCCGAGCCTGGTAGCAGCAGTTTGTGTGTGTTTGGGAGGGAGGCCCAGGCAGGCTCAGAGGAAGCAGCAGCTCAGCAATTCTCTGCTCAGCTGCTCCCAGCCCAGGACCAGCAGCGGGCTCTGCCTGCCTCCCTCACCGGGGATCAGCACAGGTAATCCAGCAGGCAATTTGCCTGCTGCTCGTGGATGGAATTTATTATCCCTCAAGGACTGAGGGAGGTTTTGACAGCACAGGCATCTCCCAAACGGCTCTACACAAACCTAGGAGAGGACATCATCCACAACTAAAACCAAGCTTTTCCAGCACAATGGAATATATTGGTTTACAGATGCATTCAAACGCTGCATCGTGCACTAATCAATATCTCTTCTGCTTCCATTTTCAGTTGTTTTGAAGACTTATTCTGAACAGAATGATTGTAATGGGGCTTAATGATGCTTGCATCATTTGCAGAGAGTTCTGGGAGAAAACTTTACTGATGAAGATGGAGTGCATTTCAAGTTTTTAAATAGACTGCCTTTTAATAAACAATAAACAAATGCCTCAAGGACAAGAGACTTAGTACAAAGCAAAATACTGTGTTAAATTAAAGTATTTTCTTGAGAGGTTTCTGAAAGCAGAAAACCAATTTTACTGGTACTCTGTTTCAATCAGACTGATTCCCATCAGCACACATGTTCACAGGAAAGAAATTATATTTTCAGCTAGAGCAAAGTACACAACCTATTCAACTTGCAAAAATGTGAAGTTGTTGTCTGCAACATTTTTTTAATTGGTGTGTGTGCTTAACACTTGCAAGGCTTGGTGAACAATTATCTGCACAATTGGTGAACAAAATCTGCACAATTTTTTGACTAGCAAGCCTGGCTTTGCTCACTCGGTTCTGGTTGAAGCCACAAAGAATCAGTCACACATGGAGCACAGGTACCCTTACCGAGGTGAAGGGAAGAGCACCAGGGGCACAGCACGTCTGCAAATAAATTCTTTGTTCATCGTAAACATCTAACTCTAGTATCAGATACTGGATGGAAAGATACATAATCTTTGTAACATATTAAATTTCTGTTCTGGCTATCACTTGAGATTCTACTAGCAGGCTGATACCACAGCCTTGCTTGCGTTTCACTCCAATAATTACAGCATTATGGAAATTGAGAATAGTCTATATATTTCTCCTGATACCCTGCTACAGGTCTTCCATTTTACACAGAGAAATAAAGCAGCAAATAAATGAAGCTGTTTTTAAAGAGCACAAAGCAAATCCAGGACAGAGCATGAAACCAAAACAAACTTCTTATGTATCTACAAAAATAAAAAGCAAGTTGATTTCCATTTTACATTGCGTGCAGTAGCCATACAAATGCAAGTTCCCCATCAGTTTCAGTCAAAACACACAACATCGATAATTCCTTATGCTAAAATTGCATCTCTCTCAGGAAGTATTTCAGAGGGAAAGGAAAACAAATTAAAACATGCTCAATTCTAATTTGGATTTTACTGATTAAAATTCTAAATGATCCTTCCAAAACAGGAACTAAACTGAATATAACTTCAGCTAATAAAAAAACCAATGAAAGTTCAGTTTTACAAGACAAATTAACACATATTAGAAAACATATTTCACATAAGTCAGAAGACACCAGAGAATAAAAAATTAATTTGAATGACTGGCAGTTAAACTACAGCCAACACAAAAGCAGCTCAGAACATTGAAATGTACAACCAAAAGCAGTTTCTAGGACCAAAAGCTTAATAAGCCACTGTCAACATTACCCCAGCTGCAGAAGAAAGACATTATGAACATCAGTTAAAACAGAGAATGCTTGGACAGATCAGTGAGTGAAAAAAACATGACCACCACAGAATATTATGGATGATATTAGTAGCAGTAGTATTGTTATATATGTTGTTCCTAGTTAAAGCTTTTTGCAGAATACAATACAGTCACAAATATTTAAGTATAAATTAAGCTGCTGACAGAAGTATTTGTCCCCACTCTTCTCAAGTAAGATGCAGATAATTTAATACTCCCTGCCAGTAGCACCAGGCAAGAGCTTTCCAGGAGAATGTGTGTTTACAGGTGAACAGAGCAACTGTAAATCCCACCCGAGGAAGGTCAGCCCTGATCAGCCTGACAGAGACAACTCCACCAGCAGAATGCAGAAGCTGCCCACATTTCCCAAGGCTTGACAAAAAGAAGGTTGTAACATAGGGAAGCAAAACATAAATTGTTGTCTTCTAGGCACTGATGGGCTCGCTACATGTAGATGGTAGAGACCAGGGAAAGAAGAATCTGTTATTCATTGCGGATTCTTTAGCTGCTGCAATCTCTTTACAAGCTTATTTTTGTTAAGTGACAGCGAAGGGAATGAACACTTTCTGAACACTAAGAATTTTCGACTTCCTTATTCACAGCTGCTCAAAACAGCAAAGAACTGGGCCCACTTACAGATTTGTTATTTTATTTCGGTGTCTAAATTTAATAAATAAATTAAAAGGATGCACTGTGGGATACCAATGCATACAATGAAGCATTTCTGCATTTCATACATGCTGCAGCACATGATCTTAGCCTACATTACAATCCATTCTGTCAGTAAGAGCATTACTATGCATCTACTGTATTTCTCCTCATTCTGCAGGAAGATACTGAACTAGTAACATTGACTTTCCCACTATCTGAATTATTTAAGGTATTCCTATTGAAGCTCTGGAGACTGAATATTTGTGATGGAGTCCTGGATAGATTCAAACCAGCATTTTTAAACTTTCTTCCACAGAAAGAGTACAGTGACCTGAAGGCATGGGAAGTAAGATGCATTTGCATAAGCAAAAGGGATGGCACTAATAAAACATCAGTATTGAGTATCGTGGAAGGTGCCATGCCACCCTCCATCTACAGGTAACATACAGCCCAAATTTAATTCGTTCCTGAATTCCTGGAGAGCAGCACGTGTAGATTCTACACATTCAAAGCACATCTGCAAAAGTCTTTGTGGAACCCTGACACTGCTTCCTATTAATGTCTAACTAGAGAATAATCAGTGCTGTTGTTTGCTTTTTGCGTTTGTGTCTCTCTACAGAGGGCAATCTGTACTTTTTATTTTTTAAACACATATCCTTCCGGAAATACTGCAGCTTAGCTTTATCTGGAGATAAAGTTGTCTTTTATTTTGCCACTTTAGCCCTTCAGCTACATATGCTAGTACAGTAGTCAAGATACACCCAACCCCACATGCCCCAGAGAGCAGGAATGACAAGGTGGTTATTTAAAAACCTCACCTTTCTCATTTTCTGCAGTCTGTCCTCATAAAAGCTTAAATTTGACTTTCAGGCAGAAAAAAAGAAAGACCAGTCAACTGATGCTGTATACCTTCACCTCACACTGGTTCTTATAGGAGACTGGACCCCACTGTTACACAGACCCCAGAAGATCTTATAGAACAAATCTACTCTTTAAAGTATGAATATTTACCCAGTAATCAATAAGGTGAGGGGTTTTGCATAGCCAGTGCTCCCCTCCTTTTTTTTTTTTTACTCACAAATTTCAGGAGATTCACTTCTCATACACCTTCATGAGAAGTATTTATAAAACCAGTTCCCATGCCAGTTCCATGCTAGTTATTCTATGGAAAGAACAGTGATGAGGAATAGGACATTACTGAACAGTTTTGGTTTTAGCACCACACTTTGCTCTCTGTGTTTTTCTCTCAAAAAAATCCCTACACCAGTTGCTTCCACACACAGCTTAAGCCTATAGAGAAAACAGATTTTATAATTTTTACCTTTCACCATCTTGCAAACCTTTCCTGAATGTTTCCTAAGACAAAAAACCAAATTTCAATCTCCACCCCTATGAATTTATTTTTATTCCAATGCAACGAAGAAAATCAGCCTATCATTGTGTGCCCAATCATGGCACAAGCGTTTTGTTTAAAACAATTACATCTTTAATCACAGCTTAGCACCTGAGATTAAAGGCATAAAGTCACTTTATACAATATATATTAAAGCAAAAGAACACTGTTCTTTTTGCATAAAACCTTTGCATTGTAATCACATTTTTGCAAAAAAAACCACCAAATCCAAAAACCCTGAGGTCCAAGACAGCAGATGAATTCCCACGTTTACATCATCCTTTGCTGAAGAGTTGAAGCACTGCCTCAGGAGAGGGCTGGTCCCCATCCAACCCATTCTTTACAGATCAGGTAAACATCCGAACCCCCTCACTGCTGACTGTTCTTAAACTCCTCTAAATTCATTATTGTATGAAGTCTTATTTTATTCTGTTGGAAGCCACAAAACTTCTGCAACCCTGGATGTGTTTTATGCAATTCAAACCCTTGTTTTTTCTCACCACAATTTATGCAGGCTCTCGTTATTAATGGGATGTACCGCTGCCTTTATGAAAAAATGCTCTGGCATTTCTGCTTTGTAGAACTCAAAAGGTGTTAAGATAGCACAATAATTTGCTGTTAGTGTCCCCTCCTCTTAAACCATTCTGCATGCTGCAAATATCACCATAAAAAAACCTTAGTCTTTCTTTGGTTTTCCTCCTACTTGGAAAAAAAGTTAGACAGAACTTGCAGTGTTTCATACTCATACACAGAAACTATTGGAATACTCCCTAGAGGAATCATACACTGTCAGCTTGAAGTCAAGAAATGTAAGATCATTATATCTTTCTTCATGAAAGAATACTGAATATAGGAGACTGATAATTCTGCATTGAACAGGACTTCTTCAGCTTTCTACTGGTTCTGGAAAAGCACCCTTTTTAAGGGGTAACGCAGCAGAAGGCAACAAAAAACAGACCTCTGTTAAAAAAAAAAAAATTAAAAATACCATTTGCTTTAAATATTTGTGGTACTGGTTTGTTTTTATAAGCCGAACAGTGTCATGCTTACACGCTGACAAGTGTGACACCCAGGGGCAGGGCCATCAGTTGAGAAGGCTGTTAGGAAATCTTACCTACACTCCCAATTTAGGAATGGAATACAGTGGAGCTGTCAGTGAGAGGAAAACAAAGCCATTATTGGCTGAAGAGCGAGGGGATGGGGCAGCACATTCCTGCACCCCCAGAGGAAATGAGGAGAAAAGTACCGGTGAATGGATCAGTGTACGATCCTCACTCACCGGGGGGATTCCTTGTCCAATGCCCTCCCCATTTCCACTCTTCACCAATTCTCCTGCTGGGATAATTTTACTTAGACACAGCAAAACGCGTGGCTCAGAGTAAGACGCTATTTTGTTACCAAAACATCTTGTTTACAAGTACAGGTATTCCCTGGTCTCCTAATTCTGCTCCCTTAAACATGAGGTTTTACCTAAATACTGCAACATACTTATTATCTCTGCTTTTAGCCTGAGTCCAAAATTGGAATCTGATTTTGCTTTGAGAAATTGCAGTTTTGCTGAAATTCCAGTCACATGGGAAATGTGCAAATTCAGTAACTCAGTATGATTTCTGGTTTTCAGACATCATTTCTCCATTTATTAGTTCCGCTACATAAACTTCATTACTGGATGTTATTAGCTGAAAATAATTCTTTCATTCACATTTTAACAATAGTCCTTTCAGGCATGAAACGTGTACCTGTGCTGAGGAGGATGTTTTGAATTAATTCTGCCGAGGAGTTACATTGCTCCACAAAAGTATCACTTCGCCTCAAACACAAGGAATCCCAAACGCTGCCAGGCATGACCTGATGGATCATTCACACCTGCAGAGCGAGGCTCTTTCCTATCCTCTTTCTTTTCTCTCCCTGCTCCCCTCCACCCTTCCCATCAAATTAAGGTGCTACGGCCAAGATATCAGGCAAGAATCAAAGAACACAAATCAAAGATACAGCAAATTGGTGAAGTAACTCAGTACTCTGGAAGATGATGAGGAAAGATCCAGATTTTGGAGCTTTCTTTCCTGGCTGCTCAGATGAATGCACATCATGGCAGTTAATCACTACTAGAGGATTTTCCACTAGAGGGATCACCAGATCCACCTTCATAATCATCATTTTCCGATTCCACCATGCTTTTCTACTGTCCAAGCTGTTCGGTTTCTTAAAATAAACGGAGGTGAAAAGAAAGAAGACAAATACAGCCTCATGTAGAGCTTTCATTATTCAGTAGTAGAAAACTCTTATTATAAGATAGGTTTCACTGCAGCATTAGAGACACATTAAAGACTAGTTAGGAAAATGTCTGTTACTGTAGAATTCAAAGAAGAAATTACTATGACTTTCACTCACTTTCAAAGTCAGAGGCTTGAAAGTACCGTTTCAAGGTGAAATTCTAATTTCTACCCTTTTCTATTTTCTCCAAGGCTTCCATTTGCTTATGTACATAAGAGAAATTACTGTAATACACATTCTGAATTCCACACATTTTAAAGAGACCTGAATTTATTCAAGACATTTTTAAAAATATTAAGGTGATCAAATTAAAACTTGACTGTAATTCTCCAAAAAAAGTTATAAATTAACGTGAAAATAATTATCAGTGATCTGCATTTTTTATAAAATCCAATTTTCTAAACCCTCAATGTTCCTATTTCAGTCAGCTATCAAGAAGCAGCATGCATTCAACCAGCCTACAGCATTTGAAATCCCAGGGGTGGAGGGAGACCCCCAGGCTGGGACTCCAGACACAGCTCAGGCAGGATGGGACCCTGTGCCGGTTTGGCCAAATTTGGAGGAGAATATCCTCTGAGGGAAGGCAGGGTACCACCCCTACCCTTCCCCCCATGGTCGGGGGAAAGAAAATAATTTCCTGGAAGGAAAGTGAAAGAGGTAAACACTATTTATTCAACAAACACAGAGAAAAGGATAATAATGCTAAATAATAAAATCTCTCGCTGTGGAGAGAAACCTGGGAAGATTTCAGAGTCCTTCTCTGGGTGTGGTTGGGTACTTTTTAACAACCAAGATCAATCACGTACAAGCTTTTAAACTCTGCCATAATAAGTAATCCAGGTTATTTCAGATATGCATATGGATATCTGAAGTACAAAGGCACTCAGCTAAGCCATGGGTGCTTCAAAGTTCACCTATTTGGTAACAACCAGATCCTTTTGAGGAGGCACAAAATACAACCTCAGAAACAACCACACCGATGGTAAAGGCACCCCATGAAAGAAAAGATGGAGAAATCCATAAGCTGCATGAAGGTCTTTGCATCTAATGGCACAACTACATGCTGGCAAAAATACTAAGAAATCATTTTTCTTTATATGAAATGTTAAAACAAAGGTGGTGCAACTGCATGTTTCTGCCCCTTAAAACACTTTCCTCTTCTACCACCCACTAATGCAGGCACTGCTTTCTGATATGTGAATTTCTGTCAAATTTTCAATGTTGGAAAAAGTGTTTTCATTAAATTTCCCTTCCAACAACTTCTTGAAAATAAGGAAGTTACCTGACATGGTGTGAGTGGCAATTTCTGCTTTTGTTTTTTTTTTTTAGTAATATTCAACCATATAAACGCAGTTCCGCTATTTATTTTTTTTAATTTGTAGCAGTGTCCTGGATAAACAGAACAATTAGTCCTCTGCAACGGAGGGCCCTCCCTCACACAAAGCCTTGCCAAACACATATTTATGGTTCAGCTGCTGCTTTCCAGAAAAAGTGTTCCAGTATAGCACGTCCCTTCACTTTGTATGCCAACATTATTTAAATAAGCTTTTCTTTAAGTGCAAAGAAAAATTACTACACAATTAAATTAACAATCTGAACTCAAGCTCATGTTGCTTTTCAACTCAGCTGGAGCCCAGCTGTACCAACGTGCATCACTGGTGGGATTTGTCTACCAGATTAAATCCATTACTGAAACAAGGAAAAGTTGCACGTGTATGTCTTGCTCTGGTGCAATCATGCTGCTAGAGCTGTCCAGGAAATCTGGGATATAATGATATTTTCTCATTAAATGAAGGGGATTGATGATTTCTTACATAATGAAACACGACCGTTACCTTAAAATAGCTGTACTGAGGAGCTGGAATTCCAACCCATCCATAAGGGCATTTTTAGTGAAGTATAATAAAAGCTGGTATCACTCACACTAATCATCTCTTCATGCTGTCACAGGTTTTTCTCACTAATGTACAACTCTCAGCTATAAAAAAACCTTTTATTAAGTGCACAATGCAATACCACCATTCCAAAAATAGAATTCAAGCCCAATAATTGCTTGGGTTTTTTTTTTTTTTAATAGCAGCACTTCAGACAGCAATAAAATGAAATGCAGTACATGTTTTTTCCCTGTTGACTTTGTAGAAGTGGCAGTCATGCAGGAGATCTTAAAAATTAAAAAAATAGGATTATAAAACCATAAAATTGACTCAGGGCCTTTGGGCATGCAGAGTACTTACAGTTATAATTAATTTTTTAGTGTGACAAGATTTGAAAACTGGCTGTGGAACTCTAAATGCTGTTTCAAATTTCAAATTGCTCTATTCCAATACAGCAATCCTCATCAGAGATGGAACGACTTCGTGTTCAGTTCAAAATTAAAACTGCTCCAGCACGTGTTAATAAATAGCACATGTAAACTCTTGGAGAGATGTTTCATGCCAGCAGACCAGGAAACCACACTGAGCTTGGACCATTCCTCACAGCCTCTGCTCCAGCTCCTCCTGATACCAGAAGCTGCATGGTGTAACACCCATTCCTGTGGGTCAGTACCAATAGATAGCTAATATAATCTAATAATTTATCTAATCTATATATTCTGCACAGGAATGGCAGGACATGCTCCTCCTGGGTGAGTGGTTCAGCATTATCCATGATTCCTAGGCTAGGGCAAGGAAGAAGGACATCATTTAAAATTTAGCAGAATCAAAAGCAGAAGAAGCAATGGAATAGGGGGAACACGTAGCTTACAACTCTAATGTTAAACAGCATTTTAAACACACAGGGAAGACCTTGCTTGATTGTCAAGCTGGGGTTTAAAGCAGGACATATCTTTACAGCACCAAATGTTTTCCTCACACATACAAGAGTCATGCACCTGCTTTTCACAGACTCGAACTCATATTTAGAAAAAACAGCCAAGTACAAACTGCAAAGGCAGAAGCAAAACATGGGAACACTGTGTCAGGAGAGGAGAATTTAAAATTAAACTGTGGCTGTAGTTCTGGGCAACAAGGCCAAGCAACTATACAAGTGGTAAATGGAAGAAAAATTAGGTTACCACAGGGCAGATCTGACATCTGTACTAGCAGGGGTGCTACAGATCATTAGTCTCAGGCATTTTACACCAAGTGCTACTGAAGATAATTTTAGCCGTGATGACACCAGCTCCTTCCTATCTATTGCCCTGGTAACATTAGTTTTTCAATTACAGGGGTTACTTCTTCCAAGAGCAACCTCTTAGACATTTTACATGCTAAAGTTTAAGCAACCAAACACAACTTACACAAGCTTTTTAAACAAAACCCCAGAGTTTTATTATTAAAGTACATTTCTATTTTATGGTGTCTTAAAACAGCAGCTACATGCAAAGTTCTAACAAGTAAATTAAACTTTAAATCCCCAATGAATTTTAATATTGTGTCCTTTTAAAATATAAATCATTTAGCATGTTCAGTAGCTAAAACCCAAATATTTTTTCCATTGATGATGTAATTAAAGACGTAACTATTTGTCTCCACCACTGTATAGCTTTGATTTCTTACGAGTCACATCTCTTTCAAATTTGAAAGAATCGTCAAAAAAGTCACTCAGAAAATTATTTCTGGTGGTGCACAGGAGGCTCTCCTGCATTCCCTCGGCAATCCCAAATAAATCCGTGTATGTGTGTGCACACAGGAGGGGACACGCGGTCCCTGACGCCGACCCGAGGAGAGCTGGGACACGAACCTCAGGAGCCACAGGCTGTGTCTGAATTATTCCTGCACAGCCGAGGTGTAACTGAGGAACAGAGCGCGGTTTCCTGCAGCTGGAGCACTCTTTATGTGGGCATTGCTGCCATCGCACGGCCAAAGCCTGAACTCCTCCTCTGCCCCCGCGGCTGCGAATCTGCTCAGCAGAACCCCAAACCCTGTCAGCACAACAGCCCCAAAAAACAGCCCCAAACCCTGTCAGCACCACAGCCCCAAACCCTGTCAGCACCACAGCCCCAAACCCTGTCAGCACCACAGCCCCAAACCCTGTCAGCACCACAGCCCCAAACCCTGTCAGCACCACAGCCCCAAACCCTGTCAGCACCACAGCCCCAAACCCTGTCAGCACCACAGCCCCAAACCCTGTCAGCACCACAGCCCCAAACCCTGTCAGCACCACAGCCCCAAACCCTGTCAGCACCACAGCCCCAAACCCTGTCAGCACCACAGCCCCAAACCCTGTCAGCACCACAGCCCCAAACCCTGTCAGCACCACAGCCCCAAACCCTGTCAGCACCACAGCCCCAAACCCTGTCAGCACCACAGCCCCAAACAACAGCCCCAAATCCTGTCAGCAGCACAGCCCCAAATCCTCTCAGCACAGCCCCAAACCCTCTCAGCACAACAACCCCAAACTCTCTCAGCACCACAGCCCCAAATCTCTCCGTGTCCCTTCCTGCTCCAGCCCCTCAGAGCCCACCCTCAAACAGTTCCCAAACTCCAGGGGGCTCGGAGCACTCGGATCTTGCTGACTGTCTCTCCCGGGTGTGAGCCAGCAGCTGTCAGAACACTCCAGTGCTGCAGAATTACCCCAAATACTCCCAAAGAGAACAGAAAACAAGCGCTGCTCGGGGTGGCTGCAGCCCGACTGATGTGCCAACAAAGGCTTTCGTTTTCAGTGAATAAATGAGTTTCAATTTCCTCTTCTGAAATGCCCTGCCCCAAATATGCCCCAGAAAGGCTGCTTTTGGAAGGCTGGTTCAGCACACTGCTCTGTCACCCCCGGAGGTTCAGCACTCTCCGAGCAGGCTCCTCACACCGAAGAGATGTGGTGAATTCAGTCACAACAGGAAGGGAAAAGGGAGTGCCATCATTTTTCACGCACAACAAACCGGAGTTTGCATTCATTCCTGTTTCTTGGCTGTTATGGACTGCTTCTTATTTAAAGGTTTTATAATACTTACCTGTCAGGAGTTAATATTTTTGGTGTTCTGCTGCTTATTACTTGGTAAGGTCATTTATACAAGTGCCAAAGGCACCACAGAAATACCAGCATGTGCCACAGCCGTGGGTTTAACTCTGGGTCTAACCCGTGGACAAGGCTCCACTGGTCTGAAAAACTCAGCAGCACTCTTGCAGAGTTTTGACCTGACTTTTTGGGAATAACATTTGAAATAATCCACAGAACCGGGCAGTTGTCAATAAATACCATTTATGGTATCTTCACCCTTTCTCTAGGTGATCAGTGGAGACATGAATTCCGCAGTTAATGTTCCTATATGTTTGCAGGTAACCTTTTTTCCCCACAACTACTTCACCTGTAGCTTCCAAAGAGGAAGTGAGGAAAAAATTGTATCAAGTATGAGGAATGTTATGTATCATTTTGACAAGGCCAGAAAGGAAGTCAAAATGCCTCAGGGCTTCCTAGAGAAAGCTTGGCTGCAGAAAACATTCATTCAACATTCACCGTCTTTGAAAACTACATTCAAAGAATGGCTCAGTCAGTCAATTTAAAATGTAAGGCAACTTAGGAGTCCCTGCTTTCTCCTCCACACCAGTCAAGAAAAATATGTGAATGCACTCACCTTTTTTGCTCTTTGTGCTATATTGGGTGTTCTAGTGAGAAGCTTTTCAATCAGGTATTCTCTATTCTGCAAAACCAACATTTGTTAAGTTAAAAATCATTACAAGGAAAGAAGAAATTTCACATAGATTTTAAGGCAGAGCAAAATTTACTCGTAGGGTTAAACGTTTTACCTTGGCTTTCTGGAAAAATTTGCATTTTAAAAGTTCTGCTGCTGTGGGCCTGAAAGATCAATAATAAATTAGAACAGAAAACAAAGACCCCTCTCAGTGAATACAGTACAAGACGTTAGTTAAATGGTACGTCTCTAATACTTTTGAATTAGTACTGTATGAATGGGGAATGAATGATAATAGCTACTGAGTTAATTCACACAAACTCACTTACCACACATGAAAAAAATTAAGCCTCTCTATGGCAAAAATACCAAAAGAGAGAGAAAAAAATCAGTCTCTTAAGTTGCCAGTTTTCCCCCTTTTTAGTTCAACACAAATGTATTTAACCTTTAAAAAAAACAAGTAAGACAAACAAAAAAAAAAAACCCACAAGAAAAGTCAGGTATTATTTTCTTCCCCAAATGACTCTACAAATACAACTAAAGCTTTGCTCCACAGCAATAAAAGCATAATTACATTTTCCAAACAGCAGCACCAGTACCTCCTATTGGCATTCTTTTACCTCATTGATGTCAGCAGGTATTCAAAAGAAACTATACTGACACTACTGACATGATGCAAAAACCAAAGAGAGTCAGCAGGATCATCTTCCAATCAAACAGACAAATACAAATAAAAGCAACAGCTGTAAGGTAAAAACTGACACACTTCATTTTTACTTTCAGTTCTGTTTAAGTCTGTTTCAGCATTTCCAAGAGATAACCACAATCTCACAGCTACCAAAGTAATTCCAATTCCAGGTTTTGTCTCCTGAGCTGCAGAGATCCAAAAATCTCCTAATTTAGCCAGAGCCAGACTCTGGCAGTGAAGCAGACTCCGGGGAGAAAGCGAAGCATCTCTTGGGATGAGATAAAATCCTCCATCATTTCCATTAGGAGCCTATATTACCATCCAGGACTAATTTTGACACAGCTAAATTTAGGGAAGTCAAAATCTTCAAGATTTATAATTTCTAAATAAACAGAAGCAGTGTCTGCTCTAGACTTCCATTTGAATTCCAGCAAGAGATTGAATATAGCACAAACTAGGTAAGACACTGAGAAAGCTTCCATTTGGAAAATCTCAGTCTCAAAAAACCCCAAAATATAAAAAATAAATAGTTTATTTCTTTGAGGACAGATCTGAAAAGTAAGTGAGCAAAAGAGGAGTAGTAAATAGTCTGTATGTATCTATCAGTTTACTCCTGCAAGAAATAATTAAACAACTCTTGACAGTAACAAGAAGAATTCAATTTAGACACAGACAGTGGGTTCCACAGAACATGTATTTTTCTTCACCTCCAAAGCACCAAGCTCTACAATAAAGGAGTTCTGATCAGTGGTCCTGTGGAGACCACCAGGCTCAGTAGTAATTCAGACATGTATCTTGGATGAGCAAAAAGGAAGGGAAACTATTAAAAAGAAAAATCAGCTTCTGTGTCAAAGTTTTAAAGTTCTCAAAGTGCTGTACCATCACATCTCATAACATGGCTAGGCACACTGAAAAGCTACATTTTAGTAAAGTTTTATCCAAACTAGTGTTCTCTATTCCTCTACAGTTAATCATGCCAAACACTTCTGAACTGCTCTGGACGTGCTTTCTGGCCCTGTTTTTCCACACAACAGCCGAGCCCTGTGAGCAGCATCCTCGGCACTGGGGAGGGAGAAACACCCACACACAGACCCCCAAAAAAACCATCACAGTCTGAGACAACAGCAGTGCAGTGCCAGTCCTGGAACTTGGCACAAGAGCAAGGACTTCTCCCACAGCTGACACGATGGCTACTGGGGGGATCTCTGTGCAAAATTACAGCCTGGCGTGTGAGAAATGTGAAAAATAGTGATGATCCCCCAGTACAAAAATAATTGCTCTATACCAGTACAGAGTAACTGGCACACACATCTAAGCATCTATCTGCTGCTCTAATTGTTCCGTTCAAGGCAATCCTGAGTATGAATATACTGCATGTGTTTTAATAAATGTATAAACTCAAGTAAGTACCTTAAACACTAATGTTTCGGCACTGATCCCTTTGCTACACGTCAGGTACTCAGCATCATGTATTCAAGGAGACAAGAAAAACTCATTTTATTTACTTCTCATTACTTCATACCAATTTATCTTGCCCTGAAAATTGCTGAGTACTGGAAACTAAAAGAAGCTTGATTATCAAGAGCTTGGTTATCCATTATTATTAATATTATTTATTCCTATCTCTATAAGCAGCCCAAGTGCAGCACTAAGCTTAAAGCATCAGGACTTGCCACTAAGACCAACAAGAGCAAGCAGTCTGGGAATCTGAAAGCAGCAGACAAATGATCTTTGAGTGAAACAAAAATTTTCAAGTATTTCAAGAATAAAGAAGTCGCCACAATCTTTTTTCTTAATTATACTTGTTCTCTAGTACTTCTGCTGTCACTTTTTTGATTTGACTCCCTACAACCACACCCTGGACTTAGGCTAGCATTACCTCAGGAAGTGTACACCATAAACGACACACACACAATCAGGATTGCTCTCTCAGAACCAGCTTTCCCCAGAAATAGCAGCTCTGAAACTCTAGAAAACAGAGATATACTAAATACCTTAGGAAATAATGTAAATTAGAATGTGCTTCCTACGACTCTTCAGCAAAAGAAGCCTACAAAAATGGGTCTGCATAAAAATGAATAAATAAATTAATCACTCAGGGAACTTGGGACCTCAGCAATGGTTTTGGAATAGATGTTTAGTACTTTCATCATCTTGGCTGTTCAAAAAACATAGCAAGAAAGAACAAACAGCAAAGACACATGACATGCAATTCCCTACATACACATGGGAAGAACTCAACAAGGTTGGAGGCCCTGACTTTACAGTAAAACAATAACTACATATTAGTAAGTAATTTTCTCTGGAAATATCCCAGTTAAAAGCAACGCTAAGTTTATGTCACAAAATGAGAAAAATCAAGATAAAATTATTTATTTTTCATTTGTTTTATAGGCCAAGAGAATGATATATTTGGTTACCAACAGTTCTGCTGATCAATCTGAATAGTCTTGTTAGACTTGTGCACAGTATCAAGATTTATATCTTGCTTCAGATGAGCAATTAAGATGTAGAGCAAGGACTTTTGTTTGATCAGAGTTTAATTCAATACTGTGTGTAAGTATAAATACATTAAGTTAACAATCAGAAGTAGTAAACTTAAGGAACAGTTAAGAGGCAATTTCTTCTCCCCAGATGGAGGTGACTGAAGGCTGCTATTTACAAAATTCAAATCATACACTTAAAGATTATGTCACTGTAACTTAAATTAGTCTATATATTTTTAAAAATAATTCTATTTTACGTGGCAATAGTGACCTACCTTTTGGAAGGATCTTTTTGAAGGCATAATGAGATTAGTTTTCTAAAGGATTTGCCATACTTTTTCATCATTTCCTTGTCCTCTACACCTGTCTCTAAAGTGGGAGGGTCATTTTGAAGCGTTAGCATTAAGACCTAAAATAAACCCAAAAATGAGGTGTTGTAAGCAAAACCAATTTGAAACGTAGAAATTAAAAGAGGAAAAACACTTCACAAAATACATCTATCTAGATACCTTGAGTTGCTATTGAAAATGAAGTAGTACTAACGACTAGCAGCATTAATAACACAGCTAACAGCATTAAATAATACAAAGTGATTGTTACTTTCATGGGAGGGTATTTGTGGTAAGGTGCTGCTCCTGTTGCTAACTCAATGGCTGTTATCCCAAAACTCCACATATCGGCCTTGAAGTCATAACCTCGCACCTGAAACGGAACCAGAAGGGAGAACCAAAGTGGTAACGTCTCAAGTTCCAAAATTAAAAGACAGAAGGTTTTAAATTTTTTTATTCGCATTAGAAATACCTGCTCCATTACTTCAGGGGCCATCCAACAGGGAGTACCAACAAAAGTTTTCCTTACTTTGTTCCGAGTAACATCACCTCCAGTTGCTAGAAATGCACTGACACCAAAATCTGGGAAAGAGGAGAAAAGTTGAAATCTGTTAAATTACCAACAACAAAGCAGAAGTTTTACATTTTAGAAATTTTTTCAGTTCCTAAAGGTATACTTATAGAAACTCTCCATTGTAGAGCTCCACGACAAACTGTTCATGAAATAGAATAGATGGTATAGTTTTATCAGGGAAATCCACACAAAAACATCCTCGAATTTAACCTCCCAGTATGTCTTCCTGAGTAAGGCTGCAAAGGACTCCAGTACATCTGTCACTTAAGGTTTTCAAATATGCACTTTGAGCCAAGGTTTGCATCTGCTATTGTTCAAAGACAAGGAGCTTCTTCTGCATAGCAGCTAAATATGAACGTGATTTGAACAAGAGGGAATATCATATGAAATTTAAATTTTTACAGGAATTTAACAAACCAAAGGCAATCAGCAAAGTCATCAATAATATGTATTTAATAGTAGACCAGGACATGAATAGCTTTTTCCAAATTCTAAAATAGAAGGGGAAAAAAAAAGGCTCAGTGTTCTGGTAACCTGTTACTGCATCAGTGACAGCTGTATAAAAGAGGAAGGCGTGGAAGTGGAAGAAAGAGCAGGTTCCCAATGTATGCAGAAATACTGTCAATTTTGAATGGAGCTATAGGAAGAGTATTTTCATTTATACTATTTAAAATCCAGCTATCCTGATATAGAGCAGTTTACTATAGACTTCAATTTATTTCCTACTGCTTTGCTATTGTTACCTGATTCTAAGGTTGAAAAAATAAAGCGCTCCAGTAACCACAGAAAAATGTCGTTTTCTCATTATTTGACACTGGCATATAAAGCCCTTAAAATACATGTTTACATGGTAGTTTGAAAGCATCATTTATATAAAAATTACAGCTTCTGTTATAGCCATTTTTATCACCAAGGGCTTTCAGTGCTCTGTCAGCCACTGTGGACTGTGGGAGGCCTGGCACCGTGCTGGGGGAGCAGGCAGGTATCATCTCCTGCTTCCTCTGCTTTCCAGATAATCTGACAACATCTCGGGAGATGGACTATGAGCCTTGCTCTTAGGAGACCAAACAATTTGATCCTTACAGGCTACAGCTCAAGAAGCACATCAATGCACTCAGAGGAGGTTTGAGGTGCTGAGCTCTATCCATCAGACAGCACTGCCAGACAAATGGCAGATGTGCCAAAAATAGTTCTCAGCGAGATGTATCTCATGCATGTCAGTGACTAGTTAATTTATAGTCACAGGGAATGAAGGGCAGTACTCACAGACTGTTGGATCCCCAAGAATTATTACAACTACTTGCAGAAAAAAAAAGAAATTAACAGAAATGGAAGTTTCTACTATTTGCAAGCTGTTTAGGGTGCATGGGTGAATGAAATGGAAACATTAAGAGGACATTAGAAAGTTCCTTTATATATTTGATGGGACACAGAGAAATACTGAATAATTCTGGGTCAAGTGTCATTAAACACAAATCCTGAAATCTGAAACTGGGTAACTTGTGGCTACAGCACCCCAAAAGGAATAGTTCAAAGCCAACAGAAAAATTTTTGCCCTTGATATCAGTTGCCCTTGATCCAGCTGCAATTACCTTTCTCTTTTATTTATCCATTACTCTACCACCACCATTACCTGCTATTTGTACAGAGCCATCCTCACCCAGAAGAATGTTGCCAGCCTTCAAATCTCTAGAATGTACAAACAGGGGTTAGCATGAAAGTGCATACTGCACATGTTATGCAAACAAATAATTATTGCATATTTGAATAGTTTCACAAGACAGCATTTTCAAATTTAAACCAGAAAAAGAAGCTGAGGTGTAAAATGTAACCGAATAACATTAAAACAGAGCACAGAACTCAAACTCTCACAAATTTTCACATATAAAAAGAGCAGAATTCAGCTCTAGCATAAAATGAGCAGAATGCAGGCATAGTTTTAAAGAAAATAGATATTTAGGTCCAGAGTCTGTTTTACCACATTTTACAAATATATTCTCACAAACTGAAACCTTCCAGACTGTAAACCAAGAATTAATGCTTTTCCACATCCAAGTGCACCACTAATGAAAAAGAAAGTTGAAAAAAAACTCTCCTTTTCAATCTCTTCAGAGAAGAAACCTATCTTCAAGAAAGGTAAATGTACTGTACATTTCTACCCAATTAAGGTATTAAAGCTAAGGAATCACAGCCATTTTTTTGCTATAGGGTACAGGGATGAAAAGTATTCGCACATTGAATGTGTTGAAAATTTAGTATGTGCTTAAGAGTTAACAACATCCATTTAACACACTCTTCACATGTAATGTTCAGAAGAAAACTTTGTGGTTGGTTTGGTTTGTTTATTCTTCTTTCATAGAAACATGCACTCCATTCTTCATGCACAGTTTAAAACTGTCATACAGAAGCTATCATAACAAGACTTGGGAAAATTATTCTTTCCAAGTTTATTGTATTTACATTACTACCGAAAGGTAACATAACCTGTTTCCTCATATTTTTATATTTATAAACATATAAAAAAGAATGTATTGAAACAACAGAACAAGATCCCTGAATAATTCTGAAAACATCTCCAGCTAATAAATGCCCCCTGACACAGCATTGCCTGAACTAAACCACAGCATCCACCTATAAAGTACATGGGAAATTGAAGGCACAGTGTTTCAACTTCAACAGGACTTCTGCAGAGTTTTAAAAAGGAGAAATCTCAGATGTATCATACAGATGTCTCTTTTTATCTTAAGGTACTTTAAGAATAGACAAGGGGAATTCACAAATCTGACCTCAAAGAGTCCTGTTATCCTTAAAATCTCATGAATGTGCCCTTCACAACAATATCAGCTTAACAGAACACTGTGAATTAAGGTCTGAGGCAGATCTTTGGCATTCCAGACCAGAAATCAAAATAACTGTTCTTTATTTCTCCATTTATCTCAATTTTCTCTCTGCAAAAGGAGGAAATAGCTCTTGATTTACATTGGCAACAGTTCATTTATGAGACATAAGAAGTACACATAAAGAACAATTACTGTGCTACATCTGTACCCCTCCATTCTGAGAGCCCTGTCTGCAGCAAACCTGGTTTGGGGTAAAAGAAACAGAGCTTGAAACAGCTTGAAACAGAGAATCTACTGCAGGCACCTTCCTTAAAAGAAAAATTCACCTCAATAAAATTAATAGGAAGGTCAGAACACACTTCCAGCAATGAAACAGTGGGAACAACCTCTGGGTTCCTACAGCAGACATGCACAGACCACCCCAGGGGATCTGCACAGTTTACAGGGAGGCAGCCAGGGGAGAGAGAATACCCAGGAGACAGCAATCATTAGATGCAAATTCCACATTAGATACCAGATATTAGATGCAGTTCCACAGCACCAATCCCAGCTTCACATGTGGTCATAAAAAAAGGTCTGTAGAGTTGTAATAGATATTTACTGATTACCAGGAAAAAAAATCATTTTGGGTGGAGTCCCCTTGCACTCAAGATTACAATAACAATAAAACAATTACAATAACAATAAAAGCAATAACCAAGTCCCAAAACACATCCCATAAACTAGAATCAGATTAGGTAGCTGGAGCACCAGCAGGCACAGGACTACAGACCACAGTTCTGGCATGCTTATCACAGAGAAACCTATCCAAACTAGAAGAGAGAGGTAGGATAAAGACCCAGGAAAATACGAAATATTAGTGACAAACTGCAACCAAGATTACAGCACCTGCCTGAGCACTACACTTGGTAATTCCTGACCACATTTGCAGTATGTGAAAGAGGCAATACAACTTGCTTGGCCAAGCCACGGCAGCTGACCAGAATCAACAAGCTACAGTCAATTCTGAAAATGATTTTCACTAAGTATATGCTCCTACCTGTGAATTTGCCCATTCCTGTGTAGATAGTCTAAGCCCTCCAAAACTTCTTTAAGAATTGTTGCTATTATGGGTTCTTCAAGCACACCATTTTTGTGCTCTCCTCTGTTGACAATATACTTTATTATATCAAGCATTGAACCTGTATTACAGAGCCAGGAAAGAAAAAAGCATATACAAAGCATTGTCATATCAGATTCTTTAGAAAGCTGTATTTCTTCATTCTTTCTATGCTCCTTTAATTAAATCTTTGCATGTATGTGTAAATGCTTCATGTAACCAGCTCTTAGAATAAAGCATAGCACTAACCCATCCAAACGAGATACAGAGCACTGCTTTTTGTCAAAAATACCATAACACTTAATGTTCCATTAGAAAGATCTGCTAACAGCTTGCCAAGCAACCACTTCTTAAAAATTCAGGAGTACCCCATATCTGAACAGATATGCACTGCAAAGATCTTGGTTAATTATCCAGTTTAGATTGTGGTTCATGTGTAAACATGTGGTGTAAACATGCAGAAGGAAGGTTGTAAGGAGACAAATGCAAACAAATGATACATCCTCAGTTAAATGTTAAAATGTTAATTGTTAACACACAGTTTGACACTGAACTTCAGTTATTATACATTTCAAGGCATTTAATGGAAACATTTTCTTTTTATCCAAGCATTATTGGACAGCCCACAGTAAATTCCTGTCATGAATCACTGGTTTCTCTCATGCTCTGTGCTTGCTTTTGCTTTTCAATTTTGCAATTCAAGCAAATGCAACACAACAAGTGGTATGAGCACTTCCCACCCAGCATCATGGAGAAGCAGCCTGCTGCCATCAAGATTAATCTTGAACAACATCTTGTAACTACCAGGACCATCACAACTTATTTTGGAGCTTCTCTTTTCTAAGCTACAACAGTAAGTTCAGCCCCTTTTTTCTCCTTCCAGAGCTGAACAAGAATTTTATACCATTAACCATCATCATAAAAAAATGCAATGAGTGTTTGGTTAGCTTAAACAATAAAAAGGATGCAACTTGTGTAATATTTGGCCTGGGATGAATCTTGCTTGAATAAGGAATGAGTAATACTCATTATGAAATCAGAAATTTATGCATTTTTATAAAAATACAGGGGATTCTAGAGAAACACCATGGAAGATCACACTGACAGAATTGACTTAATTCTAATCAGTTTTCCCTACACAGCCTTAATAGAGAATTTTGATATGTTGATTCAGAATGAAAATTAAATTCTGTTTATGTAACTACTGTATTTCAGTAGTTCTTAGCCAGTCCTTTGAATACAGATATAGAAACTTTGTAAGCTTGCACATTATTTAGTTACAAGCCTACATCTCGAGGTTCATCCTATGTGGTGTCTACCCCTTTCTCATGAGTCAGTTTAGATCAATGAACTCAAAGGTGGTACATTAGGAAAAAAATCTTACAATTGCCTTGCAGCTGAACAAGTAAAACCAGTAACTTACCCCCACTTAATAACTTCATAACCAGCCAAAGTTCATCCTTCACCACAAAAGATGTGTAATAGGTCACCACATTAGGGTGATTGCACTGACTCATTGCTTGAATTTCTTTCTGTAAGAAATACAAAGCCCAACACAACAGAGCCAGCTATCAGTTTTGCTAACATAAAGTTTAATTTCCAAAGTGAAATACTATAATAGAACTAAAGTATGTAAAGAGTATACACCAAGGCATTAAAACATTTTAATTTACCTAAAGATCTGCATGCAAGAAAAAAAATTATTGCTAAGAACATGAGGGAAGTTTGGCCAGTAGATACAGGCATAGCTACATCACTTTTCTTCTGAGAACAGCAAAAAAATGACTGTTAAAGTCTCAAATTCACAGGAAGCAATGAAGAATGAGTAGTCTCCAAGAGCTGACGGTGTGGGTACAGGCTGGACAACAAAATGCAAGGCAAGATCAAAATCGACTGCATTTTCTGTTCACAGGGGATGTGAAGAGAGAATGGGAACAGGCTGGAAAGGAGGAGGAAGCTGTCAGACAGAGGACACAGCACCGCTGGCTCAGCCACCGTGGGACGGACAGGTGGACACAGAGCCACGCAGTCACACAGAGATGGAGAAAACCAATATTACAGACCGAGGTCACAGGAAACAATTGCCTGGAGGAACACACAGTCACCAGCAGATGCACAACGTGGCACTGCCAAGTAACCCCGCTGTGACACGCCGCAGCTGGACACGTCCAGAATGGCTGCCTTGTATGTTAATTCAGGCAGAGCCCTTTTTCTGTTCACTCTTTCACGTAATTGTTCTGTAACACCTTTCTGGCGGCTCTCGTTCTCCTGCCAGTCCTTCACACAGGGGCACGAGGCCTCTGCTGTGCTGGAGGTTTGGCCCCAGACCGATTTAAGCTGCCACAATCCTGCTTCTCCCTCTCCACTGCAGCCACAGAGCCCCGACCCACCCCTGGTGTAGAGGACGTGCTCTGGAGGGCGAGCCAGTGCAGAGGCTGATCCAGGCAAAAAAACCTCTTCCTCCTCTCCTTCCTCCCTGAAAAGCAACTGCTTCGAGGTGGACTCTGTTTCCCTCTGACTCAACAGTACTTGTGCAAGTTAGGCACTATGCAGATCCCACTTAGGTCGGTTAAAGCTGCCACAAATGCCATTTTCAACTTTCTACTTCATTTTAGCAATTGTTTGAAAGAGGTTTTTTGTTATTGCAATGCACTCAAAATCACAGCTGGTTTCTAATAAAAAGTTAATTATATGTATTAAAGGCTGGGATTTAATCTCATGACGTTTGTTGGTGACTGTTAAAGTCAGGCTGTAGTTTGACACACATTACAGCTTGTTCTGTTGCCCAAAGTCATCCTCCTTAGACAACTTCTGGCCCCTGAACCACAGAGGGAAGAATGCCTGGACAATGAATCAAGGAGACAGCTCCCCTCATCGCCCAGAAGACAGTAGGTGGAAAACAGAAGAGAGACATGTGGGGCACATTTCCCTCTCCCAGAAGACATGTCATCTTAAACACAAGTTAAATTACTGCCTCGGGTTCTTAATTCAGCATCCCATTCCAAACCTGAACTGTAACTCTCCCGCTCCTGGTTACTATTTAATTTTTTACAGTTTTATTATTTTCCTATGCTGGTAATATTACAGTGACTCAAAAAGTCCACCTGACACCACTGGACAAAAATGCACCTCATATATTTTTCTCAGATATTAATAATGCAGAAATGTAACTCATTGACTGAGATAAGCTTCACTATCTTTAACTGTGAAGTGCTTTGAATATTTTACCTCCCTGCATCAACACGTGGGCAACAACTGAGCTACCACAGTAACCATGGCCAAAGGCACCTTGTGTCTCAGCTTTCACGACTTTTTTTTCAAAGAGTCTTTGCAAAACAAAAATAAACAAACAGAAAGCACCTCATGAGAGATAAGGACTGAAATTTTAGTCAGGAAAGAATTCATTTCAGACTCGCAGTTCTAAGAAGCTCCTATCACAAATAGAATAGTGAGCCTCCACAGACTTCAGTTATTTCACTGTGGTCCGTGATATGCACAGATGAGAGAGAAAAGCATTCACTGAAAATACACTGCCAGTGAAACAGCTTGCAGCAGAACATCCAGGAGAACACACTGGAGCCTTCTTCACATGCACCTCAACTTAGACATTCAACAGCAGCAAGGAAGTGACAGCAATTTCAGTCCCTCCCTCATCCCTCTGCTCTCCCTGCCTTGCACAAGCACAGGCAGCGTGCCCGGGTTAAAAGCCAACCTCTTTCAGCCAGGTCACTCCTGATCCACTGCACCAGGCAGCTGCATAAAAATGTCTCTCAGCCTAAGGGCAGGTGGGTGACACAGTTAATAAACAACTGGGAGACAGCTCCTTTCTGTGCCCAGCTGCTGCACACGGGGCAGGCCCCGCTCCAGGTGAGCAGGGACGGGAGCAGGAAGGGGAGCAGGAAAGGGAGCAGGAAAGGGAGCAGGAAAGGGGAGAAGGAAAGGGAGCAGGAAAGGGAGCAGGAAAGGGAGCAGGAAAGGGAGCAGGAAAGGGGAGAAGGAAAGGGAGCAGGAAAGGGAGCAGGAAAGGGAGCAGGAAAGGG
>VZRO01007813.1:83520-98855 GCA_013397915.1 Daphoenositta chrysoptera | reverse complement strand
AAAAAAAAAAAAAAAAAGTACGTTTTTCTGTGTTTTCTTCTCAGACAGAGATGACTTACAATGGGACGTTCTTCACCACATTACTAAGACGTGCTGACAATGCAAAAAGCTTTCTAGGTTTAGGATAAAGCCAAGATACCTGGTTTCTTCTTTCTCCTGCTTTTTAAATACTCTAATACACAATACACTGGAGTCTGAGAGTAAAGTCAATTTGTGCAGTCTTCATTCTCAGTTGGACCTGCAGACATATAAAACCCGTTTGGAAAAGCAGTTTCATGCCCTGAAGGCAGAGCCAGGCACTACGTAGCTGTGTGCCTCCTTCCTCCTAAAGATGTTCTCTCCTCCTCTGGCTCACCAGGTGAACAACCAGGGATAGAGGTAAGGAAAACCTGAAACTTTCACATCTGCTCAGAAGACTCCTTTTGTCTCCTCTACTGAACAAGTAGAAATGTGAAGTGCTCCAGAGGAGCAGCTACCAGAAACCAGACTGCCCAGATGAGCATTTCCTTGGGAGCCAACAGACTACAGAAGTAATGCACTACCATACAGTGAAACTAAATTGTCACAGACAACCATTTAGCAAAACAAATTAGGATCACAGAAAACGATTGCACAGAATAGATTACAGTCAACTATTCCTTGTCAGAAGGTAGGGCTTCTTCAGGTTCATTGTGCCTTACGGGTCTTCCAAAACCCTCAAAGCAGAGACTACTAACTACACCAAACCAAAGCACAGACTGGTTTAACAGCCAGTTTCTATTTAGGAAACTGATACAGTATGATGAAAGCTCAGGCTGGATAAACCATGAAGCCTTTACATCCAGTTGTCACCTGCAGAATAACGAAACAAAAGGATTACCCATGGTCAGACTCAAAAAAAACCACCAAAAAACCCAGCTTTGTAAGAACGATGGGGTTTTTCCACTACTGGAAAAGTCATTCTGCCACAGAGAAGTTCTCTTTACCAATTTCAGAAGTTAGCAGTGAAATAATGCAATTCCAGACCACACCAAGATGCCGACTGCTCCCATTTCTCAACAGACAGCAGGTCAGAGTTTCGTCTTGTCCAGGTGTTTTTGGTGTCCTGCTCTGCAGCGTGAGCCTGCCCTGGGAGCCAGCCTGTCCCCTCACACCACAGACCACACACTCCCACATCCACCAGAGCAGCACAGCCTTGGAACTGCTGCCAAATATCCGGGTTCACACAACAGAAACCTTCTCAAGAGCTGCTACCTAGGGCCACACGTCACCCCTTCCGAAAGAATGTACACTAAAAGGAGTTTTCTGCATTCCACTTTGCATGTATTTCACAGAGAGCATATAAAAACTCCACAAATACTCATCTGGGATTTATCTTAACAAGTTCCTTCAAGTTGTTCTAAACTTGACATAGAGGCATTTTTTCCTCTCTTCTTCTTTTTTTTTTTTTAATGTGAATTTAACCCTTGCAGGATCTGACTTGGCAAAGAGAATAAGGATATTTGAAAAACTGTGATCAACAAGTGACATAAATATTTTAGTTTTAACTAAACTAAAGAGACTAATATTTTAACTACTGATGAAAAGTAAGTTATAACATCAGCTGTGTAAAGCTCATTTACACCTCCATACTGAACTCTAAATCCTTCTGAAACTTAGCTTGCTCACAGAAAATGAGTCATTATTTCCCTTTACACCTTCACGTGACAAATACTTGAGTTCTTAAGAACCTCACGATAATCATATAAATACAATTTACTAACAATTCCTGCCCACTCTGTGTTCTTAATTCATGCTGGGATCAAATCTTTCTCCTTATAGCTCACTTGGATACTACTTTGCTTATCCTAGCAATTATGACATAATTCACTTAAATACACTAAGTGTTACATGAAATCTATGCCCACAAATAGAACTGCTACTTTTGCATTTTAAACATTCAACAATTAATCCCCTTAACTCCTCATTGAATTTGGTTTGCAGTTGGACATCTAAAAACACCACTATTACCACCGGGTTACTCAATTGTTGTATTCACCTTTTTGTGGGAAATTAGCTTAACCCAGCTTATCCCATACTACTTTTTAAAAGCCCACTGCATAAACAATCCAGAAAAACCTCTCCAAATACGCTATACAGATATTTCTGTGATTGCAATGAAGTTATTAATAGCCTAAATGTCGAGATCAAAATGATTATACACTATAGAAAAGTTCTGTGCAAGCATTAATACAACCTGTGCTAAGGCCAAGATAGAGCAAGCTTCAGCATTAACCAGATATCACATTCTCCACACAGAAGGAAAAAGGCAGGGGGATTCACAATCAGCAATAAACCCCCACACGCAGGAAAAACAGCCACAGCAGGGAATGACCTAGCTTTTTGAGCTATTCTCTTTATTTCCTCACTAAAATAGTAAAAGCACTGGTTATAACAGATGTTCTGCCTAGGTAAATTATAGAAAGTATTCTGAGGTTTCCTATGTTATAGTTCCCTGTCAAATCTGCAAAACAGAATAAAATTTTCTGCCAAAAAGCACATGAGAATAGAACTGCTTTCCTGAACACAGAGGGTTCTAGCATCAGAGTACAGCAAATAAGGGTCAATCACAAACTAATTATTCAGGAAATAAGACAAACTGAAACTGTACAAGGAAGTAGAGAAGCTCTATCAATGACCTGGAAAATACAAGTCTTATTTCCCTCCATCAGAGAGCCCAGACACACTATATTGCAGGATCTCCTCTGAAACATCTCTTACCTGAAGAATAATCAGCTAGCACCACCACCCATGCTTAAAAGAATTTTAAGAGTTCTACTCTCACTGACAAAGGTATTTAGGAAATCTGTGGCTAGAAAGTGAAACCAGATATATTTAGATCTGATATAGATTTATATAATAGTGACTGTGTTCAGCTTTAAAATGAAGTGTCAGCCTAAGTGATGGCTTTTTGCTTTGAGACCCTTCCTTGCTAAGGAGATTTCTGCCTGGAGCCACCCAGAGCTCAGCCCTTGCCAGCTTGGTCCGATGCCATCAGCACACTAAGGTCAGGCTGGAAACTCCAAGGATGACCATTAACTCTGCTTGGGGCACTCAGGTAAACCTGGCAATAGGCACAGAGTTAGAAAGGGAGGATAAAACATAGAGACTGTGCCCACCACCTCCTTCCACCTCACAAGTGCCCTCCTCTGCTCCCTCCCAGCTCTCCTAACAGAGACAGGCAAGTGCTGATGTTAAACCCCAGTCTGAGATCATTTTTTCTTTGTCATGGAGGTTTTATTTAGTATAACTCTATTAATATAAGCAAAATAAATGAACTACCAAAAACAAAGCTGCTGTGTTTGTTAAGAATATGGGAGAAACAATAAATTAGTGCTGGCTCAAGGTGACACTTTCTGCTGAAGTTCAGTAGAAGTAAAACCATGTCTCACTACAAGAGAAACACATCCTGCTACCCTGTACAGTCATGTCACATCCTGCACTGTCTTGCCTTTGAAGCTGCAGTAGTAAGACTTTTGGTATCCCAGCTCCTTTACCAAAGATTATCCACTTATCCACAAAGATTATCATTATCCACTAATACTGTATTTAGTGCAGAGCATTTCAACACTGGAAAACTTTTATCCCTATCAGTCACAAAAAAAAAAAAAAAAAAAAAAACCACGAAAAAAAAAAACATTCCTGCCCTTTTTAAGAAAGTACCTACAAAGGAATTCACATCTCTTGGGTAAGATAGTGTGCCAACAAAGTTGAGGATCAACTTTTAGAAGTGCATCCACAATGCCTCTCCTTTTGCCTGTCTTTGAATACAAAATTGCCTATACTCCATTCACACTTTACACTGAAAGATGTAGACTTGTTACAAAGAAAAGTGGGGTGATGCCAAAAATCCAGGCAGCTTAATGCTCATCTGTGTATATCATCACAAAAAATAACTTTTAACTAAGTACTTTATGGCTTTGAGTTCTTACATGCTAGCCATAGAGCTCCCTGGGAGCCTGGACATTTCCAGATCTGGTGTGAGAGCATCTTTCCATTCATAAGCAATCCACACCATGCAAATGTCAGCATCACAGCAGGTAAGGAAAACCTAAACCAAAGCAGTCCATTTTCAATGGATGTTATTTTCTCCCTGACTTGTCCTTTAAAATAGATGAGTCCTCTATATAAAGTTGAAAGGGAACTGTCTAGGGAAACCCTCTATTATAAACATTACTCAAGATTAAATTCCTTTTGCTCCGCTCCACATCTCAATTATCTTCATAAAAAGTGTTATTTATAGGTGAAAAATGTCTATATAAAAACCATCCACAATCACCACTATTTCAGACTTTGGAGTTATCAGAACTGGAATTTGCCTTGAGGAAATGCCAGGACAAGACTGGTGTGATGGCAGGCCCTGCCCTGACCCCTTGTGATGTGGTCAGTGCAACAAACACCACTTTTTAAGGCAAGCAGGTATTTTCTGTGGCTGAACAGGTCACAAATTCATTCCTTTCCTCCTTATTCCCAGGCCCTGAAGGTCCTGTGAACCAAGCAGACAAACCAAACAGATTTCTTCTTCATCCCCCTACCAGCTACAAGATTCCTGGGCATCACAGCAATTACTCCCTTCCTTCTGCTACCTCTGAGGGCTGCCTCATGTCTTTTGTATCATCTTCCAGTCCAGACTGTGATTGTTATATTGATGTTATTGATATATTATATTGATACAGCAAACAGGGTTTGGGTTATTGGGTTACCTGGTTACCCAGGTATTGGGTTTTGACCCAATATGCAGATGGGCCAGGTGATTAGAAATAATAAGTTAAGTTGTATTATAAATTCTATATTATTTAGTTGATAAGAAATTGTAAGTTAGGATCTAGTCAATTAGAAATCTTAGGTTGTCATAATATAAATTCTGTATTATGCTACTTATAAATAGTTCTAAACTCATTCTGTTTGTAGCAATCCTGTGCCATTCCAAGCATAATTCGTGTTATAGTAAACATAATATCTTGTTAAGAAAATAAAGCTTAAATTGTAATTACATTTTAGTGCCATCATCATTCTGCCAAGGATCCCTGAAAGAGGCTTTCTGTTACTTGATTATCAGATTCTCTGGAGAAAATAGATCTTATTCTCTTGTGCAGAGTTTGCGTCTCATGCACTGCAAAATTATTCTGCTTGCAAATGCTAAAAAAGAAGGGTATGGGGGGGAACAACCAACACACAGAGACAACTTAATAAATTCAGCTGAACCTAAACAGAACAAGTAAATTAGGTAAAACCATTTAGTTCTGACCCCAAAATATGATGAATCTTTAATAAAATATGCTACTTAAAACATACAGTATATTAATAGGCATCAAATGTGAAATGCAAATAAAATATCTCTGCTCTAGTTTGCAGAATTTATGCTTTTCTCACATGGTCCATGGCTTTCAGATCTGCTTGAGGTATCCTACAACCACTTTACACACCTAGTCTGCTTACACTCCCTTCACTACCATGTTTCCAAAGTTGAGATTATGCAGTAACATAAAGTATAGCATTTTAAGAGCTTAATGAACGAAAGGGTATGAAACTGAACTGAGCAGTGCAGAGTCAAGTTCTATACCTGGAATGATCTCTCCTTTCAATCACATTATCTTCCACATGAGCTGTCATGTTAAGAAGAAAAAAGGTGAAATGTGTTACGTGTAAGGCCAAAATAAACTATATTGTGTTTCAATATTAATTTTACTGTAATTTCCAGAAGTTGCAGAGCAGGAATTGGGAATACAATACCACCAAGAAATAGCACGTATCACATCAGACAGCAAAGAGGGTGTTCAGCTTCACTCACCTGGTGAATACCTAAAATGCCTTCACTTTCATATCAGCATTTAAAGGTAACTTGTGAATTCACCAAACTTAAGAACTAGAAAATGCATGTGCCACTGAAAAATTAGTAACATTACATATGACAGTCATTATTTGAAGAGACTTGAAGGAATACCTTTCTTTGGGCATAATGAAAAAAAGCTAGCTGTTAACCTAGCTCAGAAGGCAGGGGAGGGGATGAAGAGCTCTGAGGCACGAGGCCTTCTCCAGTTGTGGAAAAACTGGAGAAATTGTGGAAAACTTTTTTTTTTACAAAAAGGTTGGTTTGCAGTCAGATCCACCGTGGCCTCCTTCAAAATGAGAAAGAACCCAACTTCACTCACAGCTCAAATTTGTTAGGGAAGAGGAACCAAGGAGCAGAATGCATGGCTCTTCCACCCACGCTGCCGCTGCTCACACGGCCGCCCGTGGTAAGGACAGGTGTGGATGTACAGTCCAAAAAATACACACTCCTTCTGCATCTCCCAACAAAAAGCTCGAAAAAGAGTGAAAGATTCCACTTCATTTCAGAATCTATGGATTTTATCTGCCACGTTATTATCCGTTCATCCTCACATGAAAAGAAACACAGATTCTGATAATTTCGTTCTCCCCTCTGTTTCATCATCGATGTAGAAAGCATTATTCAGTGTGCATACAAGTCTTAACATCTGGAAGGCAAACCACACACTGAAAATGTCTCTGCACAGCTATGGGAAAGCTTGGTACCTGGTATTCAGTGTGGAACCAAAAGTTACCTTACCAGGACACCATCAGCACTCCACAGAACTCCCTGATACGAACAGGGCAAGCTGAAGATTTGCTGTGCTGAGTCAGATCTCCTGCCTAGAAAAAAGCTGTTAAAAAACAATTACTAATCATTCCTGAAGTAGCACTGTAAACAAATTCTGGTGTTGATTTAGTGGGCATATTTCATTGTTTCTCATTTAGTTTGAAAGTAAACACTTGGAACAACCCTAATACCATGAGCGCAGTATTTTCCAAGCCTTCCGGATGTCACCACATAGTGCATCATTCTCTTCCGAGAATGAAGAGCAGCAATCTCCAAAACAAAGGCATTATTGCCACTGTAGTATCACAAAGATCTCTAATTAATACAGCAGTGCAGAGCTACAAATCATCTTCAGCTAGTTCACCCCAAAAAAACGTGGCTCCTAGAATTTAAGTCTACTGTGACCAAACACTACAAGCAGTAAACTTACCTATCTCTCATATACTGCTTCTGATGAACCAATGGAAGAGTTGGAGCAAAAGAAATACTATCAAATCATTAAATTTTCATTAGGTGATTCTAATCTAGTTCTAATGAAGCTCCTATTATTAGTCTGAAGTGGCTTAGAGTCTGGAAGCACACGACAACAAGAGGAATAAATTATTAGCTTAAATTCAGTCCCTGTAATAAAATGTCCTCAAAGCAAAAAAGTGAGAAGGAAAAAGCAACTTTTTAATTAAATGGCTATGCTTCTGAATCCAATATGTTGCTTCTCAGAAGTCTAAAGCAATAGCTCAAGCTTATGATCTTGTTTGTGTTACTCCTAAAAGAACGAAACCATGATTAACAAATACACAATATTTTTCTGCTCTGTTAAACTATTTTTGTACCAGTATCCTGAAGCAGGTATACTTGGCACACAGACATTCAACATGGTCCTTGACCCTCAAGACCTTTAAGTACAGGATTCTTCTGAAAGCATGAATAGGAATACAGAAAAGCCTCAAATTTTCAGTCTGCTTCTAATTCTAATTTCTCCAAGTGCATAAGCATAGCTCAACTTAAAAACTATGTCACATAATCATTACATCAGCCTTATAGGACATTCTCAAGTTCCATCTATATTTAACTTACAATCAAAATACCTCAAAGGCATTTAGACATCCATAGGAATAATCAGGCTAATAAAATGATTCAGAAATTGTTATTTGTAAAGTCAAAGGATGAACAGAGACAGCTAATTTATCACACCGAAGTTTCACTGTGTTCTCCCCTAAAGCCACATACCTAGTCAAATACCATGGGCAAAGGACTGAAAATATTATCTCCACTAATGCCACAAAATAATTACTTCAGCTAACAAATGGAGAATACTGTTCTACCTTTCACTGAGCTTCTCTTGCAGGCAAGCTGCAGGACTGTCACGAACAGCAACCCTGGCAAAACGTACCTGGGAATTGTTCAGAGGGACTCTAAAATCCACCATCTTCATCACCATTCTCAGCATCTCACCACTGCCAGAGAAATTTTCTACAGAAGAGTCACCAGTCAACTGAAGCCTGCATAAATGCCAGGAAGCACGGACACTTCTCCAAGAAGATGAAGCTGCTTCCTCTTTACTTCCATTCTCCAAGTATCTATCTCCTCAAAGGTAACCAGCTCTCAAAGTACCTCTGACTTGACAGCAGTTTCAGGAAAAATTAGCTTCCTCCAGCACTGTTAGGTACCGATTGATAGCTGGTTTGTCCCTGTACGCTCCCCTTGTTTTTTCTCAGTAATAATACACGTTCTGCCTCAGGGCAGGGTTGGGTTTTTCCCCCCATCTGCTCAGTCTAGCACTCCCAGGCACCCTCCAATCCCAAAGGATATCTCCAGCCAGCAGCCCCGTGCGGGAGGAATCTGCATCAGCACCGCACAGCCCTGAGGTCAGCAGGGGAGGGCAGCAGCCGAACCCCATCACAGGAGGCAGGAGAGGAGCATCCGACACTGCTCGTTCCGTTTAGAGCTGCTCCCACAGCTACACAGAGCCTAGAACAGTGCGTAGAAAGACTGATAGATACATATGTGTATATATGGAGAGAGACTTTTCCCTTCTCATAAGGAAAAAGGAAAGTTTTAGAGAAAATTCTTTCCTCAAGATTTTCGTTCCACGCCAGTGTCGCCTCATCCCGACACTGCTGGATGATAATGTTCTTAAACCCACGAGCTTCAGCCGTGCAGCCCTTGTGCACATCCAGAGACCTTCAGACTTGGCAAGAAACTGTGAAATCTAGTAGAGATTTCATCCTGCTGGAAAGGTTATGCTGTAAAAGGCAGAAATAAGGAAAAATCCACTCATTCAATACAGCTCATTCTTCATTTACATAGGGTCAGTAGTATCAACATATATTAAGTGTGATTTTTTTGGGGCTGGGAAGAAACTCACTTTTAATTTTGGGCACCAGAAAATGTCCTAGTGACATACCTGTTTTCCAGGTCCTGCAAGCATAGCTCTCCTCAACCTCTGCTCAGCACTATCCCTGTGACTTCAGCAAACCCAAGAAGGTAACAAGAGTAGCTAACTTAATTTGATTTTTAGGGCCCATTCTTTAAACATCAAGAATTACTATTACTAGAGGAAAATAAAGATTCTATCAACTGCTGCCTTACAGTTCCAAATTATTTTGGAAGGTGAAATGGGGGAAGAGAGAGAAGCAAGGGAGGGCACACAAAAATGGAATATGACCTAGACAAGCAGCCACTGTATGAGCCACCCACATCTCCTTTGCATGGAGAGCTCATTGTTTTTTCCCCTGAAGCCAATCAGAACAGATGTGGTTTTGTTTCCAGTTAACAAAGAGAAGCTCCATTTGACAAACAGATTCTGGAAAAAAAACCAACTGGTCTCAGACCTAGGAGAAAGTGATTCTTCACTGAAAGAAAAAAAGTTAAACAGTTCTTAAGTTGTTTCAGAACAACATCTGACCCAATCTAAAACAGCTCTCCCACATCTGAACTTGGCTCCCCCATCAAAGCTGGTTACAAAAAGTGGTTCCACGCTGGAGGTGCAAAGCCGTGCTGTGCTAACACTCAGCAAGGGCCAAAAGCTGCAATCCCTGCAAATGTGGGCACACTCCCAGCACAGCAGCTCCTCTTCTGCACCCCTTGGAGCCAGGAGGTGCCAGAGGTATTGGGCTTTATCAAGAAGAACTCGGATGGAAGGGAAAGAAAAAGCACAGGGAGAGGAGTGCAACCAAAAGGGAAGTGGACAGGTCCGACTGGCAGGAATGCAGATTTTCTATAAATTATCATTACACAGCACGAACCAACTGCCTGGCACGTTGATATCTGTTCCTTTACCCTTCCAGTTAACAAGGTAACTTAAAAACAAGGTTTATATGCAAACCCAAAGGAAGTACTTTGGTTTTTTGGGTTTTTTTACAATTTACAGTTATCTTTTAATCCTTTCCCTGACAAGTCTGAATTCCAATTGCATGAGTTAACTTTTTTTTAAAATTCGCTATATTGTATAACAAAGTTTAAACATTGAATCACTTCAAGTCTAACCTCTTTGAACCAATGAAAACTACAGCCAAGTACAGCCGTGGCTTCGCTCTGGGTATTTCTAATGCAGAAAGCTCATTTTCATTCACAAAAAAAAAAAAAAAAGCCAAGACAGAGGTCCTTTCCCCAACACCATGTGGAGACAAAGCAAATAATTAACAACTTCAAGCTCTGCACAGCCTCATTAGCAGCACAGCACTGTGAATGTTCTACAAGGTGTTTTTAAATTGCACCATGAGCACTTTTACCCTAGCAACTGAATTAAAAGCCACTCCTTATTAAAATACTAAATGGGGGTTTAATATTTCCACAGCTTCTACAGATGGTTTTTAGCAGACAGAAAATCTCAACCAATTATTTCCCAAAACGTAAAATTTAATTTACAAAATTAAACCCTTCCTGTCAAGCTACAGCTGTATTAAGTTACAATTAATATTACAAAGGCTGTATTTAATATGTGCATGTACAATATGCTTAGGCTGCTGTAGTAACCTTTAAGGTTTATTGGTACGGAATAGAATTTACTTTGGAGCAGAATTAAGGCAAGCACACCATTCTTTTTACAAATTTGGTACAAAGACCTTAGGTAGCATTAAGTATTACTTATCAAATTATGCAGCTTCTCATGCAAGAATTTTGGAGATTTGCAAGAGCAAATATGAAATTTTACCATAGCATTAGTTGCTAGTGTGGTATTTCATTGAGCACAGTGTGATTTCATTCACACCACATACATAAAAAAAACTGAAAAAAAAAAAAAAAAAAAGCCCTTCAAATGTTAAAAAAAAATCCTGATAAGGCACAGGGATAAGAAATTTTGGGAAGTGTGAATGAGACACGAGCATCTTCTTAAGAGAACAACACAGAACTGCAATTTTACCTCTAACTATAGAAAGGCTTTTCAGAACAGGATACAGCATTACCAACGTGAACATGGGTTCCTGAGGATCATCACCAGAGACCACTCCACACAAAGATCTCTGATAACAACAAATAGAGTCTGTTCTCTGCCAGACAAAGAGCCATTAGCAATAGGTGCAGCAGGGGAAGCAAAAAAGCAAATACCATACCCCGGGAACACACCAAAGACCCCGGTGCCACCGACCAAGAGTGGTTCACCAGCTGCTTACAAAAAGAACCACAAAATCAGCAGAAGAGTCTTGCATGGTAACCTGTTCTACCCAAAATCCCAACACGTTTGACTTAGCAACACTGCACCTTATGAGGCAACAAACCACAAGGTATTTTTGAGCTCAAAGTTAGGAAAAAAACCCAGACAAACACGCAAGTTCAATTAAGGTAACGCTTTAATGATTTGCAGCCAATATAGGTAATCTGTCTCGTAAAAGTAACCCTTTATTTCAATCTAATTCTGGCTGTTTCCTAGCCAAATTAATTTTCCGAGTCAGTTGAAGCAGGAGAGAAAAATGTATTTTTAAAATGAAAATTAGCACCCAACCTAATCACAAAATAATCCACTGCTTCTCCATAACAGAATCCACCTTCCATCAATGCAGGATGACAACAAGTTGCATCTGGCAGAGAAGCACCAACTCCAAAGTCGCTTTCCCAACACAAGTCAAAGCCACTTGATCATATTAAGACCAAAACAAAAAAATAACCACCACCCAAAATAAAACAAAAAAACCAACCAGGATTTAATGCTGCTTTGTCTCATCCAGATGATGTTGGGCATATTACAATTTGAAAGGTAAAAAGACGATTTAAAAAAACCTGAAAATTAAATAAAGTGTTAATGTTGATTATCATTTCAATGTTTGTTCTGTGAAGATCTATCTATATTGCTTCTGAGGAAAAAACTCATATATGTACATGAAAAATTCAGAGATATCTATTTCAGTTATTTTATTTTGAAAACTTGGTTATAAACCCAAACTGTGTAAGAACACCTCTCATAGTATTGCTTTTATTAGCTGCTTCCTTTTAATCTAAGTCATGTTCATCTTACCAAAAAAACCCCAACAAAAACCAACAAAACCCACTCCACACCTGTTTAAATCCACTGAGCATTTTAATGCATTAAAATCTTAGAAAGAGATCTCCCAGGTCTTCACAAAATTAAATCTAGCTCTACCTTAATAGCAATTACAATTCTTATCTCTGTAACTACTACCAGAAGGTTGGTTGGATCCTCCTGTCCCAACAATTAGGAATCCCCTTCTAAGAGCTTTTGTATATGGACAGCCTGTATTAATCTGAATTATTGTAAACATTTCCTCGTAACTCTGTATTACAGAGCAATCAGAATGGATTTTTCACACTCCAGAAAATAGAAGCATCTCGGCATTAATGGGAAGATCCTCTTCCTTGCACCAACCCTGTCAATCACGAAGCCATGCAGCAAGGCAAACAGGGAACCTGATCCTGCAGGAAACCGACCCGGCAGAAGAACCAGTTCACTGTCAGCTCAATGCCATCCTTTCAGCAGCTGCCTGTTAGAGCAGATTAAATGTATCGCGAAACTGCAGACAAAGGCTTTACAGAGAGGTGGCCAGCCACCCAAAAAATAAAGCAGACTTGGAAAACCATCTCGTAAGAAGCACTCCTTAAAGCTAGTATTTTCTCCTCAGCAGGCACTTGAATCTCCCAGCCGTCACGGAGGATAAAACAGACAGGAAAATTTTAAAAAGCTTTTTCATTGGAAATCCATATTGTGTGGCCTTAGTTTTCAACATAGCATGTGGCTAGTCACAGCTAAGCAATAAGAAAACTTCGTGTTCTCACACAGAAGAAGAACAGAACTTCTCCAACTTCTAAATCCAAGGGATGGAGATGGCCCACAAGACCAACACTTTCATTTTATAGTCCCCACCAACACTTTTAAACATCCCTAAAACAGCCATTCGGCATCTGTGCTTTAGTTCCCAAAGAACCTGAGGTCCATTCTGTGTGGAAGCATTGTGATAAACCATTATGGTGTACCTTTCCTCCTGCAAAGCCCACAACGGTGCTTTAACATATTGTTATTTTTCTCACCTAGCTGGGAAAGGGCTGTTTGAACCGAACTGAGCTGACACAGCCCAGCTCCTCGGGGAGAAGTATGCAGCGCTTTCCAGAAGTGATCAGCTGTTTCAGCAAGTGGCAACTACTCCTGTTCTCAAAGCAATTAACCCTGGCACAGCCCGTGGAAAGGGCTGCTGCTGAACCAAGTTCTGACTGTGTCATTCTCTCCTCCCTCAGATATAAAAAAGATTCTTTAAGAGTCCCTTACCACATTCAATAAAACCAACAACATTCATCCTACAGCTCCAAAGTTATGTTAGCTTGTGGTCAAACACATGGAATTTACAGGGGCTTTGGTTTGGGAGGGTTTTTTTTTAGAAAGTGGGGTGAGGTGTGTTTGGTTGGGTTTTTTTTACTATTTTTAATAATAGTATCCAGACTAAATTCTATCTGATAGCAAGTCTCCTGTAAATTAAGAGAACAAATACAAGGTGTAATGAAAAAAGACATATTTGACCAAGCACAAGATTTTTTAGTCAAGTGGTACAAAATAAATCTCAGCGACTTTGAAAGAAAGTCGTGTAAGAAACCTAAGTTTACTAAAATTACGGCAGGCAAGTTGAGTGTGTCCAAGAATCTGACTCAATACACCCTGACCTCAATTTACTCCCTAGGCATTCAGTTAAATAGTATCAATATTTAAGAGCAGCCATAGGTAACTAGCAACAAAGTTTTTCTACAGATCAGTATCTGCTAGTCCGATTTCGCATCCACTTGTTCAATGGATGTATATAAATATATATTTGCAGTTAGAATTATAGTTTACATGTCAAAAGATACAAGCTTTTAAGCAGAAAGAATAAAGTAGAAAGGAGTTTCTATAGGAAATTCTCACACAGGCATTCTACAGGTACTGTAACAGAAAACAATTACTATTTAAGGAACTCATATGACTCGTATTACACCCTAGACAAGGATTAATCCAACACCTTTGAGGCCTTTTTCACCTTAGAAGAGGGATCTGCTCCTCAGCAAAGACACACCTTTATGCCAGCAGAATCTCTTCCACCTGGCTAACTCTGATCCATCCCCCAGACCGAGGAACACAAACTCCTCTGCCCAGTAAATCCACGCTTTTGGGGGGCCTCCACAGGCAACACCTGCTCAGTACTCACCCAAGTCAGCCACCTCCAGGGACCTGAACACCTTAGTCCCTGTTCACAGCCTGGGAAGTACAAACAGAAACACAAAGGTACCACCTGGGTCAACAAAAAAGCCATCCCTTTTTAAGGAAGAAGTACTTTTCTCAACAATTTTGTTTCTGCCCGTGGAAAATAAAAAGCCTAATGACAAAGCTGAGTACACACAACTTCCAGATTGATAACATGCAGTTCTGGTCAGCCTGACAACTGTTAGCCATTGGTATAATACTGGAGATAATCAACAGCATCAGCGGGCAAGTCACCTGGACTTTTCTGACTTGAGTGGCCTCATTTGCAAGAGACAGCAATCAGTCTTAGAGCTGGTCTTTGCCACCTGCAGTATTTGCTGGAAATTTAAAACGTTACATACAAATAAAAGCAAGTTTTCCCAAAGTAGATCATTAGCAACAAGCAGCATTTAGGCCAAGAGATTATAAACTTTCCATTGGACATACTTTCAACAACAGTTAGCATGTCACAAAGTCAAATTCAAAATAACCCAATCCAAATAAAGGGAATGGAGACTGAACACATCTGATCTGCATTAGCTGGACACGTGAACAAAGTGCTGAAGCACACAACCAAGAAAGTCCCCGTCCTACAGGGACATGGGAGGGGGCCAGGAGCCGGGTTAAACTTCTCACGGCAAACCGGGTCAAAAGCAGGTTGGCTGGGGTGAAAACGAAGCTGTAATCCCCCGCTGGCCTTCCGTGCCACCGACGGGCGTGGGGCCGAGGGGCACAGGGAGATGGAGCAAGATGAAGCAGTGAGTGAGAAGAGGAAATAGTTTAAAATATACACGTATACATGTACATATACTGATTAGGACAGAGTCGTCACGTGAGAAGCAGATCGACGGGTGAGATTTACCTCTCCCGTGAGAGCACCGGGAAAAATGCAGAGTAATCCACGCGGCCGCACGCACATGTGCGCATCCACGGGCACGCGCGGCGCAGCCCCGCGGAGCACCCGGCGCGCATCCGCGGAGTTGCGGGGTCCCGGCGCAGAGCGGCGGGCGCGGCTCGAGTGACGATGCGGGGCAGCGGCGGCTCCGCCGAGCCGCACCG
>VZRO01007813.1:55113-83050 GCA_013397915.1 Daphoenositta chrysoptera | reverse complement strand
TCCCGCGCTCGCTGCGTGCTGCGGGCGCTGCGAGGTCCCGCACGGGCGGGAGGGGAGCGCGGGCCGGCCCCGGCCCTGCCCGCGGAGCGCCGCAGCCCCGGAGCCGGGCAGCCCGGGGGAAGCCGCGCCGGGTGCGGGATGCTCAAGCGCCTGGCAGCACCAGCGCGCAGGCTGCTCCCGAGCACGGCTCGGTTCCCGTGCCGCTCCTGGGAGCGCTGCTGCTGCAAGATGACTTGCGTTCGGATTTGAGGACGCGAAGAAAGCGTTTGCTTTCATCGGTGGTCTTGCTGCAGTCGTGCAAAGTGGTTAAACCACCGTATGAAGAGTGGCCTTCTCTAGGATGGGTAGGACAGCTCTGCACCGTGTCACCTTAGTGCAGACGCTGCCTCAGCTTATGCCACCGAAAAAGACTGAGGAGAGTTGAAAATGCTCCCCTTGGCTAACCGGAACCAAGTGATTCACACAAATAAGAATGATAATTAAATTTCTCTAGTGCTTCCCATTATACAGTTTAAAAAAACCAAGCTGGGGTTAAATGGAACTGCTGTTAACAGTATGGATTTTTTCTTGTACTCTCTTAGCAGTGTCAAGTGTTCAATGATATCATTAGGATTTTACTAACTATGAAGTAATTTAGAAAATAGTTATTTGTGTAGTCTGCGGTCTCACTCCTACTTTGAATGCTTTGCATTTTAAGATTTATGGAGCTCTGAGAAGAGTGATAACACAAGATTTCCATATAGTTCAATATCTTACTTCCTGCTGCAGAATAAATTAAAGGTAATTAGAACTAATACAGTATGCAAGCAGGAAAGCTATAGCACTGTCTAAAAGGACTGAACCTGACAAATTGTTAGGAAGTATGACGCAGTGTGATTTCATATCAGTAAAAGATACATGTAACAACTAACACCTGTTTGCTACTTTATTCAGTTCTAGTTCAGTTTGGGACAGTCCCCTTTTACTAAGTTTTTTGGTGTGATTAATTCAGTCTGGACTCAATTAATTGAAGGTTATTCCAAAAAGGAAAGCAAGTTACTTCTATTTTGTTGGTTGGTGAGAAAGCAGAAGGAAGTCCTAACCACTGCTTAATGCTTCATCAGAAGGTGTATCAGCAATTTGCAAATATTTGTGCACTGCACTTCCATTTTCTCCCAAGGAACAGTTTAGCTTAGTATAGAGACTTCTAGCAGTAGAATAAAAATATTGCACATTTTTATGCTAAACTAATATTTCCTCTCAATCTCATTTTTTAAAAGCTAGGTGATTGAAGTATTTTCCTATATACAAATTAGAAATTATTTGCCGTAAAACTAAAGGTCAGCGAGACTTGGAAGAGGAAGTATTAAATTGTCATTCAGCATTAAGTTTAATGCCAAGACCTTCCTGCCAGGAATAGCATTAGAAAAAATAGTAAAAGAGCAACAGCACAGGCCAAATCAATCAGCAGAGAAAATGGGTTACTCACTATTGATGGAAAACAGCCAGCTTCTCCATCTGTACTCGGTTGTTGTTAGGGGGGAGGTGGTTGGAGGTGGTTGGTTTCTGAGCCACGAATTTCTGTGATGCTACTGCCATATCCCCGTTTAAACTGCTGGTTGACATCCGACACCATCAGAGTTCTTTTCGTCCTGATCATTGCCCCAGTTTGCCCAACTAATCCCTACAATTTTGCGGATTTCTGGAGCGCACCTGCACTCTGCAATTGTTGAAATGTCTGAGCAGCTTTTACAGGAGGACCCTTCCGGGAGAGCAATTTGATGAGCGGTGGGAGCCGTGGGACGCGCTCGGTGCCTGCGGGCCCGGCTCGGGAGAAGCTCCGGCGGCTGCGGGGGCCGTGCGGGGCCGGGGACCGCTCATCCCCCGCTGCCCGCGGCGGGGAAGGGCCCTGATCCCCGGCGGGAGGCAGCGCCCTCCCTGCAAGGCTTTGCGGACACTGGCAGGAGCAGCGACCTGCCGGGTTTGGAGGTTCCAGAGAAACAGGACTCGTGTAAAAATCACTGTTCTCCCAACTGATGGCAGTGCAGAATGGTCCCCTGTGAATGGGGTTTGGTCTTTCCGAGTGCCTGAATACTTGGGATTCCACGAGACTGGCTGGGTCACTGGGCCCAGTCCCACCCAAATGATTGGTTCCAAAGTGAATAAAGGCTCTACACCGCCGGGTGAATCGCCCCAAACCAGGCCAGGAGACACTTCTGAGACCGTCAGAGGAGTGGGTATTTGCTTTACTCGGCGGCAGGTGTGTGGGTATCTCTCCTCCGAGAACACACACACCCCAGCACTTCCAAAAACACAATATTATGGGTACAATTCATGAACATTCATCACATTCCTTGGGATGGGCGTGGTTATACAAATTACTTCTCGGAAGTCATTAATATCATTAGCATAGGTGTCACCATGTGCGGTGTATCCTGGTGGGCGCACTGAGGAAGGCTCCTCTTCTCCCTCAGGGCTCTTCCTGATGAAGGCTGGTAGTCTGCCTCACAGTGCACTTTTCACCTTTCTTTCTGGAGCGTGCGTGGTCTTTCGTAGAGTGATTCAGTGGTTTCTGAGATGATCCTTGTCCCCTCTATCTTGACCAGATTAGGGCGAATCTGGCTTCTTAGGTTTTGTAATTAACATTTGCTGTCGGAATTACCATTTGCTGTCTCCTAATGGTTAACTCTGCTTACATGAGTTAGCTCTTGATCACCCCTTTCTCTCAGGTTACAATCAAAACCGGCGGTATTTAAAACCATGTAGGCCACCATGGCAGAAGAGTTCAGCCACACTCAGACTTTTTGAAAGTTCCCTGCAGTACCTTCTGCAGATGGGACAAAAAAGTGTTTAGAGCTAAATAACTCAGACTCCATTTCTAGGTTTGCAAAATTTAGGCAAGATAACATTGGTGCTTGCAACAGCATTGCAGACCAACTAATTAACTTTGAATGTAAGCATACCTTAAGATGCATATAAGATAAGCATAAGATACATATAAAATCAAGCACAAGCATGAGGACTGGGGTTTATAAGTAATGATATGTATGCTAGTAGCATAGACAAGGGACAGCATCCACCCAAACTGCTTTATTTCTGAACAGAAAGGCAGCAGATGCAACCAAAACAGCAATATAACCTACCACAGACCAACCCAGAGCGAGAAGAAACTCTTCTCTCTACTGTCACTTAGTCTACCTCAGAGAAATGAGTGAAGTAAAACCACCTTCTCTTCCAAAACTGGCCTAAAAATGCAGTTATGAGTATCCCATACAGCAGCACAGCTCTCTGCAGTTATGTAGGCAAGGTTTGAAAGCCTCCAGTTTGGTAGCAGTGAGGGACTGCTGTGCTTTAAACAATGTCACGAGATATGACACAGCAGCAGCTGGTGCTGATGGGAGAAGACTAAATGCTTTCAACCTCCCTTTCTCCTCTAGTGAATGCACAGTTAAATAGGTAACATGCCCATTATTAAAGCTTTATTTTAGGTATTTTTGTTAACCTGGTTTTCAGGCCACAGACAGACGAAACGCTCGCATCTTCGTCTCAACCCCTTTGAAAGTGAGGAGCCTTGACAGGCACATTGCAGACATAACTTACAAAGAACCCCGGAGCCTGGGTGAATTTCTCTGCAGAGCTGGAGAGCAGATGCAGCCTCGGTGTCAACAGAGCTTTTCCTCAATGTCACAGCTGGCTTTGCATGGTAGGAACCCCTGTCAGAGCAGCTGAGCCTCCCCATCCACCCACCCAGCTTCTCAAACCAGGCCATGGGAGCACACTGTGCTGTTAACTTGCTGTTGCTGCCAAACCACCCAAAACTTTAAAATCACCAGCTAAATATTGCTAGCTCATTCCAGCACCGTGAGCCCCAGTGGCTAATTGCCTAAATCATGATGGCACACCAATCATTATACATTTCAAACGTTCAAAATTCAGATTTATGCATCCATTTAGAATATTTACATGGTAGCCACTTGTGTATTGGCAACAATAGTTTTTTTGCAACAAATGCCTTTTGGAACACCCCCAGGAATCACAATTTCCACTACGATTATTCAAATTAATTTTGGATACAGTCGCCATGAAAATTATAGTGAACTAAGTATTATTGTTGCTTTTGAACTGCAGTTTAATACAATTAAGTTGATGTGGAGGTGTCTGGCTTACTGAAGCTTTTAGCAGGAATAAACTCTCCATAGCTGTGAATGAATAAAACTCAAATACGTGAAAGAGTTGATCTAGGAACTTCTGTGGCTTTCATCACTGCAGGATATTAACATCTCATGCATATTAATAAATTAATCTTCACATTCAAAAAGACTGGGGAATATAATTACCTCAATTTCACAAGTGGAAACAGAAAAAGCTTAAGGGATTTGCTAAAGGTCATAAAAGAACTCTGTAGCAAAACTGGGAGTGTAACACGTATTTTCTAAGGATGAGATTTCCCACAGCCTCACAAGATCAGAGATTTAATCTGGCTGACAGCTCGTTCCCAGTTTGGTTCATCTGAAAGCTTTGGCTGGTCACCAAACGAGCAATGGACAGGATAAACAAGGGAGACCTGAGAAAAATGTGACCAATAGTGGGGAAGAGGATATGCCACCATTTAAGCAGGAGCAGTTTTAGCTTTGTTACATGGTCATGGAATGACCAAAACAATATCTTAATTATAAAAGGCTATTCGTTATTTGAGTAAATTACCCTAGCCTTTTTCATTTTCTTTTTATAGGATCAGGGAAGAAACAGTTCGTATTTTACTAGAAAGCTACACGTTTCAATCCACCAATGTCTATAAAGTGCTTGAGCTCTTGGGATTTAAACACTTCTAAAGGTTTTCCGATTAGTTTTGGGGATGTAAGTTGAAATAATTTTGTAATCTAAGTGCCCTAGGTGTGCCTGTATATGAAACTCAACCATTAAACAAAAAATCATGATTACATTTAGATTTTCCAATTGTTTTTTTGGTTGTTCTGGGAAAATTTGGGGTCTGATGAGCAGTGCTTCCTGGGAAATGAAAATGGCACTTAAAACCAAAATAAACCTTATTCATATTTTATAATTGCTCTCTAACATTATGATTTACAAATGAGAAATTGAATTGTCCAATGCTGCTGGCTAAATTTCCCCTTGAGTAAGTCAACAGGATTCCCAGTCCAGCTTGAGCATTATGAGAAGCTCAGGCTCCTGTCTCTCAGGGCAGCCTGCTCGGCTTTTACAGGCCTGGCAGAGCTCCTCAGTCTGGTCGTCCTTGAGGAGGAAAGCTGTTTAATGGGAGTTTCTGCCAGAGCAGGAGGGCAGGAGGGCTGGTAGTGCAGCATTCCCGCCGGGCAAGGGCTTCCCATGCCAGGTGGAGAAGTGCAAAGGTGTTCATTGCACAGCTCAGGGTACCTGAATACCAGTGCACAACCAGGATAGAACCTCATAGAAACAGGAAGAGCAAATCCCAGGATTTCGCCCACTCACCTGGAGTATTCCCTAGATATTATTTGTTATGGGAAGGTGTAAATAATCCCAGATAAGGCCACTACCCACAATCTTCCCGGGCCATTGCTCAAGAAGGTCACTGACCCATGGTCCTCTTTTCCAGCCCATCTCAGGTGCCCTGGAAGTGTTTCCATGGTTACCCCCGGGCCCAGGGAAGATGCTTTTGTAGCCTTCAGGCCTGCTCTTCCAGAACACCCGTGGGGTAACCCAACCTGGGAGCCACAGGCGGCAGGGGGGCAGCAGGGCCAGTGGCCACACCCCGCAGCAGCCACCCTGCCAGGAGCCCAGGCAGGCCCGGGGGCAGCCAGGGTCAGCCAACACCCGGGGAGTGCCAGGGGGGTCGGGGACAGGGCAGCTCCGGCAGCAGGGCAAGGCCAGCACCACGGGCTGCGAGATGGGCAGGGCGGTGGGCAAGCACCAAAAGCAGCCACGGCGCTGCTCAGGCAAGAACCGCGGGCAGAGCTCGGAGCTGGAGCCCAGCAGAGCACCCGGGCAAGGCTTCCCAGAGCTCTGTCCTGCAGCTCTGCTGTTTTCCCCTCGGTCTGAGGGTACAGAGCAGCACCAGTCTGGGCTGGCTTGAGTACAGACAGTGAAACTCGCAGTGTAGGGAGAGGCTGTAAATCCAGTTGGTGTGCTCAGAGCCCTGGCAGCACGGGCTTAGCATCAAGGGGTCTTGTGGGTTTCTCTTGTTAGGAGTGTTTGCCATACCCACCATTAATTCCCAGATCAAGAGTATTGTCAGTGTAGCTTCAGATTTTAATTCAGAAAATTGCCTATTGCTCTAAATCCCTCTAATAAAGTGCTGAAACACTGCATGAAACTATCCAAAGGGAGAGTACAGAAGTTACCATCCTCTCCTGTGTATCAGCTAAATCTCATACAGCTTCCTGGATTAAGACAAGCTATGGAATAATGTCTGAAAATAAAACCCAGCAACATGGAGTAAACTCAGCAAATGAGTAGCCTCCACTCTAGGAAGATTAAAATACCAGTTAAGGCATTAAAAATAGAACTCAAACTAAAGAAAAATGTTTCTTCCTCAGAACAGTGAGGTGCTTTAAAATTCCTAAACACTTCCTTTCTCTCCCTTCTGTATCTCCTAGAATGTTCACAGTACTAAAAAAAAATCATTTATTGACTCAAAAACTTAGATGTTAGTCTTCTTTTAACGACCTTTAACAATTGCTTTGGATCTTGCATCATTTGTGTAATTCAGAAAAGGAGGCTTTAAATGTAGTATTATAAATCACATTATTTTCTAACTCATCCTTTATTGTTTTTGTGATTTCTTTAAAAATCTAATTTATCCAAGCATAACAGAAACCTAAACTAACCAACATTGTGTTTTTAATAGACAAGAAACAGAAATCAGGCAGTTTAGGCCCAACCTTTTTTAAGTTTTACTGGCATATCATTAAAATATACAAAACACACTCAGCAGACATCATTATTCAAGATGATGTACCCATAAAAGCCCTACATTTAGTATATACCACCAGGTATAACATGCCAAGACAGAACTCCTAATTTTGTTTCCAGCTTTGCCAGTGACAGAATCAACAGTGCAGAAGCATCACCTCCTCTGGTTTAAGCAGGCAGAGCTGTTGCATCCTGTGTTACATCCCTGCAAACACAGCAAAGTCCACGCTCTCACTCGATACTCTGGCCAGTACAATTGCACCTACAAAACTAGTTATAGCTGCAGAAACCACACTCTGATTAATTCTGCTTTTTATCCTTGTGCAAGGATGCTTGTTGTACTGATATAAAAGCCTAACTTTACCAATATACCGAAAAACATAATAGGAAATTGTACCAGTAAAATGCAAATTATCTCTGTTGGTTAAAAAGCTCTAGCATAGGCACAGCTTTGTTTTAGCAGTGATGGTGAAACACGGCATAGTGCTGGTGTGAAAGTGCTCGCTGATTTAGGTTGTGCCCCTCAGCCAGAGCGTCAGCCGGAGCGCTGTAGTTCTGGGATGTGATCTTTGAGTGGCACCAGAGACAGCTGGATGGGAGGAGGGTGCTGCCAGCGCGGGCACAGGCACAGCTCCGGGGAGGAAACGGCAGGGTGACCACCAACAGGCAGGAGTGGTACTTGATGGGAAGGATGGGGTATCTGGAACTCTGGTACAACTGAATATCTGGGTAATGATCTCCAGCGGTGCCTCCCAGCCCCAACAATCCTGTGATTCTCTGGTTCTGTGATCCAACCGTACAAAAGGCAACAGGAAGATACTTAAACAGAGCTTTCATCTGAATCTCTACTGTTAGTGGGAAAAAAACCCACAACAAAACAAAAAACTCTTGGGGTATCAGCTCATTTCCTACAGTAACTAAAACTTCTCTAACACATCACGCACCTCATCATGCACTGTTTAATTAAAATAAGTTTACTACAAATTTTTATTACAAAGTCTTGAGCAATATGCTACACATATATTTGAAATGTAAGCGTGAGATATTTTTTAACCAAAGGAAAGTGAAACTCTGGGGAAATATGCAACCTGTTTAAGCTGTGTGCCTTTTTGAACTTATCCTGGTTTCCTACAGTTTGACTGGGTTGTGGCTGGAAGTGTGAACAGAAATGTCTTTCCCACTCTGTCAATAGCCCAGAACTTGGCCAGCCTGCTAACATGCTGAGATAACTGAAGTTATCCACTCTAGGAAGAAATCTGCAGAGGGTGGAAAACATGGCACTGAGAACCAGCACAGTTTTGAGGGAGGAAAGCTGGCAGAGCTCTAAATCTGGGTGGCAGAGCTCTAAATCCATCAAGACTGGCAGCTGGTCCTAACAGTAGCACTAAATGTCATGAAAGCCCTGAAAGCCTTTGCTTCCATGAGTGAAGAAAAGTAAAAGGCAGGCAGATAAATAATGATTAGATAAAAAAACCAAACCAAAACAAAACAAAAAACCAGAAAATTGACTTGAACAAAACGCGGGCTATGATTGTCAAAAATATATCTTAAGGGCACACCTTACAATGCTAAAGCCATTAGCACAAGTTGGGACAGGAGGTGCCCATCTCCATTTAATTATTCTGCCAAACCATCTTACTTATATGTTTTTTGTTTTTTTTGTTTTTTTTTTTAAGGTAGCAGTGTGCTGATCTTTAAGATAAAAATGTATTCGAAATTATAGGCTATTATGTAGATTTAAAAAGCAAACAAGGTAGGCCACACCACAAGTTCAGTGGAGACAAAAGAGTATTTCCTGGAGGAAAAAAAAAAAAGGTGTGGGTAAAATATTTCATAGACCTTTCTATGTTGATGGCAAAAATATACCATTTAATATTCTCAATTTGCTGGAACAGATATGCTAAAGGAGTATCTCATCTAAGCAGCTGATTGACAAATTCAGCCTTTTTAAACTCCCTAAATACTCTAAGTTGCAGTTTGTGAGGCACAAGTTTGGGCAGATCACAGTAAAGCTGGTCATCTTTATCCCTTAATTTAGTAGATTGCTGAAAGTCCCTAGAAAGGAATACCATCCCTATGGAAAAGCATTGCAGGGAAACAGTGTCAGATTCAGTTTCATTGATGCCATATCCTGATATTTAATAGCACAAGGTATAATTTGACAGTTCTAACAATGAATCATTGGCGGTAGCCTGCAGAGATTTTTGATAGAAAACTCCCAATTAGAAGACTTGTAATGGAAGTGTCACGAATGGATTTTGATATAAGTTCAGCTCCTGTCTTTGCCCAGGCCTATGGCAGCAGGCAGGAGGTGTATTGAAGTGACCAGCACCTCAAAAATCCACTCTGTCCACAAGTTCTTTAATGATAGCTGATTTAGTCTATTATGAAATGAATTATTTATTAATAGACAGGAAAACTAACAGACAAGACTTAAAACAAATTATCACTACACAGGGATAAACAAAAGAAATACTACTAGTAGATTGACATACAGTGCACGATACTGGTACCTTTTCATTTTTAGCTAGCAAAGAAATCGTATAAACCTAGGATTCAATGTATCTCACTGTCCGAAGGCGGGTGGGGCACACATCGGGATTCTTTCGCTCAATCCCCTGGGGAAGGAACCACCAAACCTGCATCCAGACTCCGGGGAGAAGTCTCCGACATTTTCAGGGTGTAGGAGGCTTCTGCCTCAGTCATAACTCGTGTATCTTTTATAGTCATAAAATCGTGACTCTCAAAGTCAGAAGTTATCTCTTATCTCTCCCCCATCGGCTCGCCAGACTAAGATGTTGATTCTTAGTTAGGTGTAAATCATCTTCTGGTGCCAGAGATAAACTGCTGGTGGGCTTTTCCACCCCTGGTTATCTCTCTATGCACCAGCTGTGATACACAGAGCCGGGGGGCAGGGGGGACGTCCTGCCACAGGAAGAAGCTGGAGGCAGAAGAAGAGGTAGGAACAGGTATCAGAGGTGACAGGTTAGGCCATCTCCAACCAGAGACAGCCAAAGGAAAAAGGAACATATGGCACCTTACCCAGCTCCCAGGAAGGTGTGACACCAAACACGTACAAAATGGGATCTAGGAATAATGGCTTGCTGCAGAACTGAGGCAAGACCCCCAAATCTCCTGACACAAAACAAGCAGAACAAATGAATTTTCTGTATCAATTGTGGCAGCGGTATTTCAGCTGAGAATCACTGTCGTTTTAAAGTTGTCAGCCATATAAGTAGACTCCATTTATCACGTGAAATTTTTTAAATAATCATATATTTTTTAATCTGTCCAGAAAGAAATTTTAAGCATTAGAACCAGCTAAGGACTTTCCTATGGTCATTTACACCACCCCAACTGAAAGCTAGAAACTCCCTTCTCCACCACAAGCTTTTTAGCAAGCAGATGTCTGAATGTATTCCAAGAATGTATTAATACCGTGGTTAAGGAAGACTCAATAGGGTTTGTATTTGCTTTTAAATATGATAGTTTTTCTCTAATAGGCAGAAACATGGTAGCCTTTAATAATGGCAAAAGAAATGAGTATTTCCTTTGCTGCCTTGTCAAACAAAGAATAAAACATGAGTTTGGTTTTGTTAATGCTTCCAAGTCTCCCAGCAAGTGAAAACATATAAAGGGCTTTTTGTTGTCTCCCACTTAAAGGGACAAGTTTATGTTGCCTCTTTGGCTTACTTCTAGGGTTATATACAGATATATTTCACCACTTGAAACAGTACAATATGTAAACTCAAAATATGCAGGAGTTATAACATCTGCAAGAATTATCTATTCTGCTGCAGTAAAATGCTACTATTTTTAATGAAATAAACAACATAAAAGCTTTCTTTTCAGACAAATTGTGTGTGTATTTATTGATATTCCCTGACAAATTCTGCGGTATGAATGCTGAATTGAACAATTAGAACAAGAGCATATTGAGAAAATGTGTTCACTTTTTAGATTCAGATCTTGTCCTCCAAATTTCTTAAATCAAATAATAAAGACTTACACTTTTAATTAGTGCTTTAGATTCTGGACTCTAAATTTAAAAAATTAACTGCTCTAGGCTTCCACAAGATTTTCCTGCAATACAAATAAAATAGTTTTGGTCAGGTTTGCTTGAATTAACATTTGCACTGCAGATAGTACCAGTCCTCTTCAAAGCTGCCTAGAGATTCTGGCAAAATATTTATCCAACTATATAACTTCTGTGAAGCATTGATATATAAACTAGGCAAAATTCAGGAGGAAGGTCTTTAATCAGTTTAATTATTTTTTCTCCCAAACCTACCAGTATTTCAGATTGGGAAAAAAGAAAAAACCAAGAAAAGGAAAAAAACCATTTGCCAGGTATATTTGCAGGGAATGTAAAGGTGGCTCGTGGGAGGTGCAGGACTCGGTCTGGATGGAGAACAAGTGATGCACCAGCAGATGAAGGATGAGATCCTTCAGGAGGCTGTCCCTGCTGACCACCACGACCCCGAGCTGCAAACAGTGCTGCTCTCTCACCTCCACCATCAGGACTTCTCTTAGGGCACACACCCAAACACATTTAAAAACCTGTGTGCTCCAATGACAATGTCAGATCTCTCAATGAGCCTCAAAACTCACTATTGCTTTCAAATGAAAATCTTATATTCTGCAGAGCTGGGCACGGGTTCAAGTACTAGATAAATATATTAGGCTGCCTTCAGCCATGGGAATTGCAACCTGACATACATTATGAATCAGGAAAGTAACCTGTATTGATCTGTATTAGTGCTGCTCTTATATTCCTCAGCAAGTTTCAGGTGACGTTTCCTCTCTCCTGATGAATTATATGTTCATATTGCTTGTAGAGACAAGTCAGACAAACACAAAGAACTATTACTGTCAAATGAGAGGTTTCAAAACAGAAGGAGCTAATGTTTTCTCAGGTTTTGAAGCATTTTAACCTTGTGCCCTTGAAAGTTGCCGAGCCCTGTGGAAGAGTCCAGCAAATGAAAGAACCTGTGTCACCTCCAAAAGAATGTTTATATTTAGCCATGAGAGAATAGACATCCTCCCTAGTTTTTGAAAAAGATAGATATATGTAATAAAACACATGAGATACTGAATTAGGTCTTCAGTAATGACAATTTTAAAAGGACCCTGAATATCCATTTTAACATAGTCAATAAAGTATTTTTTTAAGAGTCTGTTAGTTAATAGAAGAAATTTACATATAAAAATATGGAAGGTGTATTCAAAGTTAACTATTCAGTTTTAATTACAGAGTCTACTTTTGCCTTGAGATATGAGTGTTAATATAAGTGGATGCATGTCAATGCACAAATACTTCGGGGAGGAAATACTAACTGATGGTTGCAACAAAATATTAAAACAATAGTAGCTGAAGATACTTCCTTAAAACATCTCTTACAATACATTTGAGTTGTTTTCATGGTACCGAGGTATCCTGAGGTGTACAGTGAGACCTAATTAATATTTGGGTGAAAAAAGCTAATAGAATACTAAATTATTAGTCCCCACATGTCTTCTGTACTGTGACTTAGGAGGAACCATCTGCATTTCCATAAAGCATTACATGGAAACACAGGGATCTGGGGTGGTAGAACATGTCATCAATTTATACCCAAGTCTTATTTTTAAGAAGAGTTTTCTTTCAAATTACTGACAACCAAAACATTTATCTGGGATCAGTATTGTATCTCTGGAGTTCTTGACTTTTCAATGTGATGATCAAACCTGGGACAGTTTTGTCACACATGAAAAACAAGCACTCTTCATGCAACAAACCACATGAACAAACAAGAGGGTGAAGTGATGATAAAAGTCACCTGAAGTGTATTTGTCCTGTTGTGTGAAGGAAGGAAAAACTATAATTGATTTCACATGTTAACAGGATCCAAAAGTCAGCGTTACATCCTGCTAAGATACTTAGAAAATAGCGTATATAGCTATAAAGTTTGTATCAACCTATTACTGATAAAGAATCCTCACTGAAGGCTCTTTCATTTGGACGTGGGATGCCACTGGTGCAGGACCCAGACAAGTGTGGCAAGTGAAATTCAAAGTCAGCTTTAGATTTCCCTGGTTTAATGCATTTTATAAAGGCGAATAAACAAGATAAGCAAGAAAGCTTCCAAGAAAATAAGTATCATCAGCCAGATGGAAGTTTCGTGTGGGCTGTATTTTTTGGCAGTCCTGCTTCCAGGGATAAATCCTGCACGTTCAAGGGCAGTTTTCCCTGCTCTTATCAGTGTCCAGAAAGACGTTTGTTCTGGGAGGCTGCCTGTTTTAAAGTCCTTTATTTGCAACAAGCTGTAGTTATCCTGCAGCTGATTCCATACATCCAACCTTTACACATTACTATAGAAATCATTGCTTCCTCACAGGAGGAACTGTGTTATTAGTTAAGTCAATGCTGTAGGCAGCTTTTCAATATTCCAAATTAAACTAATCATATGTCTAATAGCAGTCTAAACTAATTTATAACTTAAAATGAAGCATCACTGATTCTTCCTCAATGGGAGAAAGATCAAACAAGTGATCTTTGGTGGCCAAAAGATCAAACAAGTCATTAAAGGGAAAGAAAAAAATAGCAGATACACTGTGATGGAAAAATCTGTCATTGTTTGTATTGACACTGCAGCATCAGTTGCATGGTCTTTGTAACTACACGTCAAAAAGGATATCACAGAGCTAGTTAGAGTGGTTTAGAAAAAAAGGTGAGTCAAAAAAGGACGGGAATGGAAGCAAGGGAATGGGAAAAACTCTCACAAGTTAAAAATACAAGATATGTTTGCTTTAATGTGGAGATAAATAAGAACATGATAGATAAAAATAATATTATTAACTTACTTAAAGCTTTCTGTCTGCAGTACTTTTATAGGCAAGAACAGGGCAACATTCAATTAAATTAAAGAACAGGCCTACAAAAGTAATGAGGCTCTACACTGGACAGCTAATACAATCTTTGTATTCCTCCAGCATGAGGAAAATGATGAAGGCTGCCAAATGATAGTCAGAGTTTCTCTAAATGACAAATAACAGAGTTGTAACTATGGTCAAAGCTCTCTGAAAAGGTATTTTTTGGTATTATCTCCATTACATTTTGGTAGTATCTCCATTAGATCAGGAAGAAATCTAAAGCACGTGCAGGGTGAGAATAGAAGGCAGAATGTTTCCCTCATATGCTGGCTGCAGAGCTCTCACATATTCTCCTGAAACACCTTGTACTTACTGCTGGCAGATAAAAGGAATGCTGGGTCTGATTCGGCTGCCAAGTTCTTGATTTGTTCTGGGACAAATCAAAATAATAAGTTTTTGACCTTACCTCTTGGAAATGTATTAATTGCTTTAACTGCACTGACAATCAATCATGATGATACAAAACACCAAAGTGCCATGTGCCTGGTGATGAATTTCAGACACTAATTTAGAAGGCTGGGACGTGCCTTTAGGTCTCTTTGCAAAGGCCTGCGCTGTGTCAGAGGAGCTGCAGGGGCTCCTCCCAGGCCACCGCAAAGGCTGTGCCTGCCCCGAAGCCTCTGGGCTGGCTTCTCACCACGTCTCTCTCTGGCAAGATGTGTCTTCCTCCAGCCTCCTGCAGTCCCCAGCTCTGCGCTGCTCCAGAGCCTCTGCTCTGTCCTCCCTTGGCCCCCTGTGCCAGGGGATCAGGGGAGGTTCTCCCAGCAGAGCAGGGTTTCTTGTGCAGTAGGGATCTTGAAACCTCAAACACGAGACCCCTCTGTAAAACTGTGCCAAAGGGAAGTGTCCTCTGGCTGTAGCTGCTCGAATTTTTGAGGTATCTTCCCTTTTTTCCACAGGGAGATTGCTTTGTATTTGGGACAAGGGCGGGGTGCTGGGACAATCTTCCTTTCAAGTGAGGAACCCCTTGGGTGAGGAGCAGGCTAGTTGCAGGGAGAAGGAAGTAGCTTGAAACTATTTGTGTTTCGGATGTCTCCGATTAAAACACATCAGAATACAATTTGCTCAGCTTATATTAGTATTTCAAAACAAAGCAGTCATAGAAAAATGAATACATTTCATCCAGATATTACAGTTCCTAACACGGCATTTAAATGGTGCACAATCACCCAGGAACTGCTCTTGTTCTGGTACAATGAGAGCCTGTGGTTCATCTGCTGTTAGCTTTCCAAAAAACCCTGGACCTTATGCTAGGGTTAATTTTAACCAGCTCCTGACTGCAAACTTTTCACAGCTTGGTTTACACTAGGATTTGAAAAGGTGTTAATAAACAGTGCATGTTAAACTGGAGCTTTCTCTAGCAGAGTGTCAGTGGAGCAAGCGTAGCCACAGGGTACAGAAGGAGAACAGCTGCCAAGGGAACTGAAGGATTTTCAGGATGGGGTATCCCTCTCTCCCCTTCCCAGCCTGGCAAGATGGATATGATCTTGCTGCCAGCAAATGCCACTGCCTGAAACTCCTGCGTGCCAGAAAGCTGACTATTTGCAACACCCGGTTTCCACACAGCATGTGCACAAGGAGACCAAATTTCCAAACAGCAGAGTTTGCCTTACGCGTGGGGCCGCATCACTCAGACTTCCAGGGAGTTACACAATATCATTGGCAGCCTCCTACCTTCCTGCTAGAACGTGGCCACCAGACTCCCAAGGGTTGATGGTTTGGCTTTTTTAAAATTGGTCTTTCAATTTTGCATAATGCTCTCCCGGACATCCAGCCCTCGGGTTAAATTTAGCACCCAGCAGATGTTGCACGTTCTCCAGGAGGTTGTCCGCTGGTGTGAAGCCAGGAGGAATGCCCCGGGAGAGGACTGTGCCTTTGCTATGTGAATGAACGCAAAACAACTGGAGTTAAACGGCTTCTCCCCTGGGGAAACCTGTCACAGAAAAGAACTGTGACTTGTAATGACACCTACAATGACACCGACGTGGAGGACCGTGGGGCAGCCCCGCTGCGCCCTCCCCAACCCGGGGCGTGTGGGAAGCGTGGGGGCTGCAGGCGCTGCCCGTCCCCGTGGCTTGGTGCCCTCCCGGCGTGTTCACACAGGCGGCTTTGCAGCCTGCAGCGCTCTGAAGGGTGTGACTCGCCTTGTTTGCGTTCCATTCGTGTATTCCCCATCCATCGTGGGTCCCAAGAGGGAGCGGACCCCTGCACCTTGCCCTGCTGCCCCACAGGCGTGGGAGGGCAGCACCTCTGGGAGCCCCGGGCTGGCTGGCAGGACAGGGCAGCGGGGCTCTGCTGCCCCAGGGCCAAATGCCCCAGCAGGGCCACCCCTGTGGTGGGGCTCCAGGCACCCTTGGTGGCACTGACAGGTACAAGTCAATCAAAGCATCATTTCTGTCCCTCCCAGCTGCCCCATGAGCCACAGCCTGCTCTCCCCCAGGTTATGGCATCAGAAGACAAAGAATTCAAAGGTGCATTAAACAGATTTTTTTTTTCTGTGAGTAAATCCCAGTCTAGAAGCCTGACGCATAATGGAGTGGCAAGGCAATTATTTTTTCCTCCAGCTGCTAATCTTCCTTAGCTTCTGGCCTGTCTTTTTGCTGATCCTCAGAAAGGGTGATTTGTAGGTGTTTATTGCTGAAATTTGAAGTGATTTAAATTCGGTGTTTAAATGTAGTATGACTTTCAGATCTAAGTTATTAATATATTACTAATTTTCTAAGCAGTTAATACTTTTTAAGGACTCTTAAAATTTACTAGCACACTTCATATATTATAGTTCATACAGAAATGCCAATTAACTCACACAACGTGCAGTCGAGATAGATGAGGATTAAGTCTCTACAGCCATTGGAATAGCAGAGATGCAATGACCTGAAAATTGTATCCTTAGCTCTTTTGCCTGTAATTAATATAAATTCACCAGTCAAGTGCCTTTCCTCTTTTTGTTAATCCCTTATTTATAGTCCTGGATCTCTGTTGTTCAAGCAGTTAGGACAGATGGTGTCTGTTTTCTCGATTCTTTCACATCTGACTTCAGACTTGCAAGGGCTGCCTAGCCAGCCTTGGCACACTGGGGGCTTGGGAGCAGCATACAACCATCCTGGACATGTGCAATAAATTCCAGCTATGCAGAAAACGCCAGGGCATGCAACCAGCTCTCCAGCTCCTATTTCTTGTGCATTTGTCTCCTTGCACATTTCCGAATATGCATTGTGTCTCCTCTTCTTTACTCAGTGTCAGCCCTTCCTCATTAAATTTTGTTTGTTGCTGCCTGCCAGCCCCCACGTACAAGAATCAATGCAGGACTGTGGGGGATGTCCTTTTGGCCTGGAGCCAAAGCTGAGAATGAAGGACCCATGGCCTTGGATCAGGATAGGATGACCAAACTATTTTAACAGGGAGCAGAAGTTACTGCTTCCATGCTGTCCCCCTTGTTTCTAGAGGCACATGGCAAAAGTAGGATCCTACTGTTCTGATTCCAGTTGCTGTGGATTTCACACAATCTCACACATACTTTGTTTCTGGTTTGCATTTCAGAGCTACACAGCTGTCACCAGGACCAGGCAAGTGAGGAGAGCTGTAGCTGCATGTGGTTAGCTGACTGGGAGAATATTTGGAACTGCTCAAATCCTTGTGTGGGTATCAGTCACGCTACTCAAGGATATCAGAAAACAAAGGTGTAACTAACAGAGGCTCTGAGAGACCAGCTGTGGTGAATGCTGTGAGGTAATTCAGAATTCAGGTTGGCAAATAAGTTCATTACAGTATGGGTTTTTTTCCCATGAAATTAGTTAAGATTCAGCCTTAAAAAAAAAGAAAAAGTAATCCAGTCCCTTGTTTGTCCTTGAAGACAAAAAGTGCTGTATACTGTTTCTACTATTTTTAAAATGTAGAAATTAGGTTAAGGGAGGTAGCATGGCTTCACTGAGACAATAGAATTTCAGAAGTAATGGGATGCTTATGCTGCTTAGAGTTGCAGGAAGACTAAGCTGTGTTTTGATTTAGAAATCTTGTCCCACCAGCTGGGTTATTTATAACATTCCACTCCTTTGTGCACCTCCTTACATATAGCTCACTTTAAGAAGAAAGGGTCTTAAAATTGATAAAATGTTCCTTTAAGAAGCTTTGAAATCAAGGAGAACTAGAAACCTACAGCTCAATGAAAGGATGGGAAGGCAGGAATCAATGTGTTGGGAAATGAGGCCAAGAGGCAGGGTGACAAAAGGATCTCTCAGTCATCATCTGACAATCCTGTAGTAGGTCTATGGAAGGAAATACATCCAGTGACTTAACAGGCAAAATTGATAGGATTAGATCAATGCTGAGAAGCAGCTGTCGAGTCATGTGTATAAAATGGAATTACATTAAAGAAGAAGGTCACAGGATTTAAGGATTTGGAATATAAAGCTTAGAAAAATAGTAAACTCAGAAGTCAAAGCTTCTAGAACACTGGTCTTTGGCACAGTATTGGTTACTGCACCAGGGGAAGAATAGTGGCATTCCATTGGCATTTCATTGGCACAGGTATGTAGTTTGAGCCATGTACAGAGGTGCATTTGTCCTGCTTGTAAATCACTGAAGTATCTTCAAATTATGCATACTTTTTTTTTAAGGCCTTTAATGGCTAGCATGGGAAGGCAAAGATTTTTAAGAATCTTTTCTTCAATATCCATCCTGCTGTGTGTCAACAGCAGCAAAGATGAGAAGAAACTTGCTATTAACAGATTGCTGTAAAATACCATGATACTCACCTGAAATGTGTTATCATTTCTGCAGTGACAGGGGAGCAATTAACTGCTAATCAAAGGTGGATCTGCTCTCCAATTACAGTACTTCTATACAGCTAACACAGACATAAAGCTGTCACCCAATATCATGGCCAACCCAAAAAGGGGCACTCAGTGGGTGCTCTACTAACAAATCTCATTCCCAAGTCATGGCTCAGTAAGTTGATTTTGTATGGTTTTTAGCTACTAGATCGGGAAATAGCATATGAAGTGTCCCTGATGGTAAGTGCTGTGCTGTGGACAAACCACTGACCTCTACTCCTGCCAGGCAGACCCAAGTCTTATCACCCTTAAATCATTTATGGTCGGGTGCAGTTCCCTTTATATCTGCTTCACCTGATCAGTCAATCAGAGTTACCCCAAAGTTCAGGCTTCTGCTAATGCTGCTTTCTGCTCCTCTGAAGTCAGTGGCAACAAAATTCTGCTGCTGGGAGCCTTTCTCATGCACCTTTCAGTCACTCTTTTTCTCTGTTACCTCAGCTTTTTGCAGAATTAACAGTAAATGCTGAGGTAGACAAAGAATGAAAGATGGGGTTTTAAAAAGCACAAATCCATTTATCTCGTTGGCAATATGCATTCCTTATGGCTGGTACCTTTTTCCAACCTAAAACTGAAAATCTGGTAATATTGTTCCACATCCAATTGGTATTAGATGTATCCTTGCTCGTATTTGCCTTGCTTCATGCTGGCTTATGGGATGACTAAACATGCTGAGAATGTTTTGGTAAACATGGCAATTATCTTCCATATTCCCGGGTGAGTAATTTTAAAAGCGTATTTAGTACCCTCTTAATTCCTATTTGAAACAGCCTCTACCTCTTTGCTGGTTTCTTTTGGTTCCTGTAGTAATCAAACCAGCATGAAATCAAACAGAACATCACAGTTCTGGGAGTGCACTAATAAACACAGAAACTGTCTCAAATAATACTGCAGTAAAAAGATATTTCCATGGCTTAAATTTACTGAACATTGAGTTTGAATAATAAGCGAGTGGAAAATGACGACATACACAGGAAAGAACAGAAGAGAGGCAGGCAGGTGAGAAAGAACAAATGGCTTAGAAGGTAATGAAAAGTCTGCAGAAAGAAACCATTAAGAAAGTGTTCATGCAGAAAGTCAAGGAAATAAACAGCAATTACAGATTTAAATTCCTAATTAATGTTATCTTGTTACAAAAGAACACCTGCAAAGCACTGACTGCTGGTCTTTTTACAGTTACTGACTGGTAGAGTAAAAATAAAAGAAGAAAATTGCCACTGCCAAGTGTCGTTAAAAGGAGTTGACAAACTGGCATTAAGTGCTCCCTCACATGGTGACTATTCACATTGTTATTAGCTCGGCTCTCCCTTGCAGGTGCTTGCACTTTGTTTAGTGCTCAGTGTCACGATTCCCTAATTCCTTCTCTGTTCTATATCATGTAATAGGTTTGGTGAAACACAGTTCAACACAATAAACCAAATTTACCGAAGGAAAAGCAGGAAAGATCTTCCTATTTTACTATATTTCCTTCAATTTTAAAAGTCTTTAAACTTAAGTGTATGGATGCTGACAAAATACTTTAGAATCAGCCTCACTTTATAGAGCAGGAGGAGCCTTGATCACACCAGGATTTTCCTCTACACCTAAGAAAAGTAAACAACTGAGTACAAATTTTCAGCATCTCTTTCTTTCTCTCAGGGTAAAATGCAATGGGGAAAATCCCACAAAAAATCATCCAGCAATGAAGCCAATTCTACCTATTCAAGACAAAGTATTATTTCAGAAAACATAGTCCTTCCTACAAATAAGAAAACTTTTAGTAACAAGTATCCAGGAAAAACCATTCTTCTTGGTTGATCTTCTCTGGAACTTTTTTATAATTTTGTATTTCAAGCCAGCATGTAAAAAGCCAGCATTGCACATATATTTTTGATAAATTAATTCTTAATGCAGTTTCCAGAAAACAATCTTAGCGATTGCTTCCTTTGGAAACAGAACTTGGAAATTACCTGTGAAATGCAAAATCCTTGAAAAAACCTTTTCAGTTTTGCCTTGTCCTTCCAGTAAATATCCCCCAAACATCATTATGGTGCTATCCTTGAGCCCTTGGAAATTGGAGTGTTGAGATGTGCAGCATCAGCAAGATGTTATTTGCTGAAAAATAAAAAGTTTAAAAGTTATTAGCTGAGGATTCCTGTAGTCTAATATCACACTGGCAATCCAACACTTCTTCCAGTGAGGACCTTTTGTACCCATTTGGTTCCTCAGTATTCAGTTTATACATCCAACAGTGAGGTAGTAGCAACTGCCTGGATTTTTTAGATGCATCCAACATTAATTATACTGATTGCATTAAATTCTGATGGAATTCTCTCCCAAACAGCAAACAGAACAACTGTAAGGGCAGCTCTGATGCTTTGTATTGTTGTCTGGACAGGACTCGTTCCCACAGGGAAGGAGAGTTAAGAGAGCAGAGCTGCTGAAGTCTTTTATTTCATAGTTCCATTGTCTTCTGAAGGTGGAGTTCGAAGGGGAAGCATAATAAAGCAGCAGGCTAACAGCAGGCAGGAAATGGCAGCTTCTTCTTACCTTCTTTCTCTTCTTCTTCCTCTTCCTCCATCTTTTTTTCTGTCCTAAGCTTACAGAAGTGTGGATTATATTTGATACTTGACCAATAAGATTAACACATGATTCTAACTTTCCTCCCTCCACCTATCCTGGTCCAATTCTAATAATGATAAGTCTTACACAAGTTTTACCTAGGTATTACACAAATTTGTGTATATAACTTTTATCAGCTTCTATTGTTAATATGAACACTCTATGTAAAAATGTGAACAGTATAGTTATGTCTATATTTTGTCTAAACTAAAGAAATTCTGTGACAGGGTAAAGCTGCTGCAGCACAAACTGTGTCTTAGGTTTCTTTGCTGCAGCTTTTCAGTGTGTAAAATACTTAACATATATTTCTACTAAAAGTTAAAAATCTATATTTCTATTTCACTTTGGTGTGACTTCATGTATCTCAGCTTATCCAAAGGTTTTAATTCAATCCCTGTGCTGTGGCTCCTCTCTGGGCCTGGGTGCAGAGGAGCTCTCACTCCAACCCTGTATATCACACACGTCGTGGTCAGTGGGTTCAGGGGGATGGTTGAGGTTATTCCCTCTTTTACTAGCACATCTCAGGATAAATTCACTTGCATTCCTCTAGGTCTTTACTTCCAGATGAGAAGGTTTACCAGGTTATTGCACAAAGCAATGTCCTCGTTTTTACTCATATTTATATTACATTATCCCTGCAGGCTTCTTATTTCTGTACACAGCAAGACTAAGTGAGGGTGAACAATCCCCTCATCTCCTCTCCTGGATGCTGAAGCTGACATTTATAAATTTTTACACTTTTTATCAAAAACGCAGTTGCTAAACAGCTAAGCCACTATTTATGCCCCCCCCAAAAAGCACTGTGGATGAGAATAAATGGAAGGGGGGTAAATCCCTGCCCAGATTTTGCTGCTGTGCCCATGTTACTGTGCCTGGACACAGAGCAGCTATCAGCCCGGGCTGACACTGACTTGCAGGGTGGGTGGCAGCTTTGGGTGTCAGGAGGGAGACAAAGGCTCTGAAGAATTCCAGTGGGCTGCAGCCACTGAGTGGAGGAGTGTTACCCACAGGAAAAGGTAAAATGATGACACTGCTCAAAGACTAAATATAACATTTAAATCAAGGTTTAAACATATGATTTAAATACAATGCTTTGAGTAATAACATACACGTGATCTGGCAGACAAAGCATGTTGGTTCTTTTTGTTTTCATGGGAGGAATAAAAACAATCCCTTTTTCCTAGCTGGGATGAAGGAACTCTCATTTGTCTGTTGATTAGTCATCCAGCACGAACTTGTAAAAGAGACAACACATGCTGGGGTTGAAACAAAGCTGGGAAAACTTGAAGTGTTCTTCTCTGGTTTTGCTTCTCCACAAAACCAGAGAAAACAGAAACAGAGTATTATATTTCCAACTCAGAGAATGCTTATAGACATGCCTAACTAATCTACTGTGTCAGTGCCCTTAATAGTTGCAATCTGTGTCAGAGGGAGGAGATAGGATGGCCAGCTCCCATTTGTGGAGTTACGAGTGGATTTCCAGGACAGAGCACAAACAGTTGTAGTCACCCCAGCAGGAAGTGTGGCCCATTGAGTTATTACTTCAGCTTTCTGGTCCATTTTCCACTGAACCGATTTAAGTGCAATAATGTGTGACCTATAATCTTGAGAATTTTGACACTGTCAGTATAGCTAAGCAAATCTTGTAATTACTACCTAGAGCTTTAAAAATAAATGTGTATCATACAATGTGTGTCTGATTTTACCCTGTCCTTTGATTTATATTTTACTTCCAAGTCACATAAAAAATGAAATAACCTTATTCTTGCAATGTCCTTATGAAATAAAAAATGGAATCTTTGGTTTAAAAATGTCAGGATATATATGTGATAATTTAGGGAAATGAAAATGCTAATTTAATAAATTCAGCATTAATTTGGCAATAGTTTCAGTCAAACCAAATGTGTATTTTGGGTGAAAATAAAATTCTATACAGCTGTGACACAAGTCTAGTGAAATTCATAAGGAAGATATTTAAATCTGTGGTAAGAAAATACAAATTTATTGCCAGTCAGTTAACTGTCCTCCAGCTCCTAGGCAAATAGTAATTTACATCTAGATGGAGTCTTAAAACCAACCAAATACTAAGTAGCATTGACTTCATTCAGATGTGAACACAAAGTGTTACCAAGTTACTACAGGATGACATTGTGACGGTGATGTTAAATGAGTTTTGAAGAAAAAACTGAGATGAACAGGTGAATTTCTTCTGTGCAGAATGTAATTACCTCGGAAGCTGTCTGGAAATGACTGGTAAATAAGACAATTTCTGGAGTTTTCGGGACTGTGCTTTAATAAGACAGCGAATGACTGCCAGGCTGCCAGGACTGGAACACAGCCACGAGACGGGAGGGCCCGACCTGGCAGAAGCTCCCACCGACAGCGCGAATTCCCTGTGAATGATACCACAGGTCAGCATTGCAGTGGCTGGCTTTTGACGCTGGATTAGCGCTCTCACCGCACGGGGAGTCAGGCACTGTCTGCCCCTCAGCCGACACAAAGCTGGCAGAGGCTCCGGATGGCTTCTGCATCGGCGAGGGGGGCTCTCCCGTGGGGTGGTCAGAGCCCAGATTTCTCTGGGCATGGAAGCACAGCCCGGCTGCTGAAAGTCTGCAGTGCAGCAGAGCTGTCTGGGTGCTGGGGAGACAGGATGCATGCCATAGACAGTAAATTTGGACGTCGAAAAGCCCCTTTACTACGTAAATTCTAACGTGACTCTATAGCCCAAACCTGGCCACCTGAAGAGGCAAGAAGTAGATTTTCTGAAGGGCCGGTTGAAGTGTGACACAGTGTATCTAATTTAAGATAAAACTGGCACTTCTTTCAGTTGCCAGTCTTTGCTCAGAGTTGTGCAAACCTCATTACAAGGGTTTTTTTCAGGGTAATTTATTTAAAATTGGTATGGAAGACTCTGACTACTCTTACTGTAGTTTGAGTGGGCCTAGTTCAGTTTAGAACACATTTGGGTAGTTAAGCAACATTGCAATCAAGTGAACGATGATGGTATCATAATTAGGACATACATTTTGGCACGCTTTCTTTAGAAATCTAGAGCAGAAAGCCAAATGAAAGCGAACAATGAAGACAAAGGAAGCATGGAGACATACAGTGACTCAGGCTCCCTCCTCTCCTTCTGAACAGTCCTCACAGGACAGTCCTGCTTCAGGTCTTGACTTTAATTGGAGCCCAGCACAAAGCAAAAACCATCCCAAGGCTTGTGAACCTTTCTTTCAGCTAGGGCTATTTGTCCACATACCTTTCCACAGCAGCCAAACTAACTACCATGGCATGTCTTTCCAAGTGACAAAACTTGCTGGTCTGCCAAGATAAAACATTTGGAAGGCTGCAAAGCGATTTAACCTAGGGACACCTCTGTACTGATGTATTTTAAGTGCCATTACACAGAGCTCTGCCAGCGATGTGAATTCAGGGCATATTGTTTGGTAATTGGGAGAAGCCAGACTGCTCTCTTCAGACTCATACAACCCCACACAGGAGTCAGGACTGATGAGACTGGCCCAGCACAGCTTTTGTAATGAAGACTGCTGCTCTCTTAGTGTGATTTTTAGGCGAAATTATTAGAAAAGCTGGCAAAACTAGTAGCACAAGAAGCTAGAAGGGAGAACAAGAATTGCTGGGAGCAGCAGGTAGAAGTTGAAGAATGACAGCTCATGGGCACGACTTGCACTGCCCCTTCCCTTTGCTCGTGGTCCTTCATCGTCCCCAGGAGGGCACAGAGCAGCCACACAACTCCCAGGCAGTCCTGGGCCCTGCTGGTTGGCACATCATTAGCAGTCTGATGATAATGACCTCTGGAAATGGGACTGGCATCAGTGCTCTGTAAGGATCAGCCACAGCCATCTCTTCTGCTCAGGAACAATCCAGGCCAGATTTGGATAACAAGGAGTCTCAGTAGATTGTGTTCTTGGCACCTGTACTGCCCAGTTCATTAATGGGACTGGTCCAGAGTCTTATCACAGTTGCCTATGTATAAGCCTGATGCTGCTGCAGAAATACAGTAGACTAAATGAGATTTTTAAAAAAATAGCTGATTGCTTTCAATTCTTCAGCAATCCTTAAAAATCAAGAGGTTTTTCTGCAGCTTTTCCTGCTTTGGTGGACAAACTCCTCCAGGTGGCCAGCAATATGGCTCAAGGTCTTGAACCAGCAATGGGTAGTCTGTCAGTTTTCTCTTTTGCTTTTTATAATAATAACATAAGTTAGGTTAGTTTTGGGGAAATTGTGTATCTGTTTTTGTTTAGTTAGTAATAACTCACGTTAGTAATTACAAAGTGCCCATGCTGGGTTTTTGAGGAACCAGGCTCAGGTTCAGCCCTTTACCTTCTTTTAGGACAGCCAAATTTTAGCACTATATTGGATTAAGTTCCTTCAAGATTTGAGATCACATATGAAACCACAGTTTTTAAAGTTCTGTTTGGCTCCATTTTGCGATATTACAACTTCAGGGGGCAGGAAAAAACCACCGTGATAATATTTCCCTTCAAAGCACAATATTCAGGCATCCTCATTCCATAGTCATATCTTGGCCACATCTACAGTTTGAATTCAATTAAAAGCTTTTAATTGGTCATCCTTCCAAATATTTCAGAACAGTCATTCATTTCCAGGTACGCCTAGAGATCTATTGTCCTACCATAATTTTAGTCTGACACAAAAGTCAATTACACTAATTGTTCAGCAGGAATTAACCTCTTATACATCATCAGATTATTACTGTTGCTTGGTTCATTTTGCAAAGATCTGTTCCTTTCCTTTATCTGTACACAAGCAAAGCACTTGTGAGTCTCAGTACTGACTGGGAAATAACTACTTTATTGGAATCAAAACAGACATAAATACTGAATGTACTTCTAAACTGATTGGAATATTGAAATAGGCTGCAAAAACACAGGTCACCTTCAGCTGTGGGACAATGACACCGGTTTTCTGATTAAAAATACCTTTGTCTTAAACACAATTATTAATCAAGTAAATGGTTATCTGTGTATTGACAGATATTAAAACCATGTCTAAAGAACTTTTCATCAGATTTCAAAGCTGATGCCTCTGAGGTCATTCTGAGGGTATGCCCTCACATCTCCATTTAAAACTCACTTACGCACATCAATTCAGAAAATGCAGTGATCTGGACGATTTGAGAGGCATATGTGTTTGTGCAGGAGCCAGCTCAGGTGTTTGTGAGAGCGTGCTGAAAGATAAGGTCAGGGGAAATTCTAGGGGAGTTCTAGGTCAGCTGGAAGAGGGGTGAAATCTGACTGTGAGAACAAGCAAGAGAAGTTGGGAGGAAGGAGGATAGGCAATTTTTTGGTACTGGATAAAAGTAGTCTCGCTGATTTGAGTGAAGAAATGTTTTCTTATGGTCAAAAAATCTTATTTTTATGTAAGGAAAGCTTCATTTAGGGGTGTGGAACTCATGGTCTGCTTTCCCTCTGAACTGAAATTACAGCAAAGCCCTGGATTTTGACAGCTCGTGTCAGAGAAGAATCTGAGACCAAGTGAAGGAATAGATGGGGGCAGGCAGATCTGGCAGTGGTGCCAGAATTCACACTTTTTTCCAGACAATTTGAAGGACTAGGTGTCTGTACTCTCTCCCCAAGAAGCAACCACAAGAAATGAATTGGAATAATAATGGAGACACTTAGGAAATTGTCTCATCAATAAAACAGAAACATTCACTGGCAGGTTTACCTGCATGGCTCGTCAGCCATCCTGCCAAAGCATTTCCTGAAACTTCCCTGAAATGTCCAAGATGGAAATTATCTCCATATACAGAAGTTGTTTGCTTCCTTTAAATTGATGTGGCGTTTTCCACAGCATTATGTTTGACATATGATTTTATTCAGCACAGAAATGTCAGCACAAACATGAGAAGCTGTGCAATTAATTTTTCAGGAAGGGCAAATAGAGCCAGTGGGGCGAAAAGAGCAAGTTATCATAACACATAAAAGCAGGATGATAAAACTCTGAAGTATGATGTGGGCAGAAGTCTGTGTCTCAGTATTCAATGGCCTGATGGAAAGTGTGATGATACACGGAAGAAAACGGAAGCCATCTAAAATAAACTGGGGCAGGGCAGACAAAATAGTGATATTACAGGAGCGGTGTACCTACTATTTGAAGTAATTTTGTGTGTGCCTGGACCACCACGTGTATAGTCCTGTGGCTATAACAATACTAAAGCCTGCTGTAAAGTTTAGTGGAACCAATTGTAGTTTTCCTCTTGCAGTGTATCTCTAGCAAGACGTGGCAATGAGATAAGGAATCAGAAGTAAAAACCTACATAAAACCAAAAAGGTTTTCTTTAGCCAGGAATGCAAAGCCACAGTCCTAATCTCAATCTTGATGCTGATGAGTCGTGTGCTTTCTGAAGCTTTTCCATGCCACATTTACGCCTGTTTGGGGTACCCGCGTTCAGAATAAAACCGTGGAATGTTTGAGAGTCCTTGCGCTCGGGACAGTGCCGCTCCCGGTTAAACCCCTCAGCCGGGGGCCGCGAGCAGCGCTCCGGGCAGGGGTCACCGCGGGGACCGGCCTGCGGCGGCCGACCCCGCTCCGGCTGCGCGGAGCTCACCGGGGGCTTTTCCCTGCCGCCTCCTGCCCATTCCCACCGGGCCAGAGCCGTTCCGGGCTGCCCGCGGGCCCGGCGGGGCGGTGAGGGCCGGGCGGCTGCGGGGCGCAGCGGCGGGGGC
>VZRO01007813.1:0-44520 GCA_013397915.1 Daphoenositta chrysoptera | reverse complement strand
AATATAATTAAAATTTTTTAAATGTAAAAAGGGCATTTGTTTTGTGAAACTGTATTACATGCATAAAGAGAGTTTTGTCACACAGTCTTATTGGATTACTTGCATACAGTAAGGTCTGCTGGTGGTGTAAATTAGTTCCTTTGAGGGTGGTCAAACTGATTTGAGGATCTGTATTACACTTAAATGTAATTTATTTAATCAAACTTCCTGTGTCTGATCTTCTGCCAATATAAATCAGAAATCAGCTTTTGCTGAGTTCTGGTGTTTTATCAGCATATAACTTCTGTGAAAGACCAGAAATTTTATGACATTATGTATGGTCATGTGTCACCATGGAGTTTTAGTAATGTAGTAATCTAATCTAGTATTTAGGTTGCTGTTTTAGTAATTAGGAAGCAGAAACAATTCTATCTCTATACCAATATATACATATATCTATAAATATATTTTAAAACTTTTTTTTGCATTGAATTTTTCTTTCCTTGACTAAGTGTCACATTTTCCCCCTCCTTCCATTTTTTCAGGAATAGTAGTATGTGTGCAGCCATGAGGTATTAATTTTGTCAGAAAACCTCACACATGGAAGGTTAGTTAACATTTGATGGCGACTAGAATGACTTTCTCTTTTTTCCTCGGAGGAAGGAGTGCTCCTGCATGCTGCAGGGTGATGGAGCAGGGAAAGGGACAACGTGCCAGCCTTGCTGCTCCTTCCCTCAGCCCCTTTAGCAAGAACATCTCTAACAGAGAGAAGGCTGATCCTGCTGCCCGGTGACAGCCCCTTGGGGACCTTCCTGTGTCCTGCCTCAGTTCTGCTCTGCACAAAGCCCCTTTCTGGTGGAGAAGAAGGTCTGACACACCCGTGCAGGGGTTGTGGCTGCTGTCTACACGTGCAGGGTGGCCCGGAAGGGGTGTTCAGGTGCTGTCTGGCAGGCAGAGTGCTGCAGCTGCACTGCTGGCAGTCCGTGTGGCAGGCGGATTAACGTGACCCCTGGTGCTCTGTGTGAACTGCAGTCACTGCCACAGCAACAATCTAAGCAGCTATCAAGAGCTCTGAGTGCAAACAAACAGAAAAAGAAAAGTGTCATCCTTATGATGATGATCATCACCTTTGTTCCACATGTGGTGACTTAGAGTCCAACTGGGTGTGTGTACATGTTGATGTTAAAACAGGTTGTAGTGATGACCTCCACAACTGTCTCACCAAGTCTGGCACTCTGCTGCACAAGGCTTTTTTTGCCTTCCCTGGTAGAGCTGCAGCTATTTGTTTATTTTGAATGACATAAAGAGGCCTCTGAATGGGCACACTTGCATAATGAACAGCACATTCATTGGATCCACCCTTATTTTCTTCCAGCTTCCTTTCACCGAGCTCTCTTCAACTGAAGGCTTGGCAAAAGTTCCCTCTCAGCTTTGCCTACAGAAGAACAGTTATCAACCAGAAAACTTAATCACAGGAGTGGGCCTTGCATCTTCCTGACCCTCCACACTTCTGGCCCATGGGAAAGCAATGAAAAATGTATTGATCTGGTTTTGCTGTTGACATTGAAAGAGTGAGGCTCCTGACCTCAGAAGGTCTAAATTTGAGTATTACATTCAAGCAGAGGACTAAAAATTAGTGTGCTTGTGTTTTCTGCTGATTGTTTTGAGTAATCTATTATAGGAACTGGGATCCTTTTTTTATAATAGGAGCATAACTACAGTAACTGCTTATTGCCTCTAAAAAGTTTTCGTATTGTTTAGTGAGAACTGTCACAGATAGCAAGAAGTTTTTAGAACTTAATGCAGTTCTGCTGAACTCCTAAGCTCCTTTCCCCTTGGACAGTTTAGTCCAGTCTTACAGGTGCAGTTGCTTCTGTCCTGGAATAATTTCAGGATGTGTCTGGGGTATGTGAGGAGAAGAAGAGCAGAAGCAGGAAGATGGAAAATTTCACTTTGACACTGGAGTTTTATGGGATATTTTTCTCTCCCTCTCTTAAATAAGACTTACATGTCTAAGGTCTCAGTGACTGGCAGTGGCCATCAACTATATGAAGCATCCACTTCTAAAGGAGCACCATTAATCAGTCTCATTCCTGGTTTGACAAGGACAGACCTGGAAGAAGATGAAATTAACTACAAAACATGCAGGGCTTGTGGGAATCCTTACCAGAAATCTGTTTTGGAGAACTCAAATCTTGAAAAAAGCTCTAAGCTCTAGCAGTCACTGGAGAGTTAGCTTTTTTTACTTCTTAACACCTTCTTAAATATTGTCTTGCCTGGAAATTTTCTAGCTTATTACTTAAAAGAAACAAGAGAAACTCTTCATGATAGCAAAATGCAAGCTGTCAGACTATCTTAATTTTAATGGTATCACCTTGCTTTACCATCCATTTTCAGGATGCCCAGAAGAGTCATACACAGTCAGGGGCTTTTACTTTCTTGTTTCTTACCTCTGAAATTGTATTGAAAGCATAGGAATAACAACAATAATAATAGTAGAGGTGATTATTTGCCTGTTTTGCAAGGGTGTTTTCAGATGCAGGTCTATAAGGTGACCTTGATGCATATTAAGTTGAGAAAGGTCTGAGCAATAAATAAGCTGATGGCTGGGTCACTGGCTGTGTGTAATAAGGCTGTGTAAAGGTAAAAGCCAGCAATGGAGTGGAAAGGAAATGCTGATGCTGTTCTATGCTAAGCATGGTGTAGTGCTTGTCGTGAAAACCTGTGGGTGGAGGAGGGCTCTGTGTGTGGCAGTGCTCTGTACCAAAGGGATGTGTCCTCTTTATTTGGCTAAAAAAAAATAAATTTTGCAGCTCATAAAAAATCTGTATTTTAATAGTGGTTTTGGATACCTGAATGGTATTTAGGACACAAAATTAAAATTACTTACGAAGTTATTCTCTTGTAATAGTTGCAATTTTCATGAAAGGCTTTTTCCTCTTAGCCTTTATTTATGACAATAGCACACTACTGGAGTTTGCTTCAGCTCTCAGTTTATAGTTCTACGTTTAGGTCTTTGTCCTGCCGCTGGCTTATTTATGGTATAAACAAAATAGTGATAAAATGTAAGTTCTTTTGGTCCTACTGCAGAACAGACTGAGTGAATTTGGCTTTCCAAAGCTACTTAACTGTGCTAAAATAATGAGTAATAAAATCAGAAGTCGGAATACTTCTGTGCCATCAATAAATATTTGCATCTCGGATGACAGATCACGACAAGTCAACCCCCTCATGAGCGTGAGTAATGCAGATAATTTTTGTGGAGATGCAGTGCAGCAGCCACATGACTTGTGGTGTGACAATCTGCTGCTCTTCAATATCTTGACACTTCTGTTGCTTACTTGGAATTTAAAGTTTAGAGAACTAATTACTCACCAAATTCTTCCTGTACTTGCTAGGTAAAAATCATTAATGGAGAGGTTGAGGAGCAGAGGTGGGAATGGGGCAGAGAAGTGGAATGGGAAGGAGCACCACAGGTGTATTCTGGAGTGTGGGAGAGGGCAGTGGGACTAAAGATGCAGCGTGTGGGGCAGGAAACATGGCCATGATGTAAATCTGTGCACCGGGGCGGGATGTGGTGTAACCAGGCGTGCCTGTCTCTGTGTCACAAGAAACAACGTGTTTGCAACCACTCCCTTCGACATTCAAAGGTGTATGAGAACACTCAGGAGAGCACTTATATCCTAGGCAAGGAGGAGGCTTGATGCTTGTATGTCTCGTCTTCTTCAAGTTGTTCATGGGACAGACCTGAAGATTCTTGAGAAGAATTCGAATTTCCCTTTTTGTGTTTTGGCAGTAAGAAAGCCGTGGTGTTTGTGTCACTGCAGTCCTGTCCCACGTGGAAGGGTGCAGCCTGCCCTGGCACCTCCCCACCTACTTGCAGAATCTTTAATGAAGGCAGATGACAGCTAAGGGATGCCAGCTGGCTAATGTGACCCAAAATGTTTATGGACCCGGGTCTGTTGATCTCTGCTGATGACATCTAGAAATCTCGTATTTGGAAGGGGCAGCACCCTTTCCTCTCTTTCCAAATTAAGTCAATAATAACCTTCCAGGTTTGGTTGGAAAATGTAGGTACTGTTACTTCTGGAAGATTTTAGTGGTAGATTGGATCCTTATCATTCACCATAACCCTGGATGGTCAGTGAGACCAGGAACTGTTCTCAAAGGTAATTGAAATGAAATACAGGAGATTTATGTTAAATGCCATTAGGGAAAGTGATTTGCAGCTATAGAAGTTAAAAGCAGCATTAAAATGAGACAAAAACTTTTTTTTTGCCCATTGCAACTGCCTGACAAACTCTGCTGTTGGCAAACCAGGACTGATAAAAGGATTTTGATTTTAAGATAAAGAACATTTCCAATCATCTAGGCAAGGCATCCTTCATGTTCTTAAGCTATCACAATACAAAAGTACTGCTTAAATCATCTAGGGAACCTAATAGTGTGCTACTCTTGTAACTTGATTAGCACTAGAAGTTTATTTTATGACATTAAGAATAATGCCAAATAATTGTTCTTGTTTTATGGTGTACTGTAAGGAGGGATGTGTGCCTTGTGTGTGAGAAAAATGGTAATGTTCTCTAGTAACCCAGAACAGTTATGATTGCCTGGATCATCTAGAAGCACAAGATGTTTTCAGCAATTAATTTATAGACTGAGCAGATGTTCATTATGGCAAGAACCCAATAAAGGACCAGAGCTGTTCTCTGAAAGACTCATAGGTATTTTCCCAATAACTGAGGCTTAGGAAAAAAAACCTGCAAATTTTATTTCCTTATTGAGAAACACCTATTACATAAGGGAGATCTTCTGTTAAGTTTGTCAGACTATCAGTCGTAAGATACAATTAATGATCTAACAGAAGGAGTTTAAACAATTGAAAAAATTCACTTTCTTTTCTTAATACAGTTTGAATGTTCTTGAGAGCTATTGTTAAACTGTATAAAAAATTAGTTTGAGTAGCTTTTTTAATAAATGAAGGAAAAAGTAATTTCCAGCTTGATTTGTGTAATTTCAGCTGGAATTTTAGAATTAAAAATAAACTTTGCATCATACAGGAAGCAAAGCTAGTTGACAATGTTGTTCTACTAGACATTGTTAAAGAACAGCACCAGTTTCTGATTGAATTGTGGAACAGGAAACCATACTAATGGTTTAGTATAAACCAAACTAATGGTACAAATTATCTATTGAATAGAATGATGAAAAAACACCTTTTTGAATCTCAGACCATGTTTCTCATTCTGGGGCAGTATTTAAAAGGAAAGATAAATGAAGGAAGTATCATTTAGGTAAATACAGACATACTATCTTACCACTGTTCAAAGGATTAACACCAAGTGAGTTTTGCATTTTTCTAGAAGCAAAGGATCTATTTTAGACCATCATGCATGAGCACAGCTCAAGGAGAAATACTGAGTGTAGGGTACAGGCTCCAAAACTGAGTTAAGTATGCTGAGTGTTGCTACCTGACAGTGTAGTGGTTCCAGAACGTTTTTGCTTTGGCAATTCTCTTACAAATGCTTTTTTTCCCTACCTTGCTTTGTCAGCTCCTCGTATCTACCTCAAGAATTTAATCACTGCCATTTCTTTGCTTACCTTCTGATCCAGTATAGGTTCAACAGAGGGTTCAAATTCCAGATGTCTTCCTGGGTTCAGGTCCAAGATGCTTCCCCCCTCTAAATGTGTCACTGTCAAAAAGGTAATGAAACAAACATGAACCAACCAGCCAAAGAGAAAGCCCAAACATTTTCCTCAGGATTTCCATAGTTGTTTATCTGAGGTACTGAGGCAATAATTGTTTATGGCTTGCTGAGTTAAGGGTGAAAAATTGTTCAAGACAATGAAAGTTCAACTGTAACTGTTAGAGATAAGATACTACTCAGAAACAAAGGCTAAATGGGGCTGATTTAGATGAGTTATGTGTAGCATAGCCTTAACTTCAAAGGAATTTACCCAAAGGCAGGAAAGGGAAAAGTAAGAAAAAACATCAAAGACAAAGGCTCCCTGTGCACATTCTAGAATTTAGGATGCAGTCTGTGTAGTCTGCTACTCAGCTATATACTGTCCTCCAAATGGCTTTTCTGGGTGGTCTGTGACAGTCCTGGGTTTGCTGGTGGGAGAAAAAGGCTTTAGCAGCTCAATAGAAACACGGCATAGCACCTGTGTGGAAAGTGAAATGATGACGATTTCCATTGATTTCAACTAAGATGGCTCGAGACTGGTTGTGTGAGTTTTGCCAGGCAGATCTGCTCGTGTCACATTCCACAAAGGTCATTATCTTCCGTGGCAGGGAGTGAACGAGGCGCTCCTGCCTGTCAGCAGCACCCTCCCTTCTGCCCCAGCATTTGTGTCCCCCCGCTGGAGCCCCTGGGCTGCTGTCCCATCCTCCTCTCCGGGAAGGCAGCAGCAGCACGGTCAGGGGAGCTGCTCAGCAGCAGGATTTGGGACTGGGCTGCCCCAGCCCTCAGCTGTCCTGTGGCATTCAGCCCTGGAAGGCTGTGGCATGAGGCTTGCCAAACCAGTTGGGCTGGCCATCACTGCAGGAAGTCAGGAAGTTGATTTCTTCGCCCTCTTGCAGGAACTTGTCAGGTAGCATATTGCATGTGGTGGAAATACGGTTCAAGAGTGATTTGTTTTCGTATTTGCCTGATGCAAAATGGCATATCTCTTTTCTTTTTAAATGATGATGAAATAGAGTTGCCTTCTGTCTCTGCAACAGAAGGAGAGAAATGAATAAAAATGAGTAAGCTGCAATAGGACTGACTTGGTCCCTACATCTTGTGAAGATTTAAAAACCCGCTTAATGCCTTTGTGGCAGTGAATATATGAATTCCAGTGTGTGAGCCCTTTTTTCCAGAAGAGAACTGTTTAAACATACAGAGGGTGATGAGTAGATATAAACCTAGTATTACAGTTACTCTTTGAAATCTCGGGTCGAAATGGAGAGGTTTATGAGATTTCTAAAACTATTCACCATGAAGCCGTACGAAATACACTACCAAGATGTCATTAAAAGCAGCAGATGCTATTATGGTTTTGCTGCAAGCACAGCAAAAGTGAAAGCACAGCAATTCCTCTATTTTTGCCTCTTTCTAGCCTATATTTGTCTGCCTCTTGCCCCTTTCCTTCTACTTCTATTTTCTGATATGCATCATTTATTTGCTTGCTAATGGACCCTAGTAGCATTGAGTGCTCATGCTCTAGGATTGGGATTTGTGAATAGGAAAGACTATAATGATTTAATTTTTCCCCTTTCCATCTGTGGTTGCATAGATGACCCCCCTGATATGTACCAGGCAGAAGCAATTTGAGACCTGCATGACAGGCTGTTAATTGATTCCTTCAATAACTACTGAAATCTAAAGGGGAGGAGGGCTGGGGAGGAATGGCAGTGAGGCTGACTAGCAAAAGATTTGACCTAGTTTTTTCAATCTGCATGGCTGTGCAGACAGACTCAATTATAAATCTGCTGCTTTAGAAGAGCTTTTATTTTTTTTTCCCCTGTGTGAACAGCTGCACTGATTTTGAATGTTCAAATTTGGTGTGCTAAAATGTAAAATTTTGTCATCGTTGTATATAGTGTCATGAAATGTGCACGTGTGGTGAGGAAGCAGGGGAAGGCACCTACTTCCCTTGGGTTGCTGTGGGGTTTGCTGCATCCTGCCCTGCTGCTCCATCTTCTCCTGCATGACATTACATGCTTGGTTTTTTGTCCTGCCTGCAGTATTACCAAGGATGTGAAATACACTCTCCTTTGCGTAGGAGTTATGTGGTACCGCTGTGCACACAAAGCTAAAGGAGGCTGAAAGACTTTTTCTTTAAAGCTTTTGATAACATCCTTAATCACTTGGCCTTCTTGTATCTATTTATACCACTTGCCCTGGCCTTTGCTTTGTTCGCTTGTTTGTTTATTTTTCTATCCTTATTTAGCGGTGAAGCACCAGGGATTAGCACTAAATTTTGCAGCAGTATGGGGATTCATGACAGGCTTCGACCAGAGCTTTGATCCTCCAGATGTTCTGAATAAACATTACAACAGACATTTGAAGGGGGATGTTCAGTTGCTGAATAGATTTATGTATAATGTTTTTCTTCCTTTTGATCACAGATTCCTTCTAGAGCACTTTGTTAACTGAACACATGGCTCTGGTGTTGGCCAACAAGGGATTTTTTTACCTGTTCTGCATTTTTTAATAAATGGTTTGGTACTTGAACCACTTGCATTTGCTACAGGAAAACCAGGACACTGACTTGTGTTGCTGAAACTGCTGTGAGATACAGCTGAAACTGTACCAGGGGGTTGCACAAACCCATCCTCCTGGTCACAGCCTGGCTTCCCGTCTCCCTGTCCGGAGGCTCTCTTTCACTGTGCTGTAGGCAACAGCCCTGGAATATAGCTTTATGCTGCTTTGAGGTTTCTGGCTGTTTGCTTGTGGTCTCTGCTCCCTCGTGGCGCTGGCTGTGGTTTGTTGGTTTGTGGTGTTGGTTTGTGCCAGCTGGAGAGGCTCTTGAGAAGGGCAAGAGTTGGCAGCTCTCCGCCGGCAAGGAGGGGACCTCAGTGACGGGGAAAGAGCAGAGCAAAGGTGGTGCTGGCACCAGGGGAGGTTCTGTCGGCTTCACGGGAGCTCCTCGGGGGTTCTCTCTCCTTAGCCAGCCTGTACGTGTCAGTCAGCAATATTCCCCTGCACGAGGCTTGGAAATGGCTGCGTGCTGCTGTGAGCTGGGTGTGACACCAGTCACCAGCCCTCCTTCTTCCACCCCGCTTTGGTTTGCAAGTGCTTCTCTCTGAAGCTGGAAAGACGCCCTTGCAGGTAGAAGCTGATCTTGCAATGGAATAGATTCATCACTGTTCCTAAAGTAAAATTTGGGATTATGCCATAGTCCAGGGTATTCTGAAGACTTTTGCTTTTCTTTGTGTGCCTGGCTGTAGCTGGTGGAGCCAGCAGTCACGCTCCTTGGGAGCCAGACTGTGTCAGTAACATTTCTCTGGGGGATGAGGACTGACATGCACGTCCAGAAAGTGACTGTCAGCCCCAGGAGGTGAAAGGAGATCCCTGTTCACAGGAGCTGCTCTGAGCATCCTTCTGAGGCATCGTACCTGCTGGCCCGACATTCCCAGTCCTGCTCTAAGCGAGCCATGGTCTTGGGCTGAGGTACTTTGTCGTGTATCTTGGATGTAGACATCATGTCTAGTTTGTTCTCAGGGGAAGGCAGGGTCTGATCTATGGTTCTTTGTGCAGTTGGTAATTACCGTGTGCTCAGCGCTTGCAAAGCCTCGCTGCAGTTCAGCACCGTGCAGATATTTACTGATGTGCCTGCCGAGTGTTTTGGAATGTGAGCAAGAGGGAAGTGTGGGGGTCGTGGCAGCCCTCTGGCCAAGTGCATATGGGGGGCTGTAAGTTATAACATTTGCATTTGCCTGGGCCAATAGACTGTTATGGGCAAGGCTTCAAAATGAGTCCTGCAGTGATTCCTGCCTGGGTATTTCCCCTCCCTATTCCATCTCCTCCTTTCTTTGTCCTCTTGCCAAATGCACAGCACTCTGCAGTTCAAGTGCAGCAATATCACACACGGCTAATCTCCAACCCAGCTGGGTGAGAGACTGGCTGTCGCTTCCATTTCAGCTCTCAGATGGACAAACTAGATAACATTCTGGACAGACTTTGTGCTTTTTTGGCCGAGCTGCCTCATGATTGTCCGAGCACACCAGAACGCTCAGTTTACTGCAGTGCCCAGAGCAGTGGGAAGAGCTCTGAAGCTCTGTAGAAGAGTTGATCCCCAACAAGGCAGTGTGTTCGTGTTTTAGGTTTTGCTGGGAGTTTTGGTGGTTGGGTGAGCTTAGCCTGTGCCTTCAGAAGAATGTACACTGCTGCTTTGCTCAAACTGCACCCTGACATTGCTGTCACAGCTTGTTTTAAAGACAATTTTTTTTCTTTTTAGTTATACTCTTAAGAATTATTCAATGACTAATCTTAGAATTGATGTTTCTTGCCATTAAAAAAATTAAACTGATGATCTACAATTGTGTAAAAATCTTCTATAATGATATAGCTCATATGGGTTCCCAGTTTTGGTTTTCATCCCAAGCAGCATGCGCTGTGGTGTGTTTATAACAAATAAATAAGCAAGACAGTTCTAATGATCCAAAGGAGATGGAAAGGCTTATGGTACCCTGAACAGGAGTAAACAGTAACAAATACTTGCCACTTGAAGATTTTAAGTAACTCTTCTCTTGAAAGTAATTTGTGACCGGCCAGGGAGATAAGTGCTCTGTCTAGTTTTCAGCATGAGGCATCCTTCTTCTCCCTTTTTTTCAAACTCCTAGTAGTAAAAAGCCACCTTCTGTGTTACTATCTTAGCATCACTTATTTGTGGCATCTAATAGCCACTAATAGCACTGGGGGACAATGTTAGTGTCAGGCTCCCTCAAGTACCCACCTGCCCAATTTTTTTTTTTTTTTTTTACCTTCTGCTGGTAGAGGTGGGCGTCTATATTGCAATACTATTAGGGAATCACATTTTACTCAGGTGTCCTTTAGTCAAGTATCATTTGAAGTTGAAACGTGCAAAGTTGCTGACAAAAATCTTGTAATGGGCTAAAAGAAACTATGTTTGCAACAGTTTGATGTAGAAAATACACTTGCTTATGGATCCAAAGTGTAAATCATTGATAAACACCCAAGATACGAGGTGAATTTTTTCCTTTTGTTTGACATACACTGCAGCGTGTTGAAATGCTGTCGCAAGGGGTGGGCAGCACTGCTCTCACAGGGTGAGCTGCTCTGATGCCGGGTATCTGCACGCAGCTCACCAGGGCACCCTGTGGCACGGCTCCCTTCCCTGGCCGCGGGCTCCGGCTGCAGCACCCGGGGAGTTGTTTCCAAAGCGTTTGGGTGATCCGCTAACAAATCCTATTATTAGTTAATAGGATTTGTTCTTGCACTGCTTTGTCCGATCACTAATTGTTTATCACGCATTAGGGGTACAATGAGATGCCTGTCAGCTCTTTTTGTGTGCCAGGCTCTTTGTTTGCTGTGATGGCAGGTTTTGCTTTGGGACAGCCTTAGTGTGGAAGGCAGAAAACACAAGGCTCTGCATTTCAAACACTGCAGTGTAGTATATCCTGCACTCTGGCGGGCACTGGGCTCCCCAAAATAGGGTCAGAGGGTCAGTTAACTCATTTGGAGGACTGGGTGTTCTGCCCTCCTGCATAGGTCTGCAGCTGCCTTCCCGATTGCTTCTCTGCCTTTCTGGAAGAGCGTCCTGCTGAGCTGGCAATCAAACAAGAAAGCATTAAGAAAATTCAGCAATAGAATAGAAAGGTGAAAATGTAAAGGAAGACTTGAAAGCTAGTGAGACCTAGTTGCTTTTTGTCTTTGTTGAATGTTGTGATCAGTCCATGTGATATTTAATGATCATACAATGTAGGTGGAAACTACTTCTTAAAAGGGGTCCATCTGAGATGGTTTTTGAGATTTCAGGTGTAAGCATTTGTATAGGTATTTTAATAAATCTTTTGCAGAAGCACTTCTTTTGGAAAAAACCTATTTATAATAAATCTTTTGAATTATAAGTATCCTAATATGTTTTTAAAATCCCTTTTCTCAGAAGAGAATTCTTTTTAAGAAATACAAAATCAGATTTCCAAAGCAGAATCTGAATATGGCCCTGTGATGGCTTGCCTTGAGCATCTAGTGAGTTCACCTTAAGGTTTGCCAGTGTCTCAGTTCAGTGATGCTGCGATGGAGTGAATTGGATCAGGTCACTGATCCAGCTGAAAGCTCCATGCTCATCTGGGGTGGTGTGCAGTGATAGACTTCAGTTTCTTGGAGCCCTAATCTGCTTCTTCTGTGGCTTCAGTAAAATTGGCAGAGAGGGGCAAGTGTGGGAGAGGAGCCCAAGCACTTCAGGTGGCTGCCCTTGCTTAGGGTGCTGTGCCTGAATGGCTCAGAGCAGCCTGCCCCGTTCTGTCTGCCAATTTTAACAGTCCTTTTCTTCTGTAATACCAATTTAAGGATAAAACAGGGAAAATACTGTGTTGTTTGGCTGCATGCTTCTTTAGGAATAAGTTTCCTGAATATCCACATGTATCGCTTATCTTTTTGCATTGGTAGCTAATTAGAAATAAACTGAGGAACCAGATTTTTCTACCAGTTAGGAACTGGGTTTTGTTTTGAGTTTGTGTAAAGTGTCTGGAAAGAAATAAGACTCTAATTCTTGCATTTGAGTAGTCAGACACTATGGTGAAGTTTGATTGTATACACACACATATATATAAAATGTAGACATACATAAATATATAAAAATATATGCCATTACATATGCTTTATGCAGACACAGGTATTGCTCACAATTAAAAATTTTTTTTGCTCACATGTTAAAGATGTGACCAAGGTAAAAGATAAAGTAGTGCTGCAGGGCCTGGAGGATTAGAACAGTGTCATTGTATTAGGGTAACTCATTGTGATTTAAAAATTGTCAGATTTTGTTTCTTTCAGTGCTCTCTTCCTGCCCCTTTTCCTGTTCAGCATCCAATCCCATTTGGACCATGTGTCTTTTCATATGTAGAAGTTTTATGGTTGGTTCTTTGCTTTGGTTGTCCCCACTTCCTGAAATGAAGGGACATATCAGCTCTGTATTTTAGAATGTGGCAGAGGGGAGTAGGAAATCTATAGTGTCAGGAGTGACGAAGGATGTTTTGGGATTGATTGACTCTTCATTTTTACCCAGTGCAAGAAATAAAAAAGCAAAAATGGAACTGGCCAGCAATGAGTTCAAAACGAAGTGGGATGGTTCTACCCTCACAGAGTCTGCACTTACACTGGGGAGCCCTTCCATAGACTGTGGAAAATTTTCACAGGCTCAAGGAGCTACCAGTGCAGCTTGGGGAGGGAGGGTCAGCTCTTTGGGGACTGCTATGTGCAAAGACGCCTTTTTTGGTCTAGAAAGTCCCTAAGCCACAACTTTCTAAAAGTTGGGAGAATATTTTTGTCTTCACTGACCTTTATCAGTGGGCTACACTTTTGGAGACTGAATTTTACCATTGACCCTGACTCGTGTGCCCTGATTTTAGTGCAAAAAGGGTGAGACTGATACCTTCAGAATTGTGTTGTCCAGACCTTCTACAGCCTTGGTGATGCTGGTGGAGGGAGCTGAGAGAAGGCACCACGTGTGAGAGGTGGGGGGACTGGAGTGTATCTCCCCTTCCCTTCCTTCTCCCTCTGCCTGATCTGTGCTTGGAAAGTTACAGAGTGACTAAACTTTATTTTTAGAGATTACAAAGAAAGAAAGCATTAGACAGCTGGCTGCAAAAATATTTATTTGTGACCTTTGTCTACATTTGTGTAGTGCTTGTTGCTATTCTGGAGCATGTAGTTCCTCCTGACTTCGGTCTTGGAGTTTAAGGAGAAACCGAAATTCTTATAACTTTATACACATATATACTTTTAAAAAATTGCTTCCATATTTGGAAAACGGGACTACCTCTGTTTGTAAGGTGCTGGCCTTATTTGTGCCCCGTTTTTGTAGTAACATATTGACTGGAGAAGCAGCTGGAGCAGTGCTGGTAGGGGCTGGGCTGGGGTGGTCCCATGCTGGTGGCTGAACACCCTCTGCAGTGAGTCAGTCCCGTCATGAATGAACCTGGAAAAGGATTAAACAGATTTTCCAACTCAGTGGGGCAAAAAGGTTTATCAGGGTGTGTGAACAAGGTCTGGAACTGGGTCTGTGATCAGTGGGGTCTGGCCTGCAGCTTGTGATGGGAGCTAGCAGGTATGCAAAGGTAGCTCAAGGCAGACATGCCACTGGTCATGGTTTTTGTTATTGGGTCAAAATCTCTGGAAAATGGGAGTATTTTTAACTTTGCACCATGAGGAAATTTGTCTTTTAGATGTGTGTGTTCAGTCAAAAAGCCAGGATAATATAAATGTGAGAAATTCACTGCAAAGATGAAACATTTTTACGGTGATTGAAAGAAAGGTACGGGTCAGTCATATCAGTTGTGTTTCTTAAGAATAGCTCTGTTAGGACAAAGCATTTCCTAATACTGCTGTTGAGTGATAAGGAAAATTAGTTTTATTTACCTAAAATTTTGTGTGTTTGCGCTGTACTAACCAGTAAGTCTGAAAGCTGAAATACAGATACCAAATCTGGTTTTTTACACAGCTACCTTTCACAGACTGTTGAGTAAAGTGAAATTTGCTATTATTTGAAAATACTCCTGGATGAAAGTTCTTGAGTCTTACTACCCTGAAGCAGATTACTGTGACCAAATTTTCTTCTCTGAAGCTGATCTGTGTAAAACCAAATTTCACTTGCATGGCAAGAAAACACTTGTTGCTGAACGCTGTTTTGCTAAGACAATATGTGAATTGATAGGGCACTCTGTTTCCTAGATGCAAGTTTACAAAAACCTTTTCGAAGATAAAGACCAAATCAGTGCTGCAAAGAAAGAACTTCTCTAAACATTGTGCAAAGCAGCTGTAACAGATGCAGAAGCCACAGTCTGGGGCTGAAGGGAGGAAAGTACAACCATTCATTTCAGCTCCATGCTTTTTTAGAAAAACAAATTCTTCTATTTAGAGGGTTCCTAATTGACATATGTTAAAAGAGACTGGCTTCCCTTCTCTTCTCTCAAAGACAATGAGGACAAATATTTTCTGGATCATTCCTTGTTCACAGATACATTGACACAGGCTGTTGCAAGCAGCCACGGAGTGGTTTTATACAGCTAATATGTGTACATGTCAGTGCCCTATTGAATAAAGTGTTACAGGTGCAGGGCTGTTTAACCTGCCTTCTACATCCATCTTTGATGTATGACAGGAACCATTTCTGTTAAAAGGCTGCATGGGCGTGGTGCTGTGGCGTTCCAGGGGCTGTGGCAGCACTGGAGCACAGCTGGCAGCTCCAAGGAGCAAACCTGACAGAGCCCATGTGCAGCAGGGAGTTGGCTCCTGCCACCACTGCCTTCCAGGACCCTGCCCGTGCTGGGTCCTGCACGCTCAGTAAAGCGTTGCATTGCACTTTTTCCACAGAGGAGCAGTTTCTCCCTCCAGGCCGTTAGTTCCACCAGCCCTCAGTGGCACTGCAGGCTGCTGCCAGCCCTGCCTGCTCTGGGAGGTCCAGGTGTTGGAATAGATGAGGTTTCTACTGCCAGCCTGACATTTAATTTGAATTTTGTGAGGAAACATGAGCAATGCCCTTTGTTAGGAAAGATTTCAAATCTTTTTCAAATCAACGTCTTCTTCAAAGAGGTTCCCAGCTCTGTGTTTAAGAAGTAGCAGGATATGGGAGATTGTTTTTGGTTTTGGTGGGGGTTCTTTTAGTTTGGTTGGTTTTGGAGGGTTGTTTGTTTGGGTTTTTTTTTTTTTTTTTTTTTTCGATTTTTAGTGGTTGGTTGCTTTTGCGGTTGGTTTTTTTGAGCCTTTTAATGAAACTTAGAACACTTTGTAGAAATTCTGAGGGCAGATACATGTCTGCTTGTTAGAAGGATCTGTTGGGTCAAAACTAACAAAAAGCTTTTAAAATCTCAGGGGAAAAAAACCAAACTCCAAATCAGTGATTTTTCTGCTATCTTTTTTTTTTCCCTGTCCAGTGAGTATGACTGCTGTCTAATAATTTGAAACAAAGAAAGACAAAACCTCACTAATTTTGTAAGCTGAATTCTCTTGCAAGCTGCTTAGCTGTTGTTTTTTGGAAACACGTATGGATTGCACCATAGAGTGTTTAGTTTGTATAATTTAATGTAAGGTGTGTGACGATGATGCTGTTGTGGGAATAACAGCTCGTGCATCTCCATGGGAAGAGAAGGAGAAGCACTGAACACCCCAGATGGAAGGCAGGTGCATAGAGATGCTGTTCTGAAGTCATTTCGGGGCTGGGAATGGGTGCCCCAGGCAGGGCGGGCTCTGCTCTCTGTTCCCTGCTCTCCGAGGCTCTTTGGGATGCTCGGCAGGAGAAGGCTCCTGCTGGCACACAGAGCTGTGTGCTGGGGCAGACAGCTCCTTTCCTTAGAAAAGGTCTCTCTGTGGGAGTTTTGACCCGTTTCTCCACACATCCAAAAAATTTCAGTGAAGTTCACCTCCCTGTGTACATACATTTTTGGATGAGATTATGCACATGAAGACCCTGCCTGTGCTTCACACATTGTATCCCATTGGATCTTCTGTAGCCTAAATTGTAGGGAAACGTAAAGCCAAAACCAGTGCTGGGACAGGTACACTGAAGTGACAACCCTGTTTATCTACTAAGTTTGTCCTAGGACTATTAAGATTTTTCTGGGCTTTGTGGGGAGCTTTGTTTGTTTTATTTTAATTATTGCTAATACAAGTAACTTCTGAGTTAAGTAGGTCAGCTATACCAAAATAACAAACTCAGTGATTGTTTTTGAGTGTTGTGGCAGTAAATTGGTTGAGCATCTGCTCAGAAACAAGCCTCTTCTGCTTTTACTCATCCTTAGAGCAAATTTAGATTGTTTCTGTTAAAAACCAGCAAGCAATGTCCAACAAGTTAGACAATTGTAATCATAAATCCCTGTAATAATCTGTGTTTAGTAAGCATAAAGTAGACGAGCTGGGAAAATTTGCTCTGCATCACTCTTTCAAAAAAGGAGCCAGACTCTTCAAAACAGATTTGTGCACATCTTTAGCACAGAGAGGAATTTTTGCTGTTTTAACTGCCTTCCTTGATATTTGTAAGCACTCTGATAGGAAACGAAGAGATTTTATGGACATCCTTGGTTATCAAGGAATACTTTGTTTGGTTGGTTTTTTTTTTTTTTTTTTTGGAGCTTCCAGCTGGCTGGTGTTAACAACGTGAGCAGCCTTTTATGCAAGCACCACTTGAACTATGCCAGTGCCTGAGCAGCGTTTTCAGCAGTTTCACAGAGATATTCTGGGTATGTAACCAGAGCCTGCCACTTACCTGGAGTTTGTTACCACAGAATGGTTGGTGTTGCAAGGGACCTCTGGAGATCCTCTAGTTGTACTTGGGATGGCTCAGGGATGTGCTGCACATTTTAACATTCACCAGTTTTCTCAAATTACTCCACGTAGATGTGTTCTCAGCATAGGAAGAGCAGACTCAACTCTCATCGTGCATTGACAAGCAATTAACCCAAATGTTTTTGTGGACATGAAAGGCTAAAACAAAACTGTGTATTCTTGGGGTACATGGGACTTCATAGCCAAGGTCCTGCCTGTTGGCTCCAGGGTGTTTTTTATCTGTTAGCAGAGGCCAGGTAGGAGCAGTCTCCAGGGTGATTTTGGGCAGATCCTTTGTGCCACGCTGAGGTATCTTCTCAGAAAATGGATTGTTAGTTAGGGGATGGCTGGTGTGTAATAACAGGCCATTAGTCATGTCTGCTGGTCCATAGTGTGACCTACTTGTGATAAAAATAAATGACAAAAGGGACTGATTTAAGCTGTGATTAACCAAGATTTTTTTAGGAAAGTGTGAAATATGCACTGGCTTAGCTTTTCTCACTTGCACTAATGAAAATTTCTGAGTGGGCTTCGGTATTGAAGTCGGCCACAAAATAAAGTTGCTTCAGTGAGGGAAGAAACTTTCTGTGCTTAAAATACTGCAAGAAAAAAAAAGGTTTACTAATTTGTGGGATGAAATGTACCTAAATGGAAAAACCAAAAAAATCTAAACTTACTTTGCCAGTTATTGCTGGGTTTGGCACCTGGTAAGACTCTTGCAGACCCTTCCCTCTGATGGTAACTTATTTTAGGTGTGCCAGTTTTAAGTGCAGAAGTGTAAAACACCCTTTTCCCTCTGTATCAACCACCCTTGTTTTGATTTAGATTCTGTTGAATGGATAATCTTATCCTTTTGCAAAAATAATTGGTTTACATGTATCACTTACCTAACACTGTCAATTATTTGAAGACTGGTATTTCTTAAATTGAGTGGTTTAGAACAAGCCATTATTTTCTTTGTGTCTCCCCACACATTAAAAGGAGCATGAACTATATGAATCTAATATTCATTAGCCCTGTTAGCTTAACTTTTGTTTGTTTGGTTGGCTTTTCTGGGGTTTTTTGGCCCTCTTTGGAAAGCCTTGTTAATTCTTGCAGACTTCTTAGGCTGTTTAAAAAAATCCCAAACCTGTAATCCCTGTTAACCTGCTGTGGGCTCTGTGGTGGTTTAAATATCTTCAGAGCTGCTGAGAAACTGAATTCAGACATGAATTTAGTAAAGGGCAGCTGTACTGGTCAGCTCAAAACCGGCAGATGGCCTGCTGGTGTGAAAACACTGCATTCACACCTTATCAGAGGGCTCTACAGGCACATTCCCAGTGCCCCAGAGGACTAAAGACTTATTTATCTGTGTCTGGCCAGGTGCAGGGCAAAGATTACATGTTACAAGTAGGGCTGTTTGATCTGTAGTAAGGAAAAAAAAAAAAAATTTACTTTTCTTCTTATCCTTCACATGATACTTTAAAAATCCCATTTATTTATTGCAGACTTTGCAAGTGCAAATGAACATCATCCTCCAGGGATTGTGAGGGGTAACGTTTCAAATTAATTCTGGCAGGTTTGGGGGTTTGTTTGTTTGTTTGACCACCAGCATTGGTGGTCAGGTGGGATTGTTGTCTCCCTCACGAAGTACTGCACCTGCCTGGGGAAACCCAAAATGGTACTTGATTGTATTGACTGTGGGCTTTTTGGTTTGGTTTGGTTTGGTTTTTAAATGTGTCTTTCGACTGTGAATGAGGAACCTGCTTTTTAAAAGGTGCTTGAATTCTGATTTTAATTCCCTTGTTTATGTTAGTCTTTCATTTCTATATCCGGAATAGATGGGGCTGCATTTGGCAAAAATGTGTTTGTCCTTGAATTTCTGTGTAATTGAATACTAGCTTTCAATTCAGATGTACTGAAATCCATTGAAAAAGAGATATTAGTGTGGTGTTTGTTAAGATTTCCATGTTTTCAAGAGAAAAGCTGGCAATATACTCAATTTTGCTCCTCTTACTCTTTCACAATAGTTACTCCCTCTTAATTGCAGTACCTTATGCAATAAATAGTCCCATGGGTTTCACTAAGACTGCTTAGGGAATTGAATACCACAATGTTAGCAGAAATGGAAAAAATGAATAGTGCTTTCAAGAAATGCAGCATTTGGAGAAACGCTCATAGTTTGGACATATATCAAACATTAATTCTGGATTTTTACTTATGAATCAATTTAAATTATTACAGAAAAAATGTTTCTTTTTTCATTATTTCTAACAATAATGTTAATGATGTGTTTTTTGACACCTGGTGTGACATTTGGGATCCTATTAAATGAATTCTACTTTAAAATTTTATTGTAACCTTGAAAAACAATTTTTATACTGTGAAGTATGGCTTGTATTCGTTACGTTTTTATATGAAAAATAAAAAACACCTCATATTTTACAAGTTGCACCAAAAGTAATCACATGGACCAGGCTTGGCTCATACATACTTGTCAAACCTGCTCAGTATTGTAGGTATATAAAATATTTCGGTTAAAACTGCTTTGTTTCTCTTGAGTATCCTAGTAAGACCTTGGTGGGGTTTTTGTAGCTTTCCCTGTCCCTTCATCACAGACACAGCTGGCCAAGATAATCCTGTGTCCAGCTGGGTACCCTGTACCTGTCCTGGCTGGGCTTTGCTGTCCTTGTGGATGAGCTCTGCCCTTTCCTCCCAAGCATGTGAAAAACATCAGCAGCAAAGGCAGAAAAGCTCCGGTTTGTGTCTAGAAAATGTGTTTTATTTTAGGTAATGAGTTTAACATCAATATTACAGTTTTTAAAAAAAAAAAATTAACACTGGGGCCGTGCTTTGTCCTGGATTTATCTAGGCTGTTCATTAACATGACATGTAATTTTAAGATGTCATTTAAGCAAACCCAGTTGGTTTGCTTAGATTTAAACGAAGATCGGCTCAGCATGAAACTTGTTGGAATTGCTTCTTGTTGATTTTTTTTCCTAACTGGGACTTTTTATCTGCTTTTTTTCTTTTAAATTAGCATGTTTAGGGAACTGCCTTTCTATTGGAGTCATATCACAGCTATCACAATCCTTCACTCAGGAGAAAGAGAAAAGCAAAACAGAAGTTGAAAGGTGTATTTTCCTAAAAGAACAACAACCAAGCAAAACTACAGAAAAAAACCCAAGCAAACAAACAGAACCTCTACCAACACAAACACCACCCCCCACGGACCTAAACAAAAACCCCCCATACCCTCCAAATAAACAAAAAACTCCCAAATCACATCTATACTTCAGAGGAGACTGACTTAACAAGTGCACAGAAACTCCGTCTGAAACAATTTTTATTTTGATTTCTGTGTTTGTTTCATTACTCTTTCTTGATCTTGCTGTTGGTGGTGGAGGCTGAGCCTGGGTTCCTCCCTGGGTGCATGAAGCTGCTGCTGCTGCTGTTGCAGTTTCTTCTTCTGTTTGTTCTTGCTCTGCCTGTAGCATTCCTCTGCCCCTCTACTTTTAAATGTTTCCTTTTATTGCTTTGTAAAATTAACTCTAACACTGATTGACATCGCCTTTATTGTCTCTTTAACGATTGACTCATCTGGCTCTACTGCTTGCTCTTCAGGAAATTGTTTTTATTGTCTTTAAATTGTCTTTAATAATGAAGACTTGAATTTCTGGCTGTTTTTCAGCTTTTTGATACAAAACAAGGACACAGATGCTAATATTCTGAGCCCTGCTGTTAGAACTCCTTAGAGTTGTAAAGTAAACTTCTGAAATCAAACTCCATTGGCTTCTTCAGCTATCTTTTTGGTTATCAGCTAGCAGCAATGACCAGCACTGGTTTGGTTGTGTCTGTGTTGAACTAAAGAATACAATTCTCACTTCTTTTGTCAGCTTATGCTTTAACTAATGGACAGCTTCCCAATGTAGCTGAGTTACACTGTATTTAAATCTAACATGTTCAGAGCTGACATGCTTCTCTTTCATGAGCAGAAGACTGGACTGCCTTCTTGAGCTTAGCAGTGAAATTGGTTTTGTCAAATGTCCTAACTCTAGAGCAGGGGACTTTCACCTGATGCAATGCCTTTAGTTTGGGTGATGCTATACAGCTAGCACCATGGTTGCAATCTGCAATCAGTTTAGATTGCCACCAAACTTTTGCAGAGTATAAGGGTTTTTTTCTTCTGTAACACGCTAGAAAAAAATGGTGAGATCATTGAAACATTGCATGTGGTTTTGGATGTTTGTCTTCCCACTCTCAAACTGTCATCATTATTTCAGGCTATAGAATTGCCTTTCATATGGGAATAGTGTCAATGTATCAAGAATTTTTCTCTAGGAAAAAAAGGTGGTCTGGTATCACCCATCTTTCTTTACCAAATGCTATTACTGTAATCACTATAACATTGCCTAGGAATTAATTCCCTTTAATCTGCTGTGCTGTCTTAAACATGGCAGAAATAGGAGTTGTAGCTCATAACCGTGCTTAAAATGGGGCTTGTGTGTGGATAAGAATTCAGTGATTTTTTATAGCTTCTGGTAGAGTTGTAAAATAAATGTGGAAATTGGTACTTAATTGGTACTTAAGTACCAAGTGTTGTTTTGGTCTTTGTTGGCAAATGAAGTTTTAGGAGACAGAAGCCTTTTAAGTGAAATCAAGTTATATAGTTCAAAGATGGCAGAAGTTCATAGTTTTCATATATGAATGTGATTCCTATACATAGTTTGTAGCTTTCATGGAAATTCCAGATTTGGACTTATAGTTAAAAATAGTTTAATTTTTCATGAGTAGAGTAGTGGTCTTTGAGTAATGTAATGTAAACTATGCAATTCAACTCTAAAATGTATCAGAGAACTTGTGGATCGGTGTTAGGATTTGGGATGGCCTCCTATTTTAGCAGAAGAGTTTGGAGGGCAGAGCATTGCTTCTGTCTCTGTACCATGTAAATTTTATGCTTTTAGAAAATTGCATTGACTGGGCAGCTGAAGTGCTTGCTGCCTTTCAGGATTCTGAAATTCCCTTGTGCCAAAGGAGTCCTGAGGCAGTAGCTACTTTGGAAACTGATTTATGAAAACGGCTGTGTTTGGAGGATAATGTTATATGCCCTCATCTCTACAAGCTACCCTCCTTTTTCATTAGCTGGTGCTTCTCTAGGAGGCATTCCTCTCATGCTTTTGTCCTAATCTCTTTCTTCACAACATGAAAGAAAATCCTCTGTCTCATGTCTTCTGCAGAGTTCCTTTCATCCTTCAAAGTGACATTACTTACTTTGCAATGGAATTGCCTACACGAGCTTGCTTTTGAGCTGTAAAACTAAGCATTGTTTTTGTTGGCAGGGTTATGGTGTTTGCTCATTTACCACGTCGCTGATTGATTGCAGTAATGAAGTAAATAACAGAAGGATTTCACCTGTTTTCTTCTCTCATTTTTCTGTTCCTCTCAGGTTCATTGCTAAACCATGTGCCTTAGGCCTGAAAGTCCAAGCCAACGGACCACAGAAAGCTCAGCCCAACGCTATCCTGGAAAAGGTTTTCACAGCTATCACAAAGGTAGAGTGGCTAACTCAAATATTTACCTTATGAAGTCGGATGTGGCACTCTAAGCTGTGTCTGAACAAAGCAAAGCTAACAGATAAATGCAGCGCTGCATTTTTACACCTAAAATCAGTAATGCTGATATTGAGGGTGTCATTAGTATGCCAACTTGAGCAGATGTGTATCATTTTGTGACGTCTCCTGTAAGCTTTCAATCAAAAAAAAATTGTCACAGAAACACTTTGTAGATGCCATATGGCCACCAACTATTTTTGCTTCTTATCTGTTAGAAATTTTTGCAAAATTGTTGTGTTTTTTTGAAAAAAAGAAAGAGCTCATTGTGAGCCAGTAATATTAATACTGAGTTTTCCATCAAACTTCAAAGCTACTTCTGGAGGAACTGCCTGTCTTGCTGGTGTCCCAGCTACAGGAGAACGAGATAGAAAAGTGCAAGAAACTGATGGAATAATGTTTTATTTAGAGGTTTGCATATCTTTTTGTAGAAGTTTTTCCCCCACAACTTACATATATGTCTCTGCATCTCTCACCATATGCCAACTCAACTAAACCTGTATTTTTCTTCTGTCCATGCTTTTCAAGCATCCCAAATCTTCCTGCAGGAGCTTTCCTATCCCACCTTGGCTCCAGGCTGCAGCTGGGCAGCAGTGTGAACTTCAGAGAGTATTAAAGTCATAAAGGGCAAATTTGGGTTCAGTGTCACAGACAATGAAATGTGCTGGGCATCTGTCTTGCCTGTGTGTCCTACACGGTCTAGAGATCACCATGGCACTTGGTGTGACCTTTTTTGAACCCTATACAGCAGTTCTCTCTAGTCAAATTCCCAAAAACTGCATCAAACAGTTCATTTTTCTAAGGTTGCAGAGATCGCTTTTCTTAACCTTCCATTGAAAAACTGGTAGATACCTTGGTTAACTAAAAATCTTCATTGAGATGGATGGCAAATGCTTCAGTATTCTCTTGTCTCATCCTTTCATTTCCCTCTCTTTCCTGTGTTTTCTTGGAGGCTGATAGACAAAACTTCAGCCTAACAAGATTTGCTGGTTTATGTCTTGCATCATTAAAAATTTAAAGTTCTTTGTTGTAAGAGCTTTTGTATCTCATTCAGTGTATGCAACTGGCTTGCAGAAATAAAGCTAAAGTTCCAGAAAACAAATTGTTCAAAAACTTTTTCTGTTTCTGAAAAAAGTGATGTGATCAGGAGAAATATATAAGTAGTACAGTTGCTTTACTGTACATGTAGAATTGCTGTATGATTGGAGATTCGTCCTGTACTGCTCCTCAAATTAAGGACAGACTCATTTTCTTTTGCCTTACCTCTGCACTGGTTTGCAGCCACGCTAATGGTATGGGACTTCCACATTTTCTGCTTTGGAAAATATTTGTGTGTATTCAGTTGTACAGAAAACAGCTCTCTCTCCCTGTTGTCAAGGTTATTTTCCTTTTGAAGTTGTCACTTTGTTTAACGACCTCATTTTTTAACATTATCATGCACAAATACGGGATTTATCTTCTTTCTGTGTCAGTCAGACCATCTCCCCTAGTGCAACAGGGGAAAGGACAAAGATCCTGATGTAGGGGGGTGGTATAGTGTGAGGCAGGCAAGCACCACTGCTCCAGAAATGCAAGGCATTTGATGCCTACTAAACTTCACTTCCAAGCTTCAAGGAAGTTTCAATCCCATTGTCCCTTTAAAGTTTCTTATTAGTAATGAATCTGCATGTCATATTACAGCATCTGTCCTCCCAGATTAATAATTGTCATTGTAAGTGTATTCTGATGGGAATCTGCCAATTGAGATTTCTGTGAATGTATTTCTGTGTATCCAAGTGTCTGACGGGCAGGCTTGATGAGAAAGCAAGAGTCCATCACAGTGGTTCTGAATGTAAAGTGTTAGTGCAGCTGGGCAAGAAGATAATTGTTGTGCTTGTCTGTTTTGTAGCACCCAGATGAGAAGAGGCTGGAAGGTCTCTCCAAGCAGCTGGACTGGGATGTGCGCAGCATCCAACGCTGGTTCCGACAGAGGCGCAACCAGGAGAAACCCAGCACCCTGAGGAAGTTCTGTGAGAGCATGTAAGGATTCGTGTTCCCTTCTCGAGTCTTGTTCAGCCTCTGTTCTCATCACTTTTCCCTTTGTTTTCCACAGATATCTTTTGTAGACAGGTAGAATATTATACAAATCGGTAGACTATAACTTTTTTAAAAAACAATCTTCACTCTCCTGAAGGAGCCAGATAGTACTTTTTGTGCATTTTCAGTGGTCAAAAGCTTTTAGATATCATGTCGTTGTGATTCTATATATCAGGGCACCAGCCTGATCCTTTAAGACAAGTCACCTGGTGTTAGTGTACTGTCCCTACAGCACTACTTTTAGCCATACAACCTGATGGAGATCTGAGATGGAGGAGTAAAGATGAAAGGCAGTTGGGTTGTTAAATAAAAAGAAGACAAAAGATAAATTGTCTGAAGAGGATGGCCCTTTAATAAACAGAAGAAAAGTATCAGAATGCTTAAGTCCTTTCTTTGGTATTTACAGCTAAAAAACTTCTTATTTAATATTTAATAAATCAAGGCATGAGAGATTCTGGACAGACCTAGTCATCCTCTTGCCAGCAGCTGGTGGTCTTAGAGTTACTAATTGTTGAGATCAGTGAAGAACAGCCTTTTTTTCTGCAAGGGTGGTGGCTGTTAACTTGTAAGAAAGGCTGTGAAATCCTGGGAAGCTGTATTAGCCTTAGAGCCAGCATATTTGGGTGGTATATTTTGCTTACTCTGTAACTCAGCTCAAAGACCTCTCTCTCTTGCACTGGTGCCAGCACATTTGGGTGTAGCTAGGGGTAGAAAAATTTAAGCATACGGTGAAATACTGGCACGGATAGGCTCATAATGGGTGCTGGATTTGCTCCTTTGTGGCATGCATTATCAAAATAGGATGGAAATGACAGCTATGAATGCAGACTGGAAGGTGAAGTCAAGCTGCAGTGAAGTGCTGACAGAATTTAGTGCCAGCTTTGTTTAGAGGGAGTCATTGGGCATTTCTGCAATATGTGTATTTAGTAGTAAAGATAAAACTTGTCCAAAAAAAAGCAAGATGGCATAAATAACAGGTGGATATGTCAGGTTTTATCTGCTCGTGGTTTGCCAGAGGTGCAAAGGGAGTTGCCTCTGCATTTCTACATGAATGTGGTGCTGTGGGAATGTGGTGTTATCCACCCAAGTGTGTGTGCCTTGCCCTGGGAGCGTTCCCAGGGATGGAGTGTGTGCCACCAGCTGACCTGACACATCCTGGGCAAAGTGGTTGGCACCTAGTCAGACTACCACTGGGAACCCAGGGCTACCCTTCCATCCCTTCAGCACGGGTGTTGAAGAGTTGTTTAGTTAAATCTGCCCATCAGGGCACTGAGTGAGGTACTTCGGTATTTTGAACTGAAAAACTCCTTTGGAACGAGGTCTGTAGCCTTTTCACAGCTGTTGAGTTAAGGGGGTGGCTTCTCAGAGGTAGTGGCTGTGTGTGGCAGGTGCTTTGAAGCCCTGAGCTGCCGAAAGTACCTGTTCCCACATGGGCATGGGAAGGGGAGCACTCAAGCCTTCAGTAACTCGGGTGCCAGCGGAGAGCCCTGACAGAGCAAAAGGTGCCCTTACAAAATAAGCAAGAACAGAGCAAGCACAATGCCAGTGATCTCTGCCTACACCTCCTGCTGAGCTGCTGCTGTCCCTCCAGAGAAGGCTTCGGTTTTGCTGGCAACAGCACTGACTGGGGCTTGGGAAAAAAAGTGACAGAACCCACAGCAAACGTGGATCTGCTTAAAAAGACCTCCAGTGCTTTTTACATGGAGAGGATTCAATTTCCTGCTAGACAAAGTGTTCCTTGGGCCCAGAGTGGCTTTGCCATGATGGAAGGGAAAAGGAGCTGTGCCAGAAGGGCTGTAGGCCATTTCTGACTGCCTTATCTTTCTTGCAAATGAATACTGTAGGCACTATCTAAGGTGGAGTAGCTTTAATAGGACGAAGGCTGAGAGTGAAATTTAATGATAAACACACTTGCCTGAGATGAATGACACCCAAGATCCAGCCCCAAACACACCATGCCAGCAGCTGTGTTACTAGATTCTTACTGTCCCAGATTTCTCATTTTCTCTACCCCTTCCCTTCTTTTTCTTTTCAAGCAATTACAATTCTGGCCATAAACAGAGTGCAGAGAAACTCCAAAACCTACACTGCTTCTTGTGGGGGGCATAGGTGTTTGGTTTGGTTGGTTTTCAGTTTTTTTGTTGTTTTGTTTTGTGGTTTTGTTTGCTTGGTTTTGTTTTGTTTTGTGGTTTTTTTGGTTTGGGTTTTTTGTTTGGTTGTTTGTGGGGTTTTGTGTTTTTTTGTTTTGTTTTGCTTTTTCCAAATGGAATAATTCATTTGCTACCGGTCTTTGTCAGATATTATGGCCATGGGCAGATGATGGTTATATGAAGAAAAAGGCAGTAATAAAATCTCTTGTCAATAGATACTTTTTGTGTCATAGCATTACAGTGAAAATAAATTACTTTTTCAGGAACCCTAACCAGTATTCACACCACAGAGTTTTATGTGTCAATCTGAAAGAGGTGTAATTTGATTACTGGAACCATAAAGACCCTAATGGTGAGATTTCAGTGCTGTTATGTACCGGCTTAAGCTTTCAGATGTTATGGTGATAAGTATTTATATGAAAAATGAAATAGAGAATTTCACCCAGTGGTTGATGTGTATAATCACCAGGTGGTGATTAACGATCCAGTCAGAAAGACAGTGATAAATGCAGCACTGAGTGTTATTTTACTAGCAAGTCAGCCCTTGTATCCCAGGGATTTGGTGATTCTGGCATGAAACCTGGAGTTAAAGTCACAGTTTGTAGGTAGGAAAGTTATCCACCTTTTATTATACTAATTAAATCAGACTACAAACCTCAGCCACTTAGCCTGCTATATTAGCTGCAGGGGATAGTCTGTCCACAGCTTTTCTTTCTATTGTGTGAATTTAGACCATTTTCCCTCCTTTCCTCAACTTGACAGATCCAAGATGTGTAAAGGAGGAAACAAAGTGGTCAGCTGAGTATGCAAAGTGGACTTCTCTACTTCCATGTATTTCTGTTGGGTTTTTATTACTCTTTTCTCTCTGTCCCTATGGCACAGCCTAACATCAAGTAAATTACTTTGCTTATTGCCAGACAGAGTACAGGATCCAGGAATGTCTTTGTCAATGTTTGATGTATTGGAAAGCCAATGCAATAGTGATTCCCAAACCTCTTCCAGTTTCTTCCCAGTTCCAGTGTGTTGTGTTTCTGCTCATATTACCAGTCTGTAGGCGTGTCTGGTTTTCTCAAAGACTTAGTAGTATAAAAAGAGCATTCTGTTCTCCCCCTTGTTGTCTGGAGCAAAGGCAAAGAACCTGTGATGCCATAATTTACCAGCCTGGGATTTTGGAATGTCATCAGGCTGGTGACTTATCTGTCCTACAGCTATGTACACTTAAGCAAGCTGTTTATTAGAGACACTTCCATGGTTTCTAAGGAGTGGCTGGATGAAACATATGGCCAAGAGAGATGTTTTGAGTTAATGCAACATTCTGCATGTGAAAACATGGAAATGTGCAGACTGAAGAGCCAAAGATCTATTTTTTCCCCCCTCTTTATTCTCTAGAAGAAGCTTGGATAATAAAGTGTCTGTAAGTAGGGTGTGTGTTAGTTTTGATGTAGGGGAGAGAAGAGCCTCTGTCTCATATCCTAGCTAGACATTCTTTTTCCTAAGGAATTGGAATTTTGTTTATGCATGTTGCTTTGGAGGAAGATTTTATCTATCTATGACTGTATATGTGTGTGTGTGCACATGTGAGTGTACAGATATAGAAAAATACAGATTGGGGGTTTTTTTTGCTTGTTACACACATTTGTGTGAAAATTTTGTGGGCTGGTTGCAACTTCTTGAGCATACTGCTTTTCTCAACTAGCAGAGTAATTCTCTCCTACAAAATTGTACTGGAAAAATAACTATGCAAGAGAAAGAAATGAAGACAGCTGTTTGATTGCTGAAATTCTGAACTGTGCTGATACAAATCTTACAAAATGCATGAAAGAATTCATCAGTCTGTGCTTTGTGTTGAGCAGTAAAGCACTGGAAAATAAAAAGGCTTTTAGCTCTGAATTTTTAATAGCATCGGGCTCTCCTAAATCAGCTTCTAACACACTTCTGATCTGAGCAAAAATATGTGATAGATGGTACTTTGGGTCCATTTAATTCTGATTTGTCAACTGCTCCAGTGCTACGTGGAATGAAGGACTAACCAGTGTTTCATGACGAGAAGGGATGGGTCTGTGAACTCACGCTACATGCTCTGCAGCAAGTGTGGTCGTTACTCTTCAATGGCCACAGAACTGCACTGCCTCCCTTGTTTTCCTTTGCTGTTTTCCAGGGAACAGGAATGGCTGCTCCTCCTCACCCTCTAACAGGTATGAGGCACAGTCTGTTCCTTGGTTATCTGGTCTGTTCAGATCTAAAGCACTGGTAACTCAATCAGATGCCAGGTGAAAAGGAAACTGCACACCTGACTAATGTGCTGATAAACAGCAAGAGGTTCTCCTTGCTATTGTAATTTTGGGGGAATTTTTTCTTTCTTTACTTTTTTTCTTTTTTTCTTTCTTTTTTTTTTTTTTTAAACTGGGCAGATACTTAGTTCTGCTGCTCCTTCTCATTGTAACCTGCTGCAGTGGGTTGTGTCCTGCTGTGGGCTGCGTGCTGTGTCCAGGAGCTCCTGGAGCAGGGGCTTCTGTTGGCAAATGATCATAGGACAGCAGTCTCACCTGAAAGAGACAGCATCAAGGAAAATCAAAAATTTCTGCAAGTGACTGTGACATAACAGCGAACTCAGAAATGAGGCATAGTACTGAAAGTTTCTATGTAATTACTGATTTCTTCTGGCACACTTAGTACTGAAACAGTTAATAGGACTGAAACACTTCTATACAGGTGAAGAAACAGAGTAATTTGCATCTTTTTCTTACTGATCCTTAACTTCTTTACTACTTTCAGTATTTCAGTTAGGTTTTTGTGACCTCGAATGAAATAACTCATTGGTGCTTCAGAGGAACTTGTACAGCTGTTTTGTAGGGCAACCCACCACACTCTCTGGGGTTAAGTGAAGAAACAGATGCAAACACAGGGTGCTCATCATTGAGATTTTCCTGTTGTGGGTCATAACCTTGCTGGAGCTCTGTTTCTGTGGTTGTGGAGAGGGTGGAAGGAGCCAAGTAACAGAAGAAACCAGGGAAGCAGGGGCAGCAGCTGTATCCACGGGGAAAGCTCAGGTGGTGATGGGATGGAGAAGTGGGAAGTGGCTGCAGCCACCTGGCCCCTCCTGATGTGACAGGGGGGAGGACAGGCTGTGGTGGGGCAGGGGTGCTGTGCCATGTGCTCCTCTGAGTGCCCCTCTTCCTTCTGCCAGCCCTGACACAAGGGCTTGGACTTTCACAGGCTGAGGGAATGAATGTTCTACTGAACAGCTGCACCCGTGGCTCTGTTCATACCCTGTATCTCATTCTTCCTACCATTATTTTTTTAATGTTGAATGGCAAACCACTGGGTCTGGGCCTGCTACCCTGCTGCATTAGAAGGCTGAGTTATCTGGAGAAGGGGATGATGGTGGCAGCCTTCCTGCAGCTCCATGGTGTGGACTACTTAAGTGCTTTAAACACTTACTATTTTGCATCTTAGGAACTTCCCTCTTCCCTCAAATTGGATTACTTAAAGCTCTGAATTCCCTGCCCTTACTGCCTTCTGTGACACAGATTTTAACACAATTATTAAATTTAAATTAACTCATGTGCTCATCCCGCAAAGACACCATCACTTAACATTATCACTGTACATTAAGCAAGGTTATAATTAACTAGGTTTCCATTCTCTTGTGGGTTGTATGTGCTCACCATTATGTTATATTGTGGAAATTAAATAATTCCCCGCTAAGTTCTAGTTAATGTGAACACAAATCCAAAATTACAGTCACAATATAACAATTTTAGACAACTAAAGGAAAAATGCAAAGACTGCATTCTTGTGTTGCATGCACCTTAAATTGTCTAGTTCTTGATTGTGGAAGAGATGAGCTGCCACCTTCAGTCAGCCTCAGCTTTAAATGAAGTTGGCAAACATTGGAGACAAATAGCTTGAAAGGGAAGGAATATGGAGACAGAGCTGTGGTTTTTGAAGAGCCACAGGCCAAGAAAGCAAGAGTTTGGACTGGGATCAGAATCATTTAGGTTGGAAAAGACCTCCAAGACTGTTGAGTCCAACCTTTGGCCAGTCATCACCTTGTCCCCTAGACCATGGCACGAAATGCCAGGTCCAGCTGTGTCCTGAGCACCTCCAGGGATGCTGACCCCACCACCTCCCTGGGCAGTCCATTCCAGTGCTTGACAACCCTTCCCATGAAGAAATTCCTCCCGATGGACAACCTGAACCTCTCCTGGCACATCTTGAGGCCATTTCCTCTTGAAATGTAATGGACTTGAAGACTACTTTTTAAGCTTAGTAGATGACATTCACAGGGCTCAAAAACTGCCTCTTGATAGTTTGGGGAAGATATTTTGTGAATGTAACACAGGAATTTCTTCCACTTTATCACTCTTGTTCTCTCTGAGGCATTGGGCTGTGTTTTCACCATTTGTTAGTGTGTTTCAGGTACTGATCTCTTGTTCTCTTGTTTAAAAATATTTCATTGCTGTCAAAATTTAGTGGCTTTAATAATTTCTCTGTAATTAAACTTTCCAATAATAAAATCATTCTTGCCCAAGCAGAATAGCAAATAGTGTAAAATAGTTCTTAACTATTAAAAGTGAAGGTCACATTTATTTCTCAGATCTAAAATGGTACTTGGCAGTTCTTTATTTCATCTATGATGTTGGATTTAAGAGCTGAGCAGAAGAGGGATAAGACAGCAAAAACATTTCTCTTCCTCGCTTTCACAACATGTTCTGTTTTCATTGATTCATCTTGCAGAGGTTTATCTGACATTTTCAGTGATTCAACAAGCAATGAATGGGAGGCAAGGAAAGGGAAGCAACCAAATGACAAATAAACCTACTTCTTTGGGATGTAAAAGCGAAAACAAAAATGACAAGATGGGGTTTTAATATACTGCTAAAAACATTGCTTGTCCTCCAGCCTTAGCTATGACAGCCCTGCAGCTCCTGCTTAGAAGCTGAGGAGGCCTTTCTTCTGAAATGGAAGCACAGAATGTGAAGACACAGCAGACCCTCTCTGACACCTCGCCTCCCTCCACAGAGGGCAATACTCCTAAGGGTTCAGCACCTGCTCAGCAGGCTAAAAACCAATCTGGGCACACACAATGCTACAGGAAAGTAGCATCCAGCATGGGAGCAGAAGCAAACAGCAAATACAAGTTAGTCTAAGGAGGTGGTTGCCTGCCACAAAGGTGCATTGTGCATACAAATACGTTGGCCATCACGGCTAGGACAACACTGCTAGGTGAAATTCAAGTGCAGTCTGGAAGATTCTAGTTTTCATTCCTCTAGAACTGTTAAGAGTGGGACAGTGAGCAGCTGTTGTGTCTGAAAACAGGTGGCTTGTGAAACCACTAGTGAGAATGGAGAGCAGAAGTCCCTGTTTGAAAGACTTCTGAGTTGGTTTTTCTCTCCAAGACTCATCAGCTGCTTGCATTGAACATCACTGAGGAGAAAACAGGTCTGCTGATCAGCCCACAAGGGAAAATGTGTGGCAGCAACATCTGGTTTTTCTGTGTGGGCTTCCCATGAGCTTTCCACACAGTATCTCTTTGTAGGGCAGGATTTGGCAATGCTAAAAGATCTCTGAGGTCTTATCAGTCCTTTATTTTATGTATTCAAAATATTCAGAAGAGAACAGTTGCATAACCATTAAACAGAAACTATGTAACCTAGAATGAGTTACCAAAACACCTTTTCTATTATGCATATTTTCTGGCCTAATTATATAAACACACTTTATTATTTATAAAACTGCATCACTTCAAAATTTAGTACTGTGTTTCCTCTTTTCTGCACAACTAAATTTTGCTCTTAAGACTTTCAGAGCTGCATTTTGAGCATGCAGATTTAGGACAGGACTGGTCTCAAGTGGCTCTGTAATAGTAATAGATATTAAATAACTGATTCAAACTGCAACCAAGAGGAAAATCAGATGACAGTTAAGTCTTAATCCAGAAGATTGAAGAGGAAAGCTATACAGTTTTCTCAGTTTATCATACCTGCTATTTTGCAGATCTTAGTGAGTTGTGCATAACTGCCTTCTTCCTCATATAACATCTGCTCAACCATAGTGCAGGAACTATTTACCATTTTCATGGTCCAGACTGACTCAACAGCAATACCATGCCAGAAGAGGCAAGAAGATTTTATTTGTTCATTTATTTACCTATATATTATTTTTAATTAACATTTTTTAGATCTGCCTGCACCTGCCAGGGGAAAATCTGGGGAGAAATCTGGGGAGGCAGCAAATTGGAACAGTGGAGCTACTTCTATCAAGCATACAGTCATACTTGCAGCTTTGTATTAGACTAGGTATCAGGATCAAAGATAAGTAAAGATTTAGTGGAGTGTCCTGTTTGAGCTGCTATTTATTGGATGGATTAAGCATTATTTTTCAGAGCTCTGTCTTGTATTTTTACATAATTTATTGCCTAAAAAATAGTATCTTTAGGGGAATGTTTTGTTGGTTTAGGGGAGAAGCGTTGTTCTTCGTTGTGTTTAGTTTTGGTTTTAACTTAAAAGTTGGAGTGTAATAGGTCGGTAGACAGTGTCACAAATACTAAGAGGCTGATCCAGAAGTTCAGAGTCCATTGTTTTTTTAGGATCATCCTCTAAATATTTGTCTTTAGACATAGTTATCAAGAAGGAATGTATACCTCTGCCTATGTCAGAAGCAATATTATTTGGATTAGGTCCTCTTGAGTGAATTAGAAAGTTGAATGCTGTGGTACTGTATTTGGGGGAGCAGAAAAATGCAATTTGGGGATAAAACATAGACTGCTTTAAGTCATAGTGAGTATGTGTGGAACTCAGTGATGCTTCCCATTTAAAATAAATAAATATTGAATATTGTTTAAATCAGCCTCAGAAATGCTCCTTTGATCACTCTCACAGTGAATCTACTTTCCACAGCCAAAGGAAACCACTGCAGAAAAAGTAGTTTTCAGTCCCAGCTAATGATTCCAAAGCCCAGCTACATGTTTCTGCAGTCCATTCAGATCGTGGGGACTGAAATGGAGAAGAAGCTGTGTAATGGCAGTCCAAGCCTTCCCATCTCCAGAACCAAGACCTGCAACTGTGGGGTTTGCCTTAGGCTCAGTCTGACTTTCAGCCCAAAGCCTGAGCCCAGAGGTCTGTCAGCCACTGCCAGAAGCTGAGCAGTGGGTGATGGAGAACAGCAACTCTGACATTTTACTGAAGTGTATTTCCACAGAAAAACTTCAGGCATCTGCAGTTTCTCTGAAAATAGTTTTCAGAGCCAGAGAGTCAGTTTCTTCAACTGCAGGCAGTGTGGTGAGCCTATGACTAGTTGCTAAATATGATGAGTTTTTTTAATGCTAGCTGTTTTGAAGTGTGGCATTCTTACACTGCTGTTTGTGGCCCTGACTGTAGCAAACCAATGTCAAAGGCATCTCTGTAAATAACAGCTACAATTCTGGAAGAACAATGGCTTTTATGTTTTTAACATCATGCATTCACTGTGTTTGATGTTTAGCTGTGAGAAGTTGGGTAGCTTTGGATCCTTGCACAGCATTGCTGAGCAGCAGACACTGGTTTGGCATCAAAGCCACAAGCACTGTGCCCTGCAAGGTGGGTGCTGCAGAGTTCTGTCTTCACAGCCTGGCCTCTCAGGCTTCCTGCAAAAGAGATGGAAGAAAGGGAAAACTGCAGGAGCAGAGAGGCCTTGTGCCTCTTCAGCCTTACTCTAGGAAGGAGTTTCCATTTTTCCTGGGAGAGCAGGTCCATGCTGAGCTCACTCAGCTGGACAGCAGGTCTGTGGGGAGGGTGGCATCCTCCTGACAGCATGAACCCCATGTGGTGAGCTCTGCAAAAGCTAAGGAGTTTGGAGGTGCTTTGCTTGAACACTGCTTGGACAATTTTTTTTTTTTTTTTTTAATTATCTGAAGTTTAATTTCACATTTCAGAGCAAAAATTCAGAGGAAAACTTGAAGGACAAAATTTCATCAGTGTGATGAAGGGAACCTGACTAGACACATGCGTGAAATCAGTGAAGTGCTTGCTCAAGTGGGCACTTAAATAGTTTTTGCTGAATTGAGCATACCATGGGGTATAGCAGGTTAGTTGGTGGAGGCTCTCCAATTTTTCCATCTTTTTAGATGATGTTCTGTATCATGCTGAAGCATCTTTAAAATTTCATTAGCAGCTCAAAGTTAAAAGGGTTGAGAGGTTATGAAACTGACTGTGCTCTGGATTGGGAATGCATTCAAATGTAGAGCAAGAACAGCCAGATCTGCTGCTGCACCTTTGAGGGACTCTACAGCATTCTTTGTAAGACTACATTAGAAAAGAATTTATTTTTCTGTTATGGAGGAGTCACTTCTCAGCTTGACTTTTTGGTGCAGGTAGTCACATTCACATTTGAAACACTGGCCTGGTAAGCAACAGCACAACCTGAAGAATTTGCCAGAAGGTCCATATGTAAAAAGGTCCATATTTGATCTCCCTTATTCAGAGTTTGAGCAGACCAGATGCAAGCCTGGTTCAGTTTGGAAGTCTTTTAGTGGAGGACTAGAGTGACCCTCATAAATCTTATTGCAAACAGACAGATCAGGTCTTCCAGAACACTTGTGCCTTGAGTGCTGTCATCCAGGTTTGCTGGATTTAAACTAACTTAAAAGTCTTTCAAGCCCAACAAGTTGAGTGTTTGTGGGTCATTCAAATTTTGTGTCTATACAACTGACCAAAGGAATGTTTGTAGTCTGAGGGGCAGAGTAAATTCTCACAAAACAGAGAAGCTTCAGTTGTCTTCATCTTTCAGCTGAGGGTGAGTGGATGTGGCAGTTGCCCATGGTGGAGTTCTTCATCTTGTGGCTTTAACAGGGCAGAGAATATTGTTGGGGGAACAGGGGAACAAGAGCTATCTTAGTGCAGATCTTGCCTTGCTTTTCCTAGTCTCTTGGGCTCTGCTACTGCTGCTTTAGAAGTTGTTGCTTTCCCTGTAGAAGACAACGAGCTGTGACCAAAAAACCAGCAGTACCCAGTGGCCTGTGCACACTCAGCCTGAGCTGCTGATGCTTAAGGAGGACCTTAAGCAGGATATTGCAAAGGGTACTGGGAGGGTTTACACCACTGGCCAGGCATATTCCCTTCCCTGGGGTCTGTAACTACTCAGGCTGTGCTTAGGCTAAGGGCATTTTCCAATATTAGATTTGGGACTATTATCTAGTACAAATTCAAGACAGCACTTCATCAACTACCAATTTGTGAATTCAGTTGGAATAGGACTTGATAACTTCACACTTAAGAAATGTGTTTCTCTTCTATGATGTTCTGTTCAGACAAAAAGAACATTTTGCCCAAGTTCCCAAAATGCAGAAGTGGTTTGGACACTGGGCTATACTGTGAATGGGTGTGATTACTGCACATAACTGTTTCACTTTATTTGCATTTCCTCATCAGTGGGCTTCAGTGAGACCCAAATAGAGGGATAAAAAAAAATGTTCTGTAGATTGAAATTCATCATTCACATTAGAGTACTTTTTTCAAGAGCATTGATTTGAGAGTTCACGTTTGGAGGAATCTTGCTTGGACATATCTGCACTGTATGAAATGTATTTCTCACATACATTCTGTCCTTGTCTGTATGATTTTAAGTGAATAATGCAGCTTCATAACCTAGTTCCTGTCCTTTTTTTCCCTGTCTTTAATCCCAAGTTATTGAGTATGCATTTATCTATTTTACCTTGGCCTCTGGATGTTTTACTGTTAAATGCAGCAGTAAACCATCTACAGTAAAACAATGTGGGAAACTCCTTGGACTTCCTTGTGTGAGACTGAGATTCCAGTTGGGGTATTGAGCTGGGAGAATTGCCCTTTAAAGCCTGCAGAAAAAGCAGCTAGCTGCCAGCTGCAGAGCAATGGAAAGTGCTTTGTTGCTCTGCTACCACCAGAGTTAGCTGGTTCATGATGATAAACATGCTGGGGGCCAATTCTGACTTTGCTGTGTTTGGAATTTTTGTTTTTTGGAGTTTGACCAAGCCAGAAGTTTGTAGAATAGCTTTTGTTCTTGTTGTTCAGCAGGAATGAGGGGTTTTTTTCTATCAATATTTTTTTTTTCTTGAAGAAGTTAGCACTTTGACCAGCTTGGTCTATCACTCAGTTCTTAGCCTTGCTTCATCTTCTGGTGCTCAATCCAAGTACACTTGTTTGGCAAGTTAGGGGAAAAGAACAAATATTATCATATCCTGGTGTGCATCTATCATCTTTGTAGCAGTGAATGGTTGAAGCAGGTTGACTGTTTTTGGCAGACCCAAATAATTCCCAGTGGCTCTTGGCTCTGAAGGTTTTCTGAAGCTCCAGGAAGTCCCTTCCAGGGCAATCCAAGGCTTTAGCACAAATCTGTAGCAGTGTCAGTGCTTTTGGGAGGTGGTTGGAAAGTTAGATGGGGATATCGATGTTTCTTAATTTGCTTGTTTTGGGAAAGGGTCTTTTTATTTTTTGAGGGGTGATAGCTGCAGGAAATGCTGCAATCTGAGTCTTCCAAATGTGCAGACTGGAAAATTCCTGACACCCACCAGCTAAAACTGAGCTATTAATGTATATCAAATATGTCGGGCTGCATTTGAACTCCCGTGTGGAATATTGCATCTCCCCACAGCAAGCTAGAAAAGCCCTTAAGCACACTATGAATTTTGCTTGGAGAAATGTGGAAGGTGATAAAGCTCTTTGCAAGGAATTTATCATAGCTGCTCACACTTAGGAGTGAAAAAGGGCACTGAAAGTGCTCATCAGTGAATAGGTTAGACAGGTTTTTCCTCCTAATATTTTTATTTTCAGTGACAGCCTTCAAACTTCCACTAGATGATATATGTAACCTTGAAATTAAAAGGCAAGTTTGCTGGCTGTAGGACTGGCCTAACGAGAAACTGGCTGCCCAAATAAATCCTTCCTTCATAATACTACCCTTGCTGTTTCTTTCATGTGCATGATCTGAAGATTTCTGCCAGCACAACTAACATTTTGCCTCCAACTATTCTGTTTTCACAGTATCTTGAAACTGCCAGCATGAAAATGGCCAGCCATGTTAGTACAGTGACCAAACCCTTGAAGGGTTTGCTATTTCGATCCTATCAGTTTAATAAATTAATTTCTGCCGTGCTGCAGAGACTGCAGTGTAAAAGATTGTTTCTATTCAACTGAAGTGTCACACTTTAAATTTCGTTGATGTTCTTCTCTCCTGAAATTGTCAGAGGGTTATTTATGTATGACACAACTGTCTTTCTAAATACTTGTAAAAGTAGCCTTGAAGAGGAAGGTTTGGCTTAACCTTGTTTTACGTGGGAACATTTTCAGTTTTGTAACAATTCCAGTAATGTTTGAAAGCGCCCCAGTGCCAATAACTGGAAGCTAAGAGTTTTGCCAGTGGAGAGAAAGTTGTAAGTGCTGTAAATATGTCATTGAAGATGATTCACGTTGCAGCATTGCTTCACACGAAGGCAGCTAAATCTAAATCCTGCTATACATGTTATAAATATTACTTCTCTGGTGTTTATATTAAGCCTGTGTGTGTAGTCAGTCCCACCCTTGGGGAAAAAAAAAAAACCAACAGGAATTCCTCTAAGAATTAATACTGCACAAGGTTATGATTTTATTTATTTAGACTTCCAGTAGCTCTTTCCTAAGTAAGAAATGGGTCCAAAGGATAGGAAGTTACTCTGTCTTTTTTTCTTGAAGGCAGGAGAAAGACATAGAGGAGAGGATGATTTTGGATTAAATCTCAGTGGTTTCTCTAATTTTCCATGGCATCCTGTGCTTCACTTCTAATTTGCCTCTGTCTGAAAAGAAAAAGCAGAAGCCCAGCAATTATTCAGTTTGCATTTGGGAAAACGTAGATAATTTTTATCAAGGGATGCATGGGAAGTGGATGTAAATTACGGATATGTATCTGTATCCAGCATATCTATCTGACACAAATGCACTCCCAAAAACCAAGTGCTGGAATCTGCCAAGTGAATTTCCAGCTCATTGTGAATGGTGCTTTTTTTTTTGTTAAAGAGTCTATTTGACATGCAGTACTCCCAAGTCACCTGTTGAAGTCTTAACAAAATTTCTTATTATCTTTTTCCTGGAGTCTAATAAGAGGTGAACTTTCCTGCAACAGATGGGCAAATTGTCCTCTCTCCTCCACTGTCCTGCTAGTTATCATGACACTTTTAAAAACATTATTATCCTTGAAAATTTGTGAGGTTTCTTTTGCCCTGTTTAGATGAAATTAGCCAGTATTTTCAGAGAGCTAATGAGAGGCCAGGAAAAGCAGGCAAACGAGCACAATGCTTGATAACATAAAGTTGTAGAAAACCAGACCAAAATTTTGCTTCTACTTCTGTTAATGTCACCAGGGTGTGGTGGTTTGGTGGTGCTGTAAGAAATCCTGTGTTGAACTGTAAAATATGTAAAGCTGGTATCCTAGAGTTAACCTCTTGTACCTTTTGCAGGTGGAGATTTACATTTTACCTTTATATATTTACCTATGGAGTACGGTTCCTGAAAAAGGTAGGCACTTACATTATTATGCTTTTATGACACATCACAGACTTGAAGCCTTGTGCAGGTATAATATAAAACACAAGCATAAAGTCTATGTTCATGAGGAGTAAAAATTAAAATTTAATTTGCATTCATAAAATGCTTTGCTACTGCCATTGGTAAGGAATATAAACTTATCAATATTTAATGGTGTTTTAAAAGAAAAAAAGGAGTATCAGCATACCTAGTTCACTTCATTACTTTTCATTATAGGCATTAAGCTAGCAGTAAGGCTTACCAAAGTATTCATCTCAATTTATCCATCATCCTTGTTTAAATGCCTCTGACAGAGGTTACTTTTTGTAACAAACAAAATACATTAGTGTTTTAGAAGAAAATTCTCTTTTTTTGCCTATTCTTTGTCTGATGTACTGTGGAAGGAAATTTCTGTGGAGGTTCCCATCAATGCTGCGTTTCAGGTGATTTAAAAAGAGAAGGGTATTGATAGATTCTAAACACCATGACACAGGTCTGTTAACCCTGCCATAGACAGTAACATGGATCTATAGTGCAAATTGTTTTTACAGTGTAGCTACTTCTCAGAGCTTTTGTGCAAGCCATATTTGTGTAATTCTAGGAGGTGAAATTAGGGGAGTGTGTGCACTCAGCGTGTTCACGTAATCTTTATTTTGGTGAAAAACTTGACACAAGAAAATGCATCCTGAATGTTTCTGGTGCTTGTAAATACATGAAAGTACTGATCTTTTTTTATGTCTGTATTTCTTGAGGCTGTCCCAGGTGCCAGGCAGCTGGGTGTGAGCAGGATTAACGCTGTGCCTGTAGGGGAGGGCACACCAGGGCTGTTCTCAGCTACTGACAACAGCTCTTCCCATCAGCTGTAACACCCCACTCCCCAAGGCAGCAACTGATAGCTCTGGCTTTTTAAACTTTCTGATTTAGAGCTATAAAGATTCGTCATGGGTAGGAATCAATTTTGGTAGATCTGAACTGAACTGAAAAAAATGTATTGCAAAAAACCAGCAGCTGTCAAACTGAAAAATAAGTTGCTGTATTCAAAATGTCCAGTGCTCTGGACACTTTTTCAGACTTTGTAGCAGTAGGACAGACTTGATTTTGTCATAAAAGTTCCTCAGCTATTGGAAAGCTATTTGTGGAACACCTTGCATGTTACATCATTTGGGGCAGAAAAAAATGACCTGCATCAGAATAGTCAGTATTTCATTTATTGTTTCTATCTTGTCTTGCCATATGTGGTGCATCTACTTTTTCATGCAATTAATGTTGCTGGATATTTTGCAGAACAGAACAATACAAGAAATGCAATATCTTGGAAAAATCCACACCACAGTTTGGATTATGTCTGATCATCTGATTCATAGAATAAGACTCCTTAAAGCAGGCTGATTTCTTTCTGGTTTTAACGCTGAAATACCAAAGCGTGAGTTTGGGAAATATCTACCGCCTTGGTTTAAATCAGAACTGACTCTAGAAAACAACACCGTGGCAAAAGATTGGAAGCAGGGGATTTCCCTCCAGATCCCTTGATGTCTCCTTCACTCTTGAATCAATTGCAGCAGGCGTTCTGCTGGGCACTTTTTCTGCATCTATTGTGATGTTTCCTTCCCATGGTCTCCTCAAAAGGTTGTTGTATTATCTATTACTGAAGCCTTGTAATTCCTTTTGTTCAGGGAGCTTATTTGCCCAATGCCAGATAAATATTCACATTTAAATGAAGAATGTCAGAGGCCACTGTGGAGCCCTTTTACCACGATGCTGATATTTGATATTTTACTGTGCTATTAACAGAGGGATAATGTGATACGTAGGCCACTAAGGGAGGAAATGGAGCCTGCCTTTGGCGGATTGTTCTTGCTTTAAAATTGATTTGGATTCTCTGGAGGGTTTTATTACCTTTTTTTTTTCACTTGTAAAACCAATTGCTGAGTTTCTGTAACTGATGAAAATTTTTAAGCTAAAATCATTTTGGATGTTAAAATCAAATTAGAATCTTATTCCTTTCTATGAAAGCAGGGCTGAGCATTAGGTGATAAATAAAACAATTTCTAATTCACTGAGTGAGCAGGAAAGAATACTATTGAAGAATGCTATTGTGAGAAAGGGGAAATGCCATATTACATTTTTAAATAAGCATCACAAGTGGAAGGGGTTTCCAGGAAGACCATAGTTAGATGCCATCTCATGGAAAAGGAATTTGTTTCAGATGTATCTTCAAAAGGGCATAAAAATTGTTGAGGGCATTTAGGAGAGATTCATATAGTGTTTTGGATGCTTGAGATATAAATCATGAGTCGTGCTGTGAGAAAGATCAAAGTTACTGGAGAAATTTAGTTTTAAATGACTGCAGCACCTCAGTGTACATCAACAAGGAAAATGAATGCATTTTGGACAATGAGGCTTTGTAAGAGAAGACAAGTCAGCACAGGAAGTAATTTACTGAGTAAGCTCTTGGAAGTTAAGGTAATAACTGGATCAGGCAAAAGAGGACAAAGCTAAACAAGCTGGCAGAATTTATTTGTGGCTGAAAGGAAACTGAAGGTTTTTGAAAGAAAAAGCAAAAGGAGAATATCAGTGATACCCTAATTCAGTAACAGGACACTGATGGCAACAGGACTTTCAAACGTAGACAATGGGGACAAATTTTACATAATCATGGGAAGGAAAAGCAATGCACTAATTCAAAAAATACATCTAGAATTGAATTCCACTTCATCTGTTTTGAATCCAGCTGGGGGTATTTAATAACATCAGAGTAGTAAGTAAATGCTATGTAATCACTGATTTGGTGATTAGGCTGGTGCTGAGCCATCTCCAGCATCTCCAGGGCTTGTGCTTTTCCCTGTTGTTCAGGGTGGTGAAGGAGGGGCTGCCACACCTCATGTCCCCCTCTGGGCTGGTTGCTGATCTTCACTTCAGCACAGAATGCTTTTTTTTTGGCAGCCCAGCTTTCTGAAAGATTGAAATTTTTTCAGGGTCATATCATAAGAAAATGGCAGATCTAGAGGAAATGCTTGCCAAAGAGTTATATTTGGGCAATTTTATGACAAAAATAGTTTTAATTCATCTATAAACTAAGGTGGCTCATTCATACCTGTAGCAAAGTACTAGCTCAGCACTCTATTGCTTTTCATGTTCTGCTATTCAAATTAATGAAGCAGTCCTGTTTTCCACATCTAATTAAACCTGAGCAAAGAGTGCATGTTTGGATATAAGAACAGATTATCAGCAATGTAACTGGTGCTATGAGTTGTCCGTGTTGAGTTGAACTCACTGCTGAGGGAATGACTCAGAGCAGGATAGCTGTGTTCTCAATTAAACCAGGAAAACCTGTAGAACAATATGGATTTTTATCCTATAAGCTCTTCAAGGCTTCTTCATTGTATCTTTAAAGTAGTAAGGGAAAAAATCTTGGCAATAAATAAATATATTATAGGTGATCTTCTGGGTTTTTTCCTGTTATTTTCCCTTCCAATGTTACCCTGTCACACCTCTCAGAACTTTCTCATTTCTTCTGCCTGCTGATGGCTACTGGCTGTTGAACAATGCCAGGTTAGCATGGGGAAGTACTGCTGTAAATTTGAATTTAATTCAGAGTTTTGCTTCTATTTTTTAACTGCTGTTATCTCACAGGTGACTTAAGGAGTTTCACCAGGGATTTTTGTCCTGTCCCCAGGATTTGTAGGCTCAAGAAGATGAGGGAAAGAAAATTCTTTCCTCTTGCCCAGTCACTTTAGGTTTTTGCTGTGGCACAAATTTACTGTTTATGGTTTTATGCTAAAACTTAATATAAATTTGCAATTTATGAAACAAAATCATATGCAGTTTCTGATAGTTCCCCTGTTCTCCTCCCTACCAGCCAGTCTTATTGCTGGTTGTTTTAATAGATCAATTGCAGAAAACTGCAGGTTATGTCAGAATAGATCCACCAGCAGATGACAAATGGAAGCAACAAAAGGGTTTAGACTTTGCACTTCCTCTGCAGGAGGGAAAGGTGAAAAAACAGAGGGGAAATGAATGTAACATTTTATGTAGGTTTAGACATTTTGGGAAATTATTTTGGCTCTTCGTTTGCTTTAGAGAAGTAAATGTTATCATGGTCGTTGACTCAGAACTGAGCAGGAAAACATTCCTTGCAAACTGTGTTTTTATATTTAAATTAATTAACATTTCCCCCTTCTGTCTTTCTGTTAGAGGAAAATACAATATGAGAGATATTCTCTCACTGTGATTTTTTCATTCAGTACTTAGTACTCGTGGCATTATTGAATACACCAAGAAATGTGATTCTTGGGATGTTCTCTGCAGGGCCATGAGTTGGACTTGATGATCCTGATGGGTTCCTTCCAACTCAGCATATTCTGTGATTCTGTGATTCTAAGTACTTCAGTTGTAAAGACACCTGCAGACCCACTGCCCTGATACAGTAATATATACATATACACATATATATATATGTATATACATATACATCTCAAAAAATGCACTGGTTGCAGGAGTGGAAGGGGAAGGAGCTGCTTCAGTCTGTCCTTTTTCATTGTTGCTCGGGGTTGTGCCTCATTTTAGCTGTGCCCAGTGACTGAAATGGGCTCCTCTCTGGTGAGCACACACTGCTGTGGCTTTTGGCCTGCCTGTCCCAGCACCCTGGAGGAGTTCTGCTCTCAGTCACCAGCTGGGACTCGGTGGTGTCTGTGTTGAGAAGCCATCAGCTTCTTCTGCCGGGGTTGCAGTGGCAGCACCTCAGAGTAGGGAGTTCACTAAAGAAAGACCTTCACCACCTGCTCAAAATGGCACCATGTCATTCAAATACATTCTTGCCTCTCTGGGGATAAATAATGGCCCTGTGAACTAGAGAAAACCTGTATTTCCTATTTAAAATTCTGCAGTTGCAGTGACTTTCTAATTTTCAGACTGTCAGGGATGATTCTGAGACCTTGCTACAATGTACCTCTATGAAAGTACAGCAAAACTCATCAGCTGGGACCTCTACAAAGTGTTTTTCCAGTAGGCAGTGTAGGTTCATAAATACCACAATCTTAAACATCTGGGTTTACGTATGAAATTTGATCTTGGTGCTTACCTTGGTATGGAGCTGCTCTTTTTATTAAAAAGTGACTCCGTCTCCCTTTATGGATGGTCCGTGAAGGAGCACCACTGCTTCATGGAGTGGTGGAACACGTTGAATGTCAGGGAAGCAAGCCACGGAGCATCCTGCAAAGGAAAGCAG
>VZRO01007812.1:469837-482733 GCA_013397915.1 Daphoenositta chrysoptera | reverse complement strand
GGGGCACCGCCGAGGCCGGCCATGCAGATGGAGGGGGCGGGACGCGGGCGCCGTGACTCGGAACCCCGGAAGCCCGGAGAAAGCCAGTATAAAAACTACTGGGGACCTTTCTCGGCCAGAACTACGAAAGCTCCGGAGACGGCGGCAGCCTGCGGCGGCAGCGAGCGGGGCGGCCTCTTGGGCGGTGCGGGGCGGCCTCTCCGTCGGCGCGGGGCGGCCTCTGCCCCGGCGGGAGCGCGGAGAGCGGCGCAAGCAGCGGCGCTGCAGGTCGGGCACCTTCCCTTATCCTGCAGCACCACCTGGCTCCGGGGGGCTTTTTCTTCCCCCACCCCACATTTTAGTTTTTTTCTTTTTAATCTAATCAGTAGGTGTGCCCCCCGCTGGAAGGGACGGCCGCGGGGGAACGGAGCTGGGGCGCCGGGTGCACGCAGCTGCTGACCGCTGGCTGTTCCTCCTCTTTTGCCAGGCGCGGCGGGAGAGGGGCCCCGGGGGGCCGGCGGGGAGCCGGAGCGGTGCCTGGATCCAGCCCGGGGAGGCGGCGGCCGCTCACCATGGCAGACGATGAGAAGGCCAGCGGGAGTTCCGCGGGCGGCGGCGAGAGCGCGCACTGCAACGTGCTGAGCTGGGAGCAAGTGCAGCGTCTGGACCGCATCCTCAGCGAAACCATCCCCATCCACGGCCGCGGTAACTTCCCCACGCTGGCCATGCAGCCCCGCCAGATCGTCAAGGTGGTGCGGAGCCGGCTGGAAGAGAAGGGCATCGGCCTGCGGGACGTGCGGCTGAACGGCTCGGCCGCCAGCCACGTCCTCCACCAGGACAGCGGCCTGGGCTACAAGGACTTGGACCTCATCTTCTGCGCCGACCTCAAAGGAGAAGCCGAATTTCAGACTGTGAAGGACGTGGTCTTGGACTGCCTCTTGGATTTCTTACCCGAGGGGGTGAATAAGGAGAAGATCACGCCTCTCACTCTCAAGGTAAACCTGCCCTCTGCCCAGACGCCCGCAGCGGGCAGGTGTGAGCGCCTGCCTGCAGGGAGTGGGCACCTTCCCCCTGGGGATGGAGGGGTGCGCTCAGGGACGCAGCTTCCCCCCACAGCCCCTGCGACCCGCGGGAACCCCGAGCGATTTTTTCACCCCACTCTTAAAACCGAGGAGGAGTTTGCAGTCAAGCGCCCTGACCGCCGCTCTTCAGGATTAATTAGCTTTTCCTCCTTCCCTGTTGATTTGCTGGGAGCGTTGTTTTACCTGGGGCGTGTGCCAGGCGCTGCACATCTCCCTCCCAGCCGGGCTCGGCGGCAGTGCGGTGTGCCGGCCCCGGTTCCCGGGTGCAGGGGGAGCGTAGATGGGTTTAACATCTGCAAGAAGGAAACGGCGTCTGCAAGGCATGCTTCCAGGTGTGCTAAGCGCCCCAGTGGGGAGGCGTATTCCCTCCTCTAGAAGACAGTTTGCTTGAGTTGATCAGGCTGAATCCAAATGCCTTTAAGATTTTTAGTGGGATTTTGGTTGTTGTTTTTTTGGGCAGATTTATGGAACCTGCTCTGGTAGGATTGACGGGAATGAACATTTGCTAACTTGTTTCTGTGGGGAGTAGAGAGAGAAGTGAAAACCAAAAAATAAGATTTCTTATCAGATTGTGGTAGTGACCTTTTGCATAGGGGTGCAGGCATATTTGGCAGGTGTGCCACGGACTTAGTCTGTAGATGTATTTAGAAGTGACTGAAAGAAGCAGTGTTGCTATATGCTTCCCTTGCATGACACAGTCCCAGCAGAACACCCTTCCCTGTCATACCCTTGCAGTGACAGCATTTTGAGCTCTCACATTAAGCACGTATTCTCTGGTTTGTATCTGCAGGCTCCGTGAAATCTTTTAAGAAATGCAAGTATTGGGGGGGTGGGGGGGGGACTTGAGAGGGAGTGAGCAAATGCAGTGAAGGAGAAATTTCTTGCATCTTTGTCTTGATTTGCATATTTTGTCTTTCTGATTATAGGAGGCTTATGTGCAGAAAATGGTAAAAGTATGCAATGATTCAGACCGATGGAGTCTTATCTCCCTGTCCAACAACAGTGGCAAAAATGTGGAGCTGAAATTTGTGGACTCTCTGAGGCGGCAGTTTGAATTCAGTGTCGATTCCTTTCAAATCAAGCTGGACTCCCTGCTGCTTTTTTATGAGTGCTCAGAGAATCCGATGACTGAAACTTTTCACCCAACTATCATTGGTGAGAGTGTTTATGGGGATTTCCAGGAAGCCTTTGATCACCTCTGCAACAAGATAATTGCCACCAGAAACCCAGAAGAAATCAGAGGAGGTGGTCTTCTGAAGTACTGCAACCTTTTGGTAAGGGGCTTTAGGGCAGCCTCTGAATCTGAGATTAAATCCCTGCAGAGATACATGTGTTCGAGGTTTTTCATTGACTTCTCAGACATTGGCGAACAGCAGAGAAAGCTGGAGTCCTACTTGCAGAACCACTTTGTGGGGTTAGAAGACCGCAAGTATGACTATCTCATGACCCTTCACGGTGTGGTGAATGAGAGCACAGTGTGCCTGATGGGACATGAGAGGAGACAGACTCTGAATCTGATCACCATGCTGGCCATCCGGGTCCTAGCCGAGCAAAATATCATCCCCAATGTGGCCAATGTCACCTGCTATTACCAGCCAGCCCCATACGTAGCAGATGCCAACTTCAGCAATTACTATATTGCCCAGGTTCAGACGGTGTTCCCTTGCCAGCAGCACACATACTCCACTTGGCTGCCCTGTAATTAAGGACCAAAATTAGTAGACTCAGTGGAGAGAACGTTTTCTAAGATGTAGGAAGGGGCGACGGGTCCCTTTGAAATGGGGTGTTTTGTGCAATGATGATCTGCTCTAGTTTTCAAGCTTGGGACAAGCTTGTGGTTCTTCTAATAAATAATGGGAGCATGATCAAGAAAGAACCCCAAAATAATTGGATCCTACCCCAGAGCACAAGAGGCCTGTCATTAAAAGCAACCAGCTTCCCCTGAAATAAGTGAGGGAGGAATGCTTGATGACAATATGGGTTGGCAATATCTGCTCCCATAGCTTTGGCATAGAGAAGGTGGGAAAGCCTTATTTTCTTTTATTTTTATTCTTACTCTAGAATGGGATCTGCAAAAGGGAGAATATGAAAGAAACAAAACAAACAAAAAAAAACAACAAAAGAAAAAAACTTCACAAAAAACAATTCTATATATATTCAGGAGTTAAAAGTTAGAGGCATAAAGCAGAGATAAGCTGATTAAAATTGTATATTGGAATTACTGCATTTGGGGCTTGCAGCAAGTGCCGTCTATGGGTTGACCGTGTAGAATGTATAGCTTGCTTGACTAGAATGCTTTACCAGAAACAGCTTGCTCCAAATGAACAGTAGTGGATTGGTACAGTTATAAAAACAGAAACATGTACGATAACAAAGTCCATTATTTCCAGCTGCGTGCATGCCTCACATTTTAAAAATGTGAGAATGCTGGAAAACCAACTGTGGCAAGAAGTATATACTTAAGGACCAAAGATTTCACAAATAAGTTATCCAAGCAAAGAAGATACAGTAGAGTATATATATATAAATATATATATATGTAAAAGGAAGAAAGATGTTCCTATATTTGTACACACCAATAGTAATCGAAAGTGCCTGATGCCTTCATAAAATTTGAAGTGAGAAAAAAAATATAGTTTTGTGATTTAACCATGCATTTTGTTTTATCAGGGACACAAGGATAAANAAAAAAAAAAAAGCAAACCAACCCATAAGCTTGTGAATAAGTGGTGGAGGAAATGCCCTATTTTTTTTCTTGGCAAATACCTGTATAGAGTTAATGTTTTGTCAGTGTGCTATTATCCTAGGTACGTGTGTGTATGTGTGTATATATGTTTGTGTGTGTATATATGTACATGTTATTGGTGTATATCTATATATATACACACACAATATATATTAATGTGGTCTAGGAAAATGTAGCAATTAAGGAATGTTTAAATAAAGTACTACTTGTTTTCCAGTTTGCAACAGGATGTCATAGGACAGTGGGCACCTTGCAGTGAAATTTTAACCCACACCTGAGAAATTTGGAGTAAATGAACCAGTCAGGATTAAGGTGGGATTCAGATAATGTCTTTGGTTGCAAGAACAAGGATTACAGTAATTCAGCGGGTTGCTTGTGAGCCATAATAATTCCACAGATGGGGAAACATATGACTAGCTGATTTTTTTTAACTGTTTTGTACTGTAATGCCATTTTGACATTTAACCCACTAATGTTGTGACTGCATACCTCCATGACGTGTAATTCAGTGGAACGTGGATCAAAGATAGGTTTATTTAAACCCCCTGACAGCTAAAGAATATTGTATTAGTTGGTAATTTGAACACTAATTGTTAATATTTAAAGGAGTATTTTTAATAGAATGCATTATGCATTCCAGGACCACTAGAATTTAGCAAATGTGAAATGAACCCTTTTTAAGAGTGTTGCACGATTGCTTAAAATTATATTTTATATATATATTATATATATATATTTTTATGCAAATATTAAACATCTTTGATCTGGTTGTCACACTGCATTTACAATTTTAGTACTGTACTTTATTTAAATGGAATCACTTTACATTGGAACAATAACTATTCTCTTTCATTTCCTCTCCCGACAGACCAGCAGGGGGGAAAAAGCCAACCTCCGCTGCTGTTTTCACTTCAGTGCCATCTCTGAAGGTGTTAAATTCTTTGTTGGGCTTTGAAAACCTAATGACTAAGTGACACTTGACTCTGATATTTTGCTTTTTCTTTTTGAGGGGATAGAAAAAAAAAGGGAATTCAGGCTTTTGAAGGAAATCCGTCTGTGCCCTGCCTGGTCACAGGCAGGGTCTGGCGTTGGAGTCAGGGGCCGACAGAGGGAGAGGACTCGTGTCCTGGCAGTGTATTTTCCCTATGGAGTGAGTAAGGTACATCTATTTTTGTCGAGCTTTGTACTTTTCACTCTGCAGGCACTTTAATAGGAACCCAGTTTGTTTACTGAAGCACCTTCCCTGTGCGTCCTTCAGGAAACTTAAAAGCTGGTCCATTGCCATTCCTGGCATTGACGTGCAGACCTTGTCCCCACCTTCCCTTCCTTTGATGCTGGCTGCAGCCTCCCACTGGCCTCTTGTCCCAGCGAGGCTCCCTCCAGAGCCCTGCAGGGTCCGGGCTGGGCGCTCCTGGCCCGCTGGCTCCCCTGCCTGCTGCTCCTGGTTTGCTAGCGGAAGGGCTGGGGAAATAGGATCAGCTGGTAATGTGGTACGTCTTCTCTCCCACAACTATTTGCAGCAAATAAATGAGTCATCCTCTCTTTAAAAGGGTTTGAGAATCTATAGCTGTGCCACAACCACAGAATGCTGATAATACATGACACAGTGTTGTTTTCCTTTGAAGGACCCGTTTTGTTTTGCCATTGCTTGAAAGAAAGTTCTGAATTCCTCTCAGCTCAAATTTTATTGTGGGCTGTTTTTATTTTTTTTTTTTTTTTTGATTGACAGCAGCTAGTTACCTTATAGTGCATACAGCAGGGCTCTGAGCTAAACTGCACCTTTTGGCATTTGCGTTTTGATACATATATAATATGGTTTTTTATATATTATATAGGTATTCCAGATCTGTTTTACATATGTTAATGATCAAGTGGTGGAACTGGTGCAGCTTTGTATTATTTGTGACTGGTAGCTTAAAATGTGCCTGGTGTTAGAGGTGGGAAGAAGGCATGAGTTCAGGCCAAGAGTAAAAAAAGAACCTCTTTTCAAAGCTGGTTTATTTCTGTGGTTTGCACACCTTTCCCTCCATAAAGTCTGACTTCTTTTTAACTGTTTTTTTCCCTCCTCTTCAGCACACTGGTACTCTTAAAGTTAATACGGCGTTCTTGCTTTGTAGACTTGATTTATCCCATCCAATCAGGTGTAAGGTTAGAGCTTGCGCTGCAGAAGACAGTGCCCCTTTTAAAGAGCTGAACTGATTAAAGACATTGACCTGATTACAGTAAAACTGTTTGTACCACAGCTGAATTTCCTGCTAACCAACAGGGCACTGAACTTGGTTAAACGAAGTGATCGTGAAACAACCAAGAACTTTTAATGGGGATTTTTTCTTTTCTTTTTTTTTCCTTAGATCTAGCTGTCCTCCCAAATGAAAGAACACTTCTCCTAAAAATAGAAGGGCAATTAGAAGACCAAAAAGATGATATTTTTCTAGTTTCTTGTATTGCACTTAAAATATTTTTTATCTTGCACGAAGGCCTTCACGCAAGTCCTCTAAACAGCTCTTATTAAATACTTGGTTTGCATCACATCAGAAGCTCCTACCGGTTGAAAAAAGGCGCTTTTTTAAATTGAGAAAATGAAGTGTGTTAGATAAAACTGCACAGAAAAGGAAAAAATGTATTTGCATAATCAGCTCCTATTTGAATATATTCTTTTGTATGGTTTTCTTTATGCAGAGAATTTCCCTTGCAAGAAAGAAAATCAGTGTACTGTTTTGCTGTTGTAATAGTGGTTTGCTAACAAAATAAATAGTAAAAAAAAAAAAGAAAAAAGCCTGCAAATTTCGAGACAGCTTGGCTAAAGGCACTGCAGGCTCCTGCAGTCTGTAGGAGTCTGTGCAGATTTGCTTTCCCTCAAATTTCCTTACAACTGTTGCCTTCTGCAAGGCATCCTGTTGCAGCAAACTGCTCCTTGGATTGCTCTTTTGGAACATTTTGACTATAGGCTTTGTCACAGACAGAAAAAGAGCTGATGGAAAACAGACTCTAGAGGGAACAGATTGTGAATTTTGTTTACAGCATCCAATATTTGGAATTTTTTTGTAAATAAAAAGAAGTTATTTTTTTCTATTGATTTGTGTCTGCTGTCTTCCGTGTCTGAAATAACTCTGGCCTGCTCCTACTGAATACCAAGTTTGCTTTCATTAAAAAAGGACAAGGGCAGCACTTTTCTGAGAAGAGTAGGGTTCGGCTGCTTTCCGATTGGAGCACAGAACATTTTGAAAAGCCCTGCCTCGTGCCAGCCAAGTTTGGCTGGCTGTACTCAGCTGCAGAGGAACCTCCCCAGCCACTGCCAAAAATACGCACTCCAGCACCAGTCGGGCCGTGCAAATGGTCCGAAAGATGAAAAGTGGAGCAGTGCCATGGCAACCCCGCACCCTCGCTGCCCTCCCCATTGAGATCGCGGCACCGGGACTTTGTGACACCTGTGACTGTCCACAAACCACCATGCTGGCTGGAACGTGGGGGTCCTGCTGCCCTTGAGATCTGTTTGGTAGGGGGCTGATGTCTCCACCTGACCATTTTGGTAGGTCCGGGGGGCAATGGTGTACTGCTGCCTGGGTGTAAAGGTGGTGCCAGCTGTAGCGGGTGGGGTGCTGCAGGACATGCAGCTTGGGGAGCTGCTGGGGAGAGGGGATGCACATACCTGATTGATTCAGCTGCTGAATCAGTCCAGTTCTTCCTGCAGATTCAATGTTTACTCTTCTTCCCTGCCCTACAATGCTGCCCTTGTCAGCAGAGGTATTTTCTGTTTTCTATGTTTACAGGAGAGATGCCTCAGTAATGAAGGCTAATTTCCTCAAAAAGCACTTCAAGGGAATATAAAATATTAATTTACAATGCTCGTGGCAATACTTTTTCAGCCACGGTGCCTCAGACTGACCCAAATTTGAAAAACATTGGCTGAGACTCTGCAGTATGTAGCTCTTACTAGGCTCATTCATACAACATGCTGGTCTTGGAAGTCTCAAACTGGCTCAGTGGGAGCGTGAATATGCTTATTGTAATGATGAGTGAACCTGTATTCCTCTGTAAAAAAACCAAACAAACAATCTGGTGGGACTGCTCGTTTTTCCAGGCACAGGAGCAACCCCCTTGCTGAATGCTGGGTGCCTTCTGCACAGTAGCTCTTTTGAAATCAGCCTGGCCAGGAGGGGAGGATGCACTCAGCATCCCTGCCCATACAGGATCGCCTTTCCTCCCATGTTACTGCCAGAAAAAGGAGGGGCACGTGGCCTAACCTTTCTTCCTGTTAACTTGATCAGTTAGGAAATATTTCAGGCAGTTTGACAAAGGCAACTACCCAAAGACACAGATGGAAACTGGGCAATTGGAAATCATCTAATTCCAAATGCCTTTGCTTGTATCTCAAAATCAAAGCCCAGATGGATGCTCTTATGCTTTGGAGTGAATTAATTCCTATTTCTCTGCTTAAATTTGGGGGGATTTTTTTGAGAGCCAGTTGAGTGTCCGGAGCGCTGCAAGTCTTCTTTCCCGAACTGAGGAGGAGCGTGATGCGGACACAGCCAACTGAACGCTCACTTTAGAATGTTGTGTTTTTCAGGAGGGAGGAAGCGTTCAGTACTGAAGAGGAGGGAGAGCAAAAACAAAGTGGGACAATGGGAATCACCTCAATAACAACACAGTGGAAAGCTGGAAGACACGCTGATAGATTACAGTAGGAGAGGAGAGATAGATCAAGTCTTTAACTTCTGCTCAGCCTCCTAAAATGAGTCAGATCAGAGAAGCTGTCACTTATCAAGATAAGTTACAGTCTGCGGTTTTCCTTGGCTGCAGCAGCACATATTTATTTTATTGCCATAAAAAAAATTACTCAGGAACCCCTTTACACAGGAATGAAGCTGAGTTTCTAGTTTTTATAAAATTATTTAGGTTGGAAAGACCCTTAAGATTATCAAGTCCAACCACTTACCCATCACCACCAAGTCCACCACTAAGCCATGTCCCTAAGTACTACATCTATATATCTTTAAATACCTCCAGAGATGGTGACTCCACCACTTCCTTAGACAGTGTGTTCCAATGCTTGACAACTTTTTTGGTGAAGGAATTTCTTCCTAATATCAAACCTAAACCTCCCCTACTGCAACTTGAGGCCATTTGCTCTTGTCTGTGAAACCTCTGCAGGGAGTTTTGTAGAAGTTGCACGCTCCTTTTTCTCAAGTGTTTGTGTGGATCTAGTCATGCCTTCCTGAAGCTGCCACCGAGCAACTTCCTCCCTTTTATTTATGTGTTTTCAGTAAAATTCAGTGCATGTGGCTGTATGTACTTAGGTAAAGCACAGCAATATGCTGTTTCATTGGAGCTCATGTAGTTTTGCAGCAATGCCCTGAATATATACAGCTGTATGTCAGAAGCAACTCTGCAGTGGAGCTTTAGTCTGCATGCAAGGATCAAGAGCACAAAATCAAAATCTATACTTTAGAGACGAAATACTTACCCTTCAAAAGCCTGATAAGCCATTGTGAACAGGCTCATCTCCTATGTACTTAGGCTGTCCAGAGAGTGTGTTTTCTGGATGCAAAATTTCACTATTTCATGTGGCTGTTGCACCAGGACATGCAATGACTGTAGTTGCCACAAAATTTTATTTTTTGTATTCTTTGGGAAAAAAACCTATGTCCTAAATACACACAATACCTAAATATTGTGTGCACAACATGAATATTCTCCATGGTGAAAACATCCCTTAGACTCCCATAATGGCTTTGAGGGCATAAATTGCTGTTTTTCAAGAGAACATTCTTTTTAAACATACTTTTCCTTCTGTTGGACTTTGGGGTGAATAAGTTTTATGAGTGAACAACTCTTCTTTGTTAAGTTTCTCTTCTTGAAAATGGAGTAATCCAGAACAGCCAGGAGTTTTAAAAAGTGAAACTCTCTGTATCTAGCCTACACAGGGTGTCTCCTCCAGAGTACCTCCCTACTGGGGTGTAGAACAGAGTCCCTTCTAAAGTCACAGCTAAAGGCAGTAGGCAATGAATGTGCTTTGGAGACGTCCAGCTCATCCTCATCTGTGTGTGTACGTGGTCGCCTCTCTGCAGTTTGAACAAAGCTGATGAGAGGCACCTGGAGCAGGAAGACAGGCATTCCTGAGGGAGATGTACATGGTTCTGTGATAATTTTCTCTCAGGGAATATGTTCTTAGTGAATGTGTGCTTGAAGAGGATTCACGTGTCTGCAGTGACTGCATGGTGTTTGTTTTAACCACAACTCCCTTCCTTGGCTTATTCCCTCAATCCAAGACATCTGTGGAGTTCCTGCAGTACATTCTGATATGGAAAAGTAATTGCAAGGAAACCTTTCTGTAACTACATCCAATCTTAATTTAACTAATGGTTTGAGGAAAAGATAAAGCCATAGTCCTTTTGGTTTTTAATCTTTTGTCCTTGAGTAATTTCTCACAATTTCACTTCTGCATTGCTGTTCTGTGCTTGCTTCTCTGCTGCCTTCTCATCCTGATTCTTGCAGCAGCAGGAGGGACCAGCACCACATGCTTCTCTTCAGACTGTCAGTAATTCTGCTGGTCACTAGTGTTGGACAGCCACTGATGTAAGGTCAGTGCTAGATGGGTCATTAGGTGGGGTTCAGCAAGAGGAGTGGAATATCTCTGTGCAACTCTGTGTCCTGGGTGTCCTGTGAAATGCTATTCAGAAATATTTCCAACCAAGCTGTCCACTAGCAGTTCTTCATGATAGGAATTATTCATACAGCCTTATACAGTTACTTGAACATCTCAGGAAGTGCAGAATAACCGTTATATTAATTCAAAATTTAGCAAAACAACAATTATGAATAAATCAGAGAGAAAATGCACTACAAGGTACTTATTAAAAATGTCAGCATGCAAACTAGTAAGAGAAGCTCTTCCTCAGCTTGAAGTCTTTTATTTGGGTTTCAGCAGGCTGTTCATACACTTTGCAAACCAGGCACTTGGATTTGGGTTAAATTACCCACGGAAGAAGGATTTGCATCTCTTGTTCCTCACTTTAGTCTTTGTTGTTTAGGAAGCAATAAATACATGATTGTTGTCTGCTTTGCAATGGTGGTATAAACTATGACTTGACTGATTTATGTAAGTGCTGTTTATAAGTAAAACCCTATAAATGTCAGCCAGTGGAGGAAGCGAAACCAAGAGTTTGGGCTTCGTTCTCTCCAGCTCTGAATGGTTCTTTTGCATCTTTTATGGAACTATAAAATTGAATAGCACATTTTCTGTAGGTTGAGCTTTCTGACATGCTTTTTATTTCTTCCCAAACCACTGTCACCAATAATGTCAAATATTTAAGGCTATATTTCCTAGTCTGGCAAAACTATTCTTGCCTGTTTATGCTGAAGTTGTGGACCCCTGTGGGGTCACACAGAGGCATTTGTGCTGTGTGCCAGATGCTTTGGAAGCAGTATCTCCTTTGTTACAGCTGTCACAGCTCTTTACATATACCACATTTCATAAAGTTATTAAAAAGTCACAGAAGTTCCTAGAACCTGAAACTAATAAGTTTTCCTCCAAATCAAACCCAGACAGCCCCAGGTTTGTCACCAGGGTCTTACAGACACAGCTTTCCACATGCCATTCTCTGCCATCAGGAAGAATATCTGTATCTGATGATTACAGCCTGATCTAGTTGGATCAGGCTATTGCTGTTGCTCTTACGAAGACAACGCATTTGGCAGCAGAGACTCTGCAGGGCTGCACTGATGGCCATCCCAAAGGGAATCTACTAAGAAGAGAGAAAAAAGGGCTTCCAGTGCTGGTAAGAACTACTGTCAATATTTCTGAGAAATGCACACACAGTATTGGCTGAATCTTGAACATGATACATTTGTTTTGTGGAGTTTTGTGGGCAGACCCATCTGCCGCAGATCACCTGGTGCATTACCTGCATTTTAGTTTTCATGGGTGCACATTATTGACCGATGCACATGGAAGTGCTCTTTCAACTCTGCTCCTTGACTGCTCAGAGGGTGTTCTCTATAGCAGAAAGGTGCCCAGCAGATACTGGTCGCTGCTAAAAGCTCCATCTTTGATATCTGCAGATATTTTCATGATAGTCTTTCCTGTGGGGTCAAGATTTTTCATCATCACAGAAATGCCCTCCCAGTGGGAACATCCATGAGTGACAGGAAGCAACTGATGAATTTCTAGCCAATGCATCAGACACCTAAGCAGAAGCTGTGTGGTCCTTTGTCTTTAGCCAGTCTTTATATGCAGTGGTACCAGCAGCCTCAGTGCTTGAGGAGGCATGCAGGGAACATAAAATGCAGATTTGGTAGCTGAGCTTGACCTGAGCATTACTTGCTAGTTCTTTGTTGTCGAATGTTTGCTCTGCAGTAACAATCAAAGGGCATGACCAGGTTAGGACCCACTGTTCCAGGCATTGTGCAAACACCCCTGTGCAAGTCCTGTCCCTTAGAGCTTCTCCGTGCGGAGGTTTCCATGAGCTTATTTTTTCCTTTAGCCATCTCACAGTAAGTCAACTAATTTGCTTAAGGCAGTCTCTTGCTTTTTTAAGAAATGGAATGTAACATGCAAAAAGTGTTCCCAAAGAGGCAATTTCCAGAAATATTATGGAATTCTGTAAATTTGTTCACCTGCTAAGCCTGTCATGTCATAATCTCAGCTTGCCTTCATGAATAACTGACCTCAGTTGCTCTCTTAAAAAGCTGTGTACTTGCTGTGATTTTTTTTTGGCAGAGACCTGAGATCAGTTCTATAGTCAATGCAGACACAGGTGCATTCCTTTTCCCTCCATCTTGAATTGCAATCACCTCAGGAGGTGAAATGAAACAACTGTGAAGTAGCATGCAGCAACATTAAATGACTGCAGAGCCAGAAGCAGCAAACCTGCTGAAGAAACTGGGCCCATAATTTGCATATCTTGAAATTGAGCTTCCCCCAGATGAATGGGTGTCCTGACTGGGCTTATTGCTTTTTATTTCTATAAAGGTGATACCATTTTTTTTAGGCTGACTACCAGACTAATATATAAGTTTCAGGAATTTCCTTAACAAGCAAAGATTGATCACATTGCTGGGCTGCCTGCACCAGTCAACTGGTGAATCCA
>VZRO01007812.1:401826-461066 GCA_013397915.1 Daphoenositta chrysoptera | reverse complement strand
GTGATGGACTGACCAAACCCCCGTGCCCTGTCTCTCTGCACTGTCGGTGGGAAGGAGGGAGGGGCTGGGGGAAAAGATGTTCTAAGGGCGTATTTTACTTCTCATTACCCTCCTCTGATTCTGATGGCAATAAATTCACTTTGTAACTTTAAGCTGAGCCTGTTTTGACCTTCACGTGTTTGTCCCGGTCCTTATCTCAACTAATGAAGTCTTACTTGTTTTTTTTTTTTCCCTTTCTCCTCTGCCCAGCTGTGGCAGGGGAGGGTGAGCAAGCGACTCTCTTGGGTGCCTGGCATCAGGCCAGTGTCAAACCATGACGGCAGAGGATTTGAGCAAGAGATATGAGTTCTGGGGAAGACTGCAGGGATGAGACTTGGACAGATAACATCAAGGTGACATCCCTTCTTTGGGTTTTTGTTCTTTTGAACTATGTCAGTGTGAGAATTGGCATATCAGAGCTCAATCCTGCAGAATTGCTTCATGCATACAGTTATTGGAGATGGATACAGAGGATTTGCTTCCTGTATCATATCCTGCTTCTGAAAGTGCTTTGCAATGTGCTTTACATGGCTTCTCATATATTGTACTGTGGACCCTTTCTTAAAAGAGTAGCTCCTTAGATACATCCCGATCTAGTCCTGACCATTAGCTCCTCCCAAATGGTGCAGTGAAATTCCCATTCCTCCCCTCCTTTCCAACTCTTTGCACTTTTTGTTGTTTTTCTGCCTTGAAATAGTTTTGTATAATTTTCTCATTTTTCTCATACTGCCCAGCACAGCTGTATAACAAGCCCTTTTCCTCCTGTTCTGCATAGTGTGTACTGATGGTTTTGGTGTGCCTGGCAGCTAAAAGTTCCTCTCCCATTTTTGTTGGGTGGCTACTTTTGCCCCAAACAGAATTTGAGGGTTTTTTTGGCTTGTTTATTTCCCCCCTCAGTTCTGTGGTTTGGGGTCTCTTGCTGAAAAAGACTGTAATGAAAGAAAAATTATTAGTAGCCCATGAACAACAAAGTCTGGCTGCTACACTGAGGAGTGGTGCAGTTTATGAGGTGCTGCAGAGGTTCATCTATGACATGCTTTTCACATCGCATTTTAACTCCAGCTATACTGGGAGTGCCAGACATGCAATGGATTTTGTTTGCCTTCTCCTTAGATTCTTTAGTAGAGTTTGAAGGCATTTCTTGGAGCAGAAGTAGTTCATTTCTGGTATGCAAAATGCACATTTGACCTGTCATTCCACGCACAGACTTTGACCCCAAGAACCAAATAACCAATTATGTGTTGAAAGATAACAGGTCTGTGGAGTTCCGTGACCTCACAGCACAGGACTAAAGGATGGAAACTGTTGGAAGGACATCTCACTCTCATAAAATCTCTTTTCTAGATCTCTGCAGATGGTGCTGGCTTTAGCAGGGAGGGTAGAAAACATGATGAAGAATAGACAGGTTTTTATTGATGCAAGTCTAATTTTGAGAGCGTGTTCTCATCAAGTGGCATGTCTACTCTTGTCCCTTTTTAAAAAGGCTTGATGGAGACTGTTTCCAGTGTCCCCATTTCTTGGCATGGTTAATGGGTGGCAGTTCAGATTTTACCTGAATGGGCCCTGTTCCCAGTCACTCTTCTCCTGTTCGCCTCGGGGGTCAGATTACCTTCTTGCTGCCTTTAACTCCTCAGAGGTTTGTTCTCATCTTTAGGCCTTGGCTGCAAACAGTGCAGGTTATACATAAATTGTAATGAGAACCGCAGAAGTTTGCTCAGGGTAATACAAATGCAAAATTCAGTAGGTCATGAGACACCAAAAACCCTCACAAAAAACCTTTGAGAGTTGCCCACTTGTCTGGACTTTCTACCAATAAAGGATGTCTTAAATCTCCTATTCGTTTTCAAGCTGACTGCTCAGTAAAAACTATTAACACTTTGCTGTACTTCACATCAGGGAGCTGGAGAGCCAGACTTCATCACATCTGGAACTTCATGTGCTGTCCAGCAAATTCTTTTCTTCACAGTGAAAACTGAGCTGAAAATTTCCTTTAGACAGCTGAGTGTGCTGGAGAGTATGATATAATCCTGAGGTCTTAATGGAAAACTGATAATGGCAGCAGGTGGCATTGCATAGGAAAATGTGAAAAACTGAGCATCACTAAAACCTGTAAAAGTAGTGAGAAATCTGAAAGATAATAAGCAGAAGACTGAAATTTGTACTGAAACCTATATTTGATTCTGTAAATTGAATCATACATAGTTACAGAATTGCTTAGAAGTACCAAGTAAGAGCAGCATGTTGATGAGAAAACAGAATATCACTAAAAGCAATCTCTAATTCTCAAAAAAGCAAGCAGAACTTAATAGTGAGAAAAGAAAATGTGACCAATGATTTGCCATTGGTTTGAATAGAACCTAAAGTTGTTTCTTGTTCTGTAATTGGAGCATTTAAAATCAATTGTGGTAGCAGCACCCTAGTCTCAGCTTCCTCTGCTTCCTCACCACCAGTGATGGGTGTCCAGCATTCCAGGGCGGGGCTACTTGCAGAAATCCTGGTAACCTCACCTCTTCCAAGTTACCCACAGTTTCTTCTTCTGAGATAAAAAAAAAGTCATCTGTGAGCAGCCCTGTATTCCAGATGTCAGTGTGTTTGGTGCACAATTGTTTCTCTTTAGTTGTCACAATAACTTTATGTTCCTATAGTACCCTGAGAAATAAACATTTAAGTTCTACACTCTTGCTAAGCAGGAGTTGGACAAATCTACACGATTCAAATATTTGACCCAAAAACCTACTGAACTCCGTTGGTTCTGACTGTTGGTTACTCTAAGAAGGATTGCTGGTTGAACTCCTGCTCTAAATCACAGTGTTCATGCAATATAAAGCACATTCTCCCTTATGTAAGATCAGAATACCTGGCATTTCTTCTGATACTGCAGGGAAATAAAATCAAAGCACTATGGGATTCTGTGGACTTTCTCCTGGTGAGTTATTGGGTGAGATACTGACCATCACCTGCCTCATGGATGGATGAGTACGTTCGTACTAACTTGCCATCTCAAAATCAGGATCTTTAGCTGGGTTTATCTAAATATCTGAATCTCAACCATGTTGAAAAAAACTCTGTGTTATTTGTCTTTCCTTGTGATCTCAATGAACTTAAAATCCTGCTATGAAAAAAGGAAAAAAAATGCAAGCAGATTTTGTGTTTCCCTAGGATAGTGCCTTTAAACAGTAGCATTTCTAGGCTGAATTTTCCAGCCATGTGCTCCACTACAGTACCTTAAGTTCCACATTCTGAGAAACTGAAATAAAAAGTTGAAGACTGCTCATATAGACATTATTTTTACCCGTTAAGTCACTGATTTTTCCACATTAATGACAGGATAAAAGATATCGGGCTTCAATTCAGATTATGACAGTATCTAATGTCTTTTCCACATACAACTTCAAACTAGGAGAAGACTTCCTCTCTTGTTTTCATGGGAATTTTGTGAATTCCAGTATGTATATTTTTCCAGCTGTAATATTTTATTTGAAATTGGGAATTGCCAATTGAAATATCACCTTTCCTATGGAAAAGTTGCTAATACTAAATCTTAGCAACATAAATTTATTTGAAGTACTCAGGTTAGATGGTCTCTACGCATAAAGCAGTGTCCTGTAACAACCTGAAATCATTCTCCATAGGTGTCAACACCTGGATCTTGGCTTGTTTCCCCATATAGAAATCCACCACTACAAAGTTGAAGGGCAGAGGGGACTGTGTTACATCTTTATTCTAAGGTCGTTTGAGGTAAACCTTTGCTTTGTAAATCTATCTTCTGACAAAAAACCAGCCCTGTTGAAGCATGCACCTGGTTTTCTTGGGAAGAACTGAATAAAAGCAGCTACTGCTGTATTCATGGGGTTGTCTTTTTATCCTCAGTCTGGAAACTGCATCTGGGGAAGCAGTTGACAAGGGAAAATTGTGCCCTATATGATACACTATATGCTATATAGACTATATGCACTAACTTTCCTGTTGCAGAAAAAGCTTGTTACTACCTAAAAAAGGTAACCTAGCATTTTCCTACTCCAGTGAATCTGTAAGTGTGAGATTCTTGAGACATGGCCTCTCCTGTGCTTCTGTCATAGGGCTGTCTTCCTCTCCAGCTGCTCTTGTACCAAAACAGCAGCTCAGCCTTGCCTTCTGTTATTGCCTGAAGCCTCTGGCTAGGCTGGCAAAGAAGTAATGTTTATTCCCTCTTGCCAGGCTGCCCGGCTGGTCCAGCCTTGGCTCCCTGCAGCTTTGAAGTCTGGCAGGTTTCAGGGGTTAGCTGGTGCAGCCCACTGTGGCGTGGGGTATTGTCCCCAGCAGCAGGAGTCTCAGGCCAAAAGCAGTTCAGCTTCTAAGTGTCTTGATGCCGAGATCCAGTCTCTCACCAGGGTGGAACGGGAGTGTGTGCACTGCACCGCCACCATGGGAACTGTACTTCTGCCAAAACAGTGGCAGCCAGGCTGAGTGGAACCTCGTGTCACCTCCTAAGCTAAGCAGTGAAGGATGCAGCGCAGAGGTGCTGCTGTGTAAGACTTACTGCAGGGTTTTGAACATTGGTGGGATCCTGGTAAGCATTAAAATGTGATGAGCACAATGAGGTTGAAGAATAATCTTGGTTTAACCAGAAGAACTGATCTGACGGTTTGGTGACAGCTCAGGAGCAGCTGTTTTCCTTTATGTTCAGGCTGAGATATTTGGTTGCACTCAGCACAGAAGATACTCTTGAATGGACTCTGCCTTCATCTGAGAGTCAATAACTTCAAGGAGTTGAGGGCTTTGAAGGCTGGGTCCCTTGACACTAAAATGCATTGCCAGAAAAGGACACACTGAGAAACTCCAGTGACAAAAGTAGGAAAAACAATGTCAGATTTACTGTTTTATGGCTGTTCCAGCACACAGTTTTCATCTATGATTTGTCCAGATGGCAAATATTTCTTGCTTATTCAGTGCAGCATGCATGTGCAGTGTGTCTATGCATATGCTGCATATACATGTATGCATACACGCATATGCATATATATGCAGCAGCTTTTATTCTCACTGATCACATCTCTAATTGTTCAAGCTTCATATTTTGTAAGCAGGCACAGCACAGACTCTCCAAATGTTCTTTTGCTCTTCCCTGAAGTTCTGCTGATTGTGCATACAGAGCAGAGAAATCTGACAGACTTTTGTCATCACCATCTGTAGCTGGTGTATGCAACATTAAATTGAGTTAGTAATCCATACCTATCAGTTCTCATTCTGATTGCTACACTGACACACCAAATTCCTGAACAGAAAGGTACACATAAGTCTTTGAAGACTGTACATCACCTGTTTTTCTCCCTCTCAGTTTCATTGCTAAAGAGCCATTTACCACGTAAGCTAAAATTTCATCAGTTGCCCTCTGCAAGGATGATCAACTTTTCTTTCCCCTTTTCCTTGTGCCCACATAAGAAAAAGAAATATCCAAACGAGCACTTCATTTTGCCCATAAAGCTGACTAGTCATATTTTGTTTATTAATCTTTGTGCTGTTGCTGGTCTCTGTTTAAATATTTTGGAATTTTACATGATCAGCAACTTGGACAAGATCTAATGGACTCTGAAAAGATTGTATTAAATACTAAGAATAAGATAATGTGCCATTTAAATAAACAAAGACCATTTTAGGGGCCTTTTGCTGTGACATAAAGCATCTTTTACTATTTTGGAAAGAAAAGCAATCCCCAAATATAAGACTTTAAAAACAGATAATAAAGAACTCCAAAATAAACTCACCCCTCCTTTTGGAAACAGTATCTCTCTCTACTCAAGCTAGACAATTTCATAAGTCATCTTCATTTTTTGAAAAAGACATCCTAGAATGGCTGGCAAATCCGGTGATCCGATGGAAAGAATTTCTGGATGTTCAGCCAGTCTGATCCATGTTTTGACATTTTATGCGAGGGAATAAAAACTGGTTTTCCCCCCATTACTACAGGCTGCTATTACAATCATTTCATGCAGATCTGGTTACACGCTCACAGAAAAGTCATCAATGTATTGGAAGAAACTAATAAGGAAAACTATTTCTGTTTATGCAGAACTTCTGGAGGCACAATGCAGGTGATGTGCTCTCTCGTGGTGCAGCTTGCCATAGATCCAAGTCAGCAGCTGAGCACTGTGCAGCAAAACCCTCAGTGACAGCTGTTGCTGTTAGCCTGGAAGGCCAATAACACCGCTCATCTCTAACTTGTCCCTAGAAGATCAGAGATGTACATCCTCACACTAGACAGCTCAGGGAATGGTGGATGTGTTGAATGGTCTAACTAAAAAGTAGAAAGATACCATGTGCTCGCCTGGAGACATTTCGTAAAATGCTTTTTTTAGGTGAGATTTTAGGAAGTGTGTTGGGTGCGAGACGTAGGGTGGGAAGAGGGTTTTATTTAAGTACTGTTTCATTGTGTTCTCACCTCTGGAAATAGACACATTTTGGGCTTCTTTTCAGAAGCCTTCATAGCAGGAGAACCTATGATTCAACACACTAACCTGCAATTTCTGGCACCATCATGGTTAGTGACTCTCCTTGTGATGATTTTTCTTCTAGTTTCTGACTTACCTTGGTGAAAGATCTGTGAGCTGGCTGCATTATAGTGTGAAAAAATCCAGTCATGCATTTTATAAACTGCACAGTGTCTTGGGGAAAATATTCACGTTCTCTTGACTTTTTTCCTCCAACCTTTTGAGGTTTAATTGCATGAGTTGGAGGTAGCTAATCCTGTCAGACTCAAGACAGTCACAGTCACAGTCACAACTTGGGTGTTGCACTTAGGCCACAAAAACCAGCTTGACCCTTTTGGCGGACAAAGGTGAAATCCCAAATCTCAAAACCAACCCCCACATGGGTCCTGTCTTAGTACTGAGCATAGTTCTTGCTCCAGCACCCCAACCAAGGCTTTTAAATCAGTCTGTTTCTGTTCAGCGGTGCCAGTGGCACACACCATGTGCAACCCTGTAGTTCTTCCTAAGGGACTGGGTGGAGGGCTTGACAAAGTGGGATGAAGAACTGACATGGAGACTAGAAGCTTGGATACAGGAAGTGCAAGGAAAAACAACAGCCAAAAAGCATCCATCCAGGATAATTACTTCTCCAGTGTCTGTTGAGTAGAGCTGATGGTACTTTTGACCCTGATTAAGGGACTTCTGTTTTGCAGTTACAACCAGCAGGTAATGAAGAATCTGATGAGGGCTAGTGGCACCCTGACTACAGCCAGGTAGAGGAAAGGGACAGCCTGGTTTACTGAATTGTGTGGATCTAATGGGCTGGCACATCAGTCCCACAGAAAGATAAAGCTCTAGTGGACACTGGTGCATAGTGTACCCTAGTGACACTAGATTACAAAAAGGCAGATACACTCCACTTTTCTGGAGTGGTGGGAGGATCTCAAGGCCTGTCTGTCTTGGAAACTGAGGTAAGCCTAACTGAGAATAAGTGGCAAAAGCATCCCATCGTGACTGGCCCAGAGGCTTTGTACATCTTTGGCACAGGCTGCCTCAGGAGAAGTACTTCAAAGACCTAGAAGTGTTCCAGATACTCCACCTGGAGTACCATGTCCAGTTCCGGGGTTCTCAGCACATTAAAGACATGGGTCTGTTGGAGAAGGTCCGGAGGAGGGCATGAAGGTTGATCAGAGGGCTGGAATACCTCTCCTATGGAGACAGGCTGAAATGGTTGGGATTGTTCAGCCTCGAGAAGTGAAGGCTCTGGAGAGAGCTTAGAGCAGCCTCCCAGTACCTAAAGGGAGCCTGTCATAAAGGGAGGGACAAATTTTTCCCGTCCTTAATGACTAGAGTATTAAAAATATCTAGAAGCAGCAACTTGTTTAGAAACAAGATGGATTGAGACTCAGGTGTAAGGATTTGTGGGGAGAAGGGGGTTTCCTAGGTAGGTCTTATCTTTACAGGTGATGTGTGTCTGCCATACCCCAGTGGGCCATGGGAGTAGTACAGAGGACTGCAATGAGACAGGGTTGATTCAGTGCTCCTTGCTGTGCTGTCAGTGCATCTGCTGCAGATCTGAGATATGCAGGACCTTGTGTTAACTGCAATGATCTGTGCAGATATGTGGGACTGAAGTCCACAGTCCTCTCCTTCAATATAGAAGAGATTTCTAGTTGATGCAAAAGACATGAGAGGGAGAATCCAAATAAGCAGTTGTCTGATGAAGAGAGTTGTCTATGTAAAGTTCCTGCACAGCAGCCAAAGCATAAGTCTGTTGTTTTAAAGTTTTGCACAGATGGGCTCTGAAGCTGAACACTTGCCACCACCCATTTTGGGAGATATTAGTCTACTAGACAAATCTCTTTAACAACAGTCTTTTTGATGGGTAAACAACTTTCCGGGAGTCTCTTTTCCCGTCTTACTTTTTAGCTCATGGACAGTAGTAAGATGCTTTTGTAGAGTTTCTTGATTTCCTCTGCTTCATGCATCTTTGCAGGGGATCCCAGAGTTCAATTTACTGCTTGTTTGGAAACAAGAACAAAAATGTAGAAATTCAAACTCCCTTCCAATTAAGCTTTCTTCTCAGTGAGTGCCTGTGTACCTTCATGCTTCATTTGTAGTCTTCTGTGTCCTCAGGGAACAGGAGTGTGAGCGGGGATGCAAATGCCATGTTGCTTGTTTTGATGATGGACTCCTCTTGCCAGCTGTGAGCCTGCAATGGGGATTCCCTGCCCAGCCTCAGTGGGAAGCACATGGACCAGTGAGGCCATGACCACAGCATGTATTTGAGACTGAGAATCATGATGAGAGCACTGAATGACACACAGTTAAAGCTCTGCAGTAGTACTTCTCACTGCCACTGCAGTGAAATGGGTCTTGGAGGAAAAAAACCAAGCCCCTCAGACATTATCAGTCACTGAAATGTGCAACCTCCTGATATTTTCAGTTATCTCCTTGAAGTTTGCAAAGTATCTTCCAATTAGCTGCAACAAAACTACAATGAGAATTAAAGTGTAGTTCTGCCCCTGGGCTTCTTGACTGCTGTGACTCCAAAAAGTACACTGAGTAAAAGCCACCGAGTAATATGTGTAGGTTGTGTTGTGCCAGTGGCATAACTTCTTGTCAGACTCCAGCCTTGGGTTACTTGGGCACCGACATATCCACCTCCAGCCTCACTTTGACACCTCTAATGACATTTGAGTTTGCATACTAATATTCTGCTGATCAGGGATAAATTTCTGAACTGTAACAGAGAAAAAGAGGAGTGTGCAATGGATGCAGTAAGCATTTGATTATGTTGGGTAATATTTGAAAGAATGGTGCAGATCAGGATTCAGGCTGCCAGACTGCAGCCACTTCATGAGTATGTCACCCTTCCTCCCCCTACCCTGCTTGAATCAGCCCTTGTGACAGCCAGGCCCCTCTGGCAGTCTGCAGGTGTGTCTGTGCTGGGGGACAGAAGCTGTGTCTGCCTGCCCAAGCTCTGGGAGGAGAGGCCCGGGGAGATGGGTGTTGTGACAGTGGGCCTGTGGTCGTGCTGTGGGGAGCAGCTGAGCAGCATCTCCTGGAGCTGTGCTCTGCACGCCCACTGCAGCCTGTGTGTGCAGACACCACTCTGCATTATGTTGGCTTGTAACTACAACAAGCGTCTTAAAAGTGTTTGTTTGGTTGGTTTTTTAAAGTGTATCTGGTGCAATTCCCAGCTGAGTAATGGGCCCACTGAGCATGGTAAAAAAATACCACTCTCTGAGGATGCCAGAACAGCCAGTGCCTGTCAGCTACTGCTGTTCACTAGGGTGGCATACGCAAAAATAGAAATTAAAGTCATGTCATACTTGCATGCAGTGGATTTGGATTCCCTCCACAAGCCCACAGATTCAGGAAGTTCTTAGTTTATGGTAATATAATTATTCTAATATTGATTTTATTTGGCATTGATATATTAGTAACACAAGTAGCTCCAATTTCTTCCCTAGTTAGAAGTCTATTTAGTGTCTGGTCAACAAACATAAGGGAAAATTACAGTTTGATACACACTTCAGTTAAAACTAAGGATCTAGGCAATCTAGGAAACGCAAATCGTGTGAGGACCCTGGAAGTGGGACTGTATACAGCCAAACTGAAATGGAAACAGAGCAGAAGTGAGGCTTAGCAAGTAAGTCAGTAACTGGGGATGAGTAAAGGGAGATGTGTTAAAAGACTTGTGGAATACAAACTGTATAGCAGAGGAATACCAGAAGAGGGAAAACCACCATAAATGAGACAAATCTGTATTTCTGTGGATGTGTCAAGCAGGGAAAACATAATTGGTCTTTTACTTATAGGAAATAGCATTTTGCTACAGTGGAAGGGTTGAATGAAACTGAAAAAGCAGGACATAATAAAAACAAATCTTCTTTGTCCCAGCCCATTGACATTGATTCAAATTCAGGTATGGTCCACTGGCTTTTGTTAAAGGTCCCAGTTTTTCATAAAGAAACACAACGAGATGTACTTCTCCAGCAGTAGCTCCTTCCTTGAAGAGTGAGATGCTTAGTCAGAGACAACTGTTTTTGTTTCTCTTGGCCTCCGTAGACATTGATGGGATGGTGCCATCAGTGAGTCAGAAAGTTCAAAGTTATAGTCTGGAGTTAATGTCTGTGTTGTTCAGTGTATATAATACTGTAATTGGTCCCATTTTTAATACCACATTTTTAATACATTTTTACTACTGGTCCCAGTTTAAAAAAACAAGTTTCTTACACTTTCTGTAGTCTCTGTGGTGTGACTAAGATAACTAAATATATTGAATGGGAGTTTGTACATCTATGCTGGGATGTGTTGCAATATCCTGAAAAAGTCCCCTTCTTTTGCAGGGCACAGCCTGCCTCTTGAGTGCAGAGAAGAACACTGTTCAGAAGAGATGATTGCCTAAGGGTAGGACAGGGCCTGTGCCAAAGAGGAAGAAGCTGGTCTGGAGAGCTCTTGCACGGTGCACTGGGGCTGGGGCTGGTCCCACAGCAGCAGACAGCAGTGGGAAAGAAAGCTGGAGTGCAGGATCCTGAGAACATGGCCAGTGAATCCTGCCCAGGGGACCAACAGCGGACCCTCCGCAGCCAAACCCAACAGACCCTGGGACTGCAGATTGTCTTGACAACAGATGGATATACATGCTTGCTCTCAGTCTGAAGTCTGGTCACAGTCCTTGTCAAATCCCCAAAAATGCTGCCTTCTGCCAGCAAGCATTACTACTGTTTTATCTGGATTGAACCAAGAGTATCAGACTTTCATCCAGACACTGGGGGCCACTCTGGATTTACACTGGAATAACACCAATGTTACTGAGGTCAGAGTCTGGCAGTGGGTGAACAGAAACTGAAATAGCTGCATATCATGCAAAGGAGACAAAGAAATTTGTCATGAACTGTGATGTGACAGAAAATCTAAGAAGGTTCGTGAGAGTAGACAGACTCAAAATATATTTTGCCTTTTTGAAAAAGACTTTTATGACCTATATAATTTAATATTAAAACGTGTGTTTATTTCTGTTTATTATTTGAGCTTTTATATATAATGAAAAGACCGAGCCCAAGCTTTCCACATTAAAAACCTGTATAAATCGAACATTTATGCACATCCATGCACACTGGATGTTTTTTGGAAGAATGTTTCAACACCAATGTCTGTCTTCTACTTCCCTGAAGGTCTACAGGATAAAAGGATGGTCCAGCTAATAAAAAATATGTATATCAGAGTAGAACCCACAGACTGAATATCTCAGGGCCTGCGTAATTCAAGTCAGGATAAGAAATACATTATTTATATTTCTGCAAGGTAAATGCTAATAAAACTACATGTTGGCAAGGATTTGTATTTTAACTCCAGGTCTTTTGGAGTAAGACATCTTCCCCCCTACAAGCAGAAATTAGAAATGAAGGTAAAAATAGAGATTAAAGTTTATTTTAAGAAAGAAAAATAGCACATAGAAGGGTAAGTGAAAGCTTTCAAATACAGAGAGACAGTTTTTGAAATTATTCCAAAAATAAGAACAGATTAGATTGTATTACTCTGCCAAAGGGACAAGTTCATCTGTTGTTGGACAAAAGACTCAATTCATTAAAAATTACTTAGGTGGATACTGATATTTTTGATATTACACCCTCTACACTAGAGTCAAGATGGTGATTTCTACCTGATCTAAAATTGAAAAAGGCACTTTTGTGGCATAGAAGATACATGAGAAAGCTAAATTAAAACATAAAGCCAATACACTTTTATATTGAACTAGAATGCTTCAGCCAGATATCTGGAGGATGTCAGTAACAGTGTTTGAGTGGGAATGGGTCTGGGCCAGAAGTGGCTTTTCCTTCTGTTCTCTTGAGATTGCAAATCACTGTCCTTTGAATCGTAAGCAAAAGCAAGAGAATCATGAGAATGGGAGGCCCATGCCTGCTTTGAAAAAAGCAGTCTTCCAGAAAAGCCCTCATGACAGAGTTGATCAGCATGGATAGGATGGGAAGTTACTGCATAGGAACAGGAGTAGTGTGCAGTACATCCTGACTGTGCCACCTCTGCAGGCTTCATCTCCACTCACTCATGGACTGCTGAGCTGGCTCTGCCAATAAAGCTGTCTGCAAGGGGGAGTTCATCTGTGGTGTGCAGGTGGGAGCAGGACGGAGGGCAGTGAGCAACAGGGAGTGCCAGATGTTGTTCTGGGGACACTGCTGTAGGTCAAGGTCACTCATGCAGGCTGTAAAGCTCTTTGTAAATGCACACCTCTGATATCTCTGATCTTCTCTGATGGCCAACAATTGTGTCAGGTGTGCCAAACCATGTCTTCCTTCCTCTTTTGCATTAATGTCAACAATAGGAAGGAATATCAGCAGTTTTTCCACCTAACACCTTTATGAGTGACCTGGAGGAGACTGACACTTGGCAAACCCCATGATTCATGGAGGTAGATTTGATTAAGATGCAGACTGCAAACTCCCTGCATACCAGCCACTCCTCTGCCTTTGTCTTTGAGCTTCTCAGGACCCAGAGTAGTTCTTAAGCAAGATCCTCAGTAGTAATGCCACGATGAGTCCAAGTTGAAGGTATTCAAAAATAGCACTCGGTTGTGACCTCAATGTAGAGACACAAACTTTTTTCAAAGGTCTGTCTTTTCGCCATGTTCTTTACATGTTGGAATTTTTTGAGGATATGAAGTCTAAAGAGTTAAACTAACAGGCTTGAACGTCCCTGCCCAGCTACACATGACCAGTTCCCTGTCCTAAATAGAAGTTGTCAGAACACACCTAGAGAAAATGTCTTCTCATAAAAAGTAAGACAGAGACAGAAGTACCACCATTGATTAGTGCCACAGATGCTTCCCTAAAGTGTAAGTCATATTCAATTGTCTAAACATAACTACAATATAAATAATAGGAAAAAAAAATAAGATCATAGTGAAGGAAAGCTTAACCAAGTCAACTGACAGAATGTACTGCTGTGTCTCCTGTTCATTTCTGGAAACCCTGAGAATCAGTACTACCCCTTTTTTAGGATGTATAATGACATTAAGACATAGTTTTGCACTTTTCTTTCCTCTGACTTCCATTTCTTCCTTTTTTAGTTCATACTAATCTATTAATGTAAAATTACTCTGTTTCAGAAGCATTCCTACAAGAGGGCTTGTCTTGTTCTAGCCCTTTAAATTTAATGATAACACCTGGAGGAACCCTCAATTAATTACAGTCTACTCCCATCACTTTTTACAGCTGGCTGTCCTCCTTGTTCTTATGTCCTCCCTATATGCTTCCTGGGTTGCTGGGGTTGAAGTCTGTTCTTACAAGCCTTTCTGCAATAGCATATTAATAATATGAATAATAATATAATGAGTATTTTGGTTGCTAATGATGTGTGCATTTAGGAAGCTTCGTGTAGATATATATATATATATATATATATGTATATATATGGTCTACATAACTACAGGTGCAAAGGTATGGTTACTGAAAGCCTTTCCTCAGCTTGTCATGATGTAAGGTGAATTAACTACTGAGCTCTGCAAGCTGACCTTGCCATTCACCTGTAGGCAGAGAAGTATAAGTAGTCTGTGAAAGGGGAAGGTGTGAGTAAGTTGAAGTGGAGCTGCTAGTAAAGGTTTGCGTAGGCATGGAGGGAAGGTAGAGGTTTTTTTTTTTTCAGGTGGGTGGGAGACAGCAGTTCAAGATGAATGCAGAAGACCTACAGATTCTGTAAGGTTTTGGAGTGTGTGCTCTTGCAGGCTATGGAAAAATATAACCGGTCTTTGCAGTTGAACAATTTGAGGAAGGCAGTGAAAGATAAGAAATAATTACATGAAGAAAATAATTTTGTGAGCAATTGAAATTCTGCTGAAGTGACTGTTTCAAGGAAAAAAAAAAAAAAAAACCCACCAAAAAACAAAACCTTTTCTAAATGTATTGAGCAGATCAGTGATTGGAAAACTACCAATATGTTGAAAAGAACACCTCTGGTGGGCACGAAGCTAAGGAATGAGGAAAAAATCTGCCTTATTTTCCAGTCACTGTTCTTAAATTTCTCTAATGACCAGTATATATATTTGCTGATCCAGATTGCCTATGAAATACTAAGGATAGCTTTTGGTTGCTAGAATAAATTCCTGATGAATCTTTGGCAGTGGGAGCTGGGGCTCAGTGAGAATCCCTGCTCAGTGATGCAAACAGGTTTGTGCAGTACAGCCATCAAAATGGATGATCTGGCTGGTATTAGACATGCACAATCACAAGTAAAACTTCAAGCCCTAACATGCCAAGGAGAGATCCTTCTTGGTTTCCTTGGGGTTAGTCTCTCACCTTGCAGAAATCCATCACTGCTTCACAGGATCAAGCTCTAAGTGTTCTGGTGGTAGGTAAACTGTAACTGAAAATGCAGTTCCTGTTTGATGAAAAATAAATGCCATCCTGCTGAGAGCAGCTACAGCTTGGAGTCAGCAGCACTTGGAAAGGATGAATTGCCCTTATAGTTCTCTTGAACTACCAAGAAACTTAGCAGCTCCTGGGGATTAATTTAGAACGGAAGCTGCTCAGAGGCACTGGCACTTTCTCTTTCTCAGCTCTGCCTGTTACACCAAAACTCAACCAGTGCCATTAGTTTTATGTCTGGAAAATATTTTTCTGGCTGTTCATGTGATCTGCAAGGTTGTTTTGTGCCTAAGTAGATGAAAGAGCTGGACTGAGGCATTCAGAAGAAAAAATGGATTGCATTAAGTAAACTGTGCCCAAAATTTTTGTGTTCTATCCATTAATTGCTAAGTAATAATAACATCTGTGGTAAGGATGTATTATTTTACCCAGTTTCCAGTTGCAGAGCTCAAACTTTTTCCTAGTTCTCAGTGCTTACTTCTGCCATCTGGATTATTAGATAGTACACTGACAAATGAATTCTCAAGTGTTATGGATCTGCATTTCATAGCATGACAACAGAAGTCAAGACTGGTTTTATTGTAGGTGCCAACACAAAAGCTTTTGCCTCTGAACCTCGTGGTCTATGGGGGTGAGAAGAACTCATCAAATCCAGCCCAAGTCTCCAGTGTATTCAGTATGTTAGATCAATGACTTTGGTTGTTGCTTTTTTTTTGGTTTGGTTTTTTTTTCCTTCCTTCTCTTCTTCTTTTATGTATTTCTCCTTCTGTTGAACCAGACTGCTGCTTTGGGACACAGGTTTTCCATTTGTTGTGTCATAGGTGGTGCTACTTCAAGAGGTTTTGGTAATTCAGGGGTGCTAGAGAGATAAAGATCAGCAAGTTTGTAAACTTTCTGTCTGGTCTCTCAAGAGAGTTCAGTAACAGTATCAGATGAAACCTGTGGAGTGCAGATTGCACAACAGCAGCGTACCATCCAGAAATGCTTTTGTTGATGAGGGACCAGGCTTTTGGAAGATTTGTCCCAGTAAAGAATTCAGGGCATGCAGTTCAGTTCCCATGAGGGCTGGTATATGGGCATATCTTATTCAGGAGGTTGGAGCAGACAATTACAGTACTCTGCCTTGGCTGAGGGGTATGTCAAGATGTAGCTAAACGGGATGGCTGAAGAGCTGAGAGGAAATGAGCCGGCTGGGACATCAGAGTCTAAAATAGTGATCAGCTGCTAAATTGCAGCTTGATGAATATTTTGAGGCAGAGATAAGTTTTAGATACCTGGAAGTTGTGCAGTGATCAAGCTGGCTATCAAGATTTTCATGCAGCTGGCATCATGTGGAGCTGGGTTTATTCTAGATAAAGTGAGATTATTATTACTCACTAGTGAAAGCTGTTCCGTAATATTGTCTTTGACACCTCTTCTTCCCCAGGTATGTTTTAAACCTGTAAATTTCACTCGTGGATTTTTTCCTGCTGACTGGATTTCTCTAAATTGATCTTGTTGCTGGTTGCATTAAAGTCAAAGATTTTCACGACTCTTTCCTCTGTGTATGACCTAGTGCTGTTTAGGTATTTAAATTTTGCGCTTTGGTTTAGTTATCAAGCCACACAGTTCCTTTCTCAAGCTTTCTTCAGTCTTTCAAAAATAACATTATTTATTTATATTTGCCAAGCAAGTAAGGTGTGGTGAGGAGTTAGTGAGACAGGGAAGACTGAGTCAGTCTTACCCTCTTAAAAACAACATTTAAAATTGTTTTGTAAAGTGGGTTCTTTCAAACCAGGCCTCTGTCTCTGTGCTCAGAGACAGTGGGTGTTGAAAGAAATTTTCACTTCCATTTTACATCAAAATAATTTCATTGTAGCAACTACAGAGTACTACTTTGTTTTTATTATTTTGTTGCCTTTTTACTTCATGTTAAACCTATAGTGGTTAGATACTTCTGCGTGTGGATTACATTCCCATCTCTCACTAGATTGGTATGTATGAACTGGTGAGAAAGCTGAGAAATTCTCATTTTCTTTGTGTATGGAGATACTATTTTACATATAATATTCTCCCTCCTCTGGGAAAAGCTTCTCTCATCTCTGTGCATTTTAATTCCTTGATATTTCTTCAGCTGATGGTATTGGCAGTCAAATGCAGAGAAGTAAAAATGAGTATCAGAAGAGGGAGTAAGGATTTAGCTCGATGCAATTGACTTTCCTTTTCCTGGCTTCCATATTGAAACCTAAAGGAAGCTATTACTAGAAAAGTAGGGAAGGGGAGGGGTGTCTTAAAAACATTTATTATTAGATACAGAAACTGAACCCACATAATACAATTCTGAGATCTTCTAGTGCTCCTGCCTTTGATTTCTGTAATATTAAGTGAAAATTCTGACAGTAGTTGAAAATGAGCGATTACTAACACAGCACTGGCTAAGAGGCAGCAGACCAAGTATGGATAGAGGCTATATTAGTTTTCACTGCCAGTGAACTTCTTTCCTAAGTTTGACATGTCTATTATTCCAGATCTGAGACACTCCTTACAGCAAAAGCTAGGATTCTATAAGCAGTACTATTTAAATTCAGATTATTTTTGGTTTTTTGTATTTGATCCAAGATTGGAGAAGGGGGGTGAGGGGAACAGCTTCTAGAAACTCAAATGCCAAGCTGGTGATTATTCTATTTCTCCTTGAAAAAGATGCCAAGTTCTTCCATCACACAAGCTTTCTGTACTGCTTTTCTACACCATTGCTTGCAGTCCATATATGTTATGGCAGGGATCCAAGTGACTTCAGTAAAAGCAGGACCAAGAGGGAGAGGGTGGAGTGAGAGGTTACAAGTTCACCAAGAAGCAATTCAAATCAAATTGAATCATAGCATCCTAAAGTAGTTATTTAGCATAACGATGTTGTCTTAAATTGATCACCCTGAATAATAATCCATTGATTGCCAGGCTGCCTTTTTATTCCCTGCCTTGATGGGCACTTTGATGTCTTAAAATTTGTTATGTAAATCCCATGAGAAGTTTCATCTGAGTAGTGTCACTGAAAGAGCTTAGTGGAAAATGAGAGGAAAGACTATGTTCAAGCCATAGAGGATCTTGAAGTAGGTCCTGGAAGAGAGGACAAAATACATAATTTATCTCCTTTGGGTATTTTCTGCACCATCTCCCTGTGTACTAGCTAGGCATATGGTGTGATTCTTGGGGCTGTCCTGTACAGGGCCAGGAACTGGACTTTGTTGATCCTTGAGTCCCTTCCAAATCATGATATTCTATGATACAGCTTTCACAGAGGTCAGTTCATTGTCTATCCATGTCTTTCTCAAGAGGCAAGGTTCACATAGGGTTCCTGCATCTACCATCTGCTGCCTTCCTCCACCCTCCATGGATAGATTGCCTTTGCAAAAATAACCCAAACAGTCTTTTAAACATAAGGCAAATAAGAAGTTGCACCGCAGAAAAAAAGATAAGAAGAAAATTTGGACTTGTAAATTTCATACATGGGTTGGATAGCATTAAGCACTATATCTGTTTCTGACAGCATATGAACTAGCCTCTTTTTTCAGTAGTATTTGAAATAATAACTGTTATGACTTTCCTATTTTATCCCTTGTTAAAATGAAAGGAACTCTGACTTGGAAAAAAGCATTTTCAGTGAGCAAGCTGGCCCTGCCGAGCTCTTGCTGTTCACAGCCTTTGTTGTGGGTCAGTGGGTTGTACTGTAGCAGCACCTCATGCCATGGGCTGTGTCTGCTGCTCACTGGAGTGGAGTGTTTTCCCTCAGGGGCAAATTGCTTCACTTGTCTTTTGTTCATTTGCACAGCAACTTTCTCCCCCCAGCCCACTCCCTCCTCCCCCAGGGAAGCTGCAGGGAAAACGTGAAAGAATATCTCTGTGTGTTTCGTAATGCTTTCTTGTTTTGCTGTCTGGGATCATATCCAGATAGCATGCAATAGGTACAAATTAGACCTTCTGATACAGCAGTGTGCCCAGGTGGCCAAGGAGGCCAAAGACATCCTGGCTTCCATCAGAAGCAGTGTGGCCAGCAGGACCAGGAAAGGGGATTGTCCCCCTATATTCACCAGTGCTGAGGATGTGCCTTGAGTGCTGTGTCCAATTCTGGGTCCCTCACCACAAGAAGGACAAGAAAGAGGTGTTGGAGCCTGTCCAGAGAAGGGCAATGTAATTGTTGAGGGATCTGGAGCACAAGTCTTAGGAGAAGTGACTGACGGAGCTGGGGTTGTTTAACCTGGAGAAAAGGAGGCTCAGGGGGGACCTTATCACTCTGTACAACTCCCTGAAAGGAGGGTGCAGCCAGGTGGTGGCTTGTCTCTTCTCCCAGCTAGCAAGACCTAGAACAAGAGGAAATGGCCTCAAGTTGCACCAGGGGAGGTTTAGATTGGATATTAGGAAAAATTCCCTCACTGAAAGGGTTGTGAAACATTGGAGCGGGCTGCCCAGGGAAGTGGAGGAGTCATCATCTCTGGAGGTAGGTGCAGCACCTGGGGACACATTTTAGTGGTGGACTTGGCAGTGCTGGATTAATGGTTGGACTTGATCTTAGAGGTCTTGCCCAACCTTAATGATTCTACGATTCTGTGAAGTGAGATCCCAACGTCTTTGTGACTGTTGAGAAAGCCAAGCATTGACATGTTTTCATGTCAGGAGCTCTGAGCTGGTCATTGCTCATTGCTGTTTTTAACTTTGAAGCTATGGCAGGCAAGCTGAAAGTGCCTTATGGACCTGCAGGTGAATTCCTACTGGTGTTTCTGGCTGACACGTTTGGCTATCATGCACTGACTGCCTAAAGAAAGCTGATTTTTTTTTTTTTTTTCTGACAGCTTTGGCCAGCTAAAACTCTAATGTTGATTTTGTGCTTATTCCTGGAAGCAGTACAGCAAGTGCAAGGTGCAAACCTTTGGAGACACATCGATTTGGAGGTGGATAAATCTATACATCTGTATGGCTCTTAGTGAAGGGACGCTGTGGCCTGTTCAAACATTGTCAGCGAACTGCAGTGTTCATGGACAATGACAGTGGAGACAGCGAAGGTTGTGGTCATATCCCATTGACATGATCTAGGGTAACTTTTAGTAAGAAAGCTCAAAAAATTTGTCCCAGTCAATTTCTGTCATAATCAATTACAGGACTGAGTGCAGCTGGGGTGATGGGAGAAGGAGGGAGGAATAAGATGGTTGACGAGTTTCATGTGTTTTTTTCAGATCAGCAGATGTAAAACATGTGCTAATAACATGTGAAAGGTACTAACACTGGGACAGAGACAGGCAGTGAAAAATTAATTACGATTTGGAGAGAAACTGGGATCATGCCCAATTTGACTTGCTGTAGGCTGAAACCAGGAGTTCACCAAGTCCTAACTTTCCCAACCTCCCCTGAAATGTTATGTAAGAGCCAAACTTCAGTACCAGAAGTAAGGAATCTACCTCTGGGACTGTCAGGTGCTAGCAGATGTTGATGTCTGCTGCCTGTGTGATTTGATGCTGGAGCTTTTCATGGAAATGTTTATTCTGAAGCATATCATAGTAAAAGGACAACATTTGTTCAAGTTAGAATTTGCGGGCACTGCTGCCAAGAAGGGAATTAAACTTAGTGATCTGTGAACATAGTCAATCATATTTTTCTTTTTGCTTTTTTCCCCCAATATTCTTGCCTAGAGCTTTTTTTGGTCTCCACACATTTGCACAAACGTTTAGGTTAGTATTTTAAAATGCACTATTAATTTGAGTTCTGCTTGCAGCTCTTGGTATAAAGAGGGTCTTTGAGTTGAGGCAGACAGGTAATACATACCATTTCTTATGTTCTTGTAACCGGCCTTTCATCAAAATGTAATTAAGAGCCCACAAACAGTAATTTAGTACAACTGTTTCTGCTTTGAAGCAAAATGAAGTCACAGTGGGAATGTCAGTCTTTACTATTACAGAGCTTCAAACCTTGTTAAAATCTTAGGCAAATTCTACTGAGGTTGACTTTAAGTCTTAGAGAGTCTGATAACTGGGGATTTCTGTTATCAGTTTACTTCTTATTTTAAACATTATATATAAAAAAGCTGGCAATAGTCAACAGAAGTTTGTACAAAGACGACAGATTTTAGCTTAGCGTTATTCTTCCAATAGAAATATCTGGATGCATTCCTTAATCATAAATTCGAGATAAAAAATTAGAGCCCTTTTTTTCAATATTCAAAAAAAAAAAAATATTCCAGATGATGATAAACATGAACACTAAATGAATTATGATACTCTATTTGAAGATTATTTTTTTCATGACAAGGACTCATTTATTATTTCATTTTATTACTAGGTCTAACCACTTCTTGTAATCTGGATATGCAGTTACTTGTTATTTCCTATTTCCCCATCAGTATACAGAACATTTCTTTTGTCAAGAAAGTTGTTCTGAGATGATTCACCTTTGTAATTTAAGTATCATATTGATTAACATGCTAGGATTGTCATTGGCAATGCTAACCCCAAACAGATCTTTTTCACTACTTTTTCAACTGTTTTTTAATATTTTCCAGTGTTATTATTTCTGTTGTTTTGACTCTTAGTGAGGAAAAATTAAATGAATCTCTTTTTCTCAAGTAAGCATTTAGGGAATCCCATAGTATATTTGGCAAGATTTTGGGGGATTTGTTTTTATCCATGGATTTCTTGATCTCTTCACTTATAAACTCACCAGATTTGAAGTCTTAAATCCTTGGAAAGGAGTTTTGCCAGAAAATGTCAATATTAATAAAGAGTGAAACAGGCAGTGGAGCAAATTTATGAATTCTACTGGTACCAGCAATTATTATCTGTGCTGTTGGAAATGAGAAAATTAGGAGCAAATCCTTCCTAGAGAATTACCCTTGAAACAATGAGAAAAAGATATACTTGCTCTCTGCCAGATTCCAGTAATGCCAAATATCTGATTAGGTGAAGCCAGTTTCAGATTTTGATACCTACCATGGGGCTTGATTTTTTCAGAGGTTAAACATCTTGTGGTTTCTGGTGGCTTTGCACTGCAAGCAAATGTGTGTCCTTGTGGTTGTATATTACCCTGTTAAGGCTGGGATGTTATAGTGAATGCTACCCTTTGATGATACTTTCTTGAACTGTCATTCATGCTGGTTGCAGGTCTAGACCCTCACTTTGTAGATGGCAGCAGGGGCTGGAGTTCAGTGCATTTTCTCTAGACAAAGCTTGTATCTGGGACCACATCTTTGACAAGAAGGACAGTTTTGCAGTTTGAATCTATTTTGATCTGGCAAAAGAGAAAAGACATTTTTTTTCAGCAGTTGTAACTTTAACAGTATAGGTAAACAAAAATACTCAGAGTAAACCCCATAGTGGCTGTGCTCAGTGGAGGTCTTTGGAGAAGGTTCAGGCTTCCTATTTAGGGTGTTGGATGCAGATGCATGGGGAATGTTGGGTCTGGAGAACCACTCAGGACTTCAGTGCTGCTTGATCCTCACTAATTCTGGTGACTAGAATTCACAGAATCTGTGAATGTGGTGTCTGGTGCATTTTGCTTCTCTAGAAGTCCCCAGAAGTCTCTTGGTTAGGCAGCTCAGCCAGGAGGTACAGCTTTTGAAAGGTTTGGTTTCTAGGATTACATATGTGTTTTCCATAAGACAAGTGAAACCAAAGCCAAATACTTTGAAAGTTTAAGGAAACAGAGTTTGGGTTTACCCTTTTTCAGTGGGCATTGTAACATCTATGAAGCAGAGCCTACCATTTGTGTTGCATTGCAGCCTTCTGGTGGAGCGAACCTCAAGTCCAGGGTTGAGCTCTGGCTGACTGCTTATAAAAAGGAGCACAAAATGCATCAGCCATCAAAAGTAGAGGCCCTAGGAAGGTCTGCTGAGAAACAGGTGTTATGGGTCTGAACCTCTTCAGGATAACAGAATTTGAAGCCAGTGTTTCCATTCCCTGCCTGGATGAAGGCTCTTACCACCTGTTTCTCACCTCTACTTCCCCGGTCCAGGTTTTGTATCAGCTGGGATACCTGGGATAACCCAAGTTGCAGGTAGATGAAAATCTATATGGGCCTGATTTTGGCTCCAGGGAGTTCGATGTTGTTGAAATATCCACAGTTTTCCTCCTGGGTACACCTAGGTAGTGCTCTCCATGTCAAAGCATTTGTAAATATCCTTCAGACAACACAGAGATCCTGTGTGCTTTTGCACAGACTAGGAAACATGTTTTAAGAACTACAATAAGCACTTCTTTTTAAGTGTGTCTGAATATTGCCCCTTGGGACATGTTTATCTGCCCAAAAGTAGTCAGAGAAGGTCCCTTCTGTACAAGATGATAAGTTTGGTGTGATGTCTCTGGTATTCATTGCTCCCAGTAACATGCAGGTACTGTTTCAGCCACATCTAATTGTGTCCCTGTTTGTCAGTAGTGAAAGTTTGCCTTACTAAGGCTGGGAAAAAAAAAAAAGGTAAAATATACCTGTATGTTTAATACCAGGAGCTTTGATTATGTTAGAGGAGGAGCTTTTGTTTTGGCTTGTTAAATAAATTTTATTTACTAAGTAGGATGAACTTCCGTGCTCTCCAAGGCTGATGTTTTGTTCAAGGACTTTACAGGCTGTTCTGAAACTCTGAGCGGAAAGGTGCTGGTAGCAAAGCTGTTGTTTATTCCTTAGGAAGACTGCAGTTTTATCTTTGTTTTTGTTTGCTGAGAAAATAAAAATTCTGCACAAGTGCCCTAGGCCATGCAGGCATAATCCATGAGCCAGGACATACAAACTGACTTGTGTATTCCCTAGAACCCGCACTGGTTTGTCAGCAATGTGCACAGGTCACTCAGTTTCTGACTAAGCTGTAGCAGCATTTAGGTATGGGGTATGAAAGCAGAAGCCCAGGGATGTGTTGCAAGTAGTGAATCTACAGGTAAGAAAAATTAAATTTATTACTGTACTGCTTGAGTGTTTTGCTATCCAGGATACAATATACCTTCGTGATATTTGTGCTACCTACATAAATCCTAGCATATTCAGGGAAAGCATAGAGGCAGTTAAAAAATATTATATGGGAATTTATGATAAGAGCATTTTTTGTTATCTTAAAGGGTCTTGTTGTGATTGAAGAATGTATTTTTCTAAGCCTCTTATGTTACTTCAGTTGCTCTGACTTACTGCTTTCTCCTTTCAATGTTTCCAGGGGTTTCAGCCAATGTACTTTCACTTCTAAAGATGAAATGCAACATTGTCATGCCTACGCAGGTTTCACAGAGGAAAAGAAATAAATTTTGGAAGGAAGATTTGGAATAAAAAAGTGTACCTGAATAATGCATCTTTATTATAAAGAACACCCTTGAAAAACAGAACTATTTGTTGGTGTGGGAGGGACATGTTTCTGTAGCCTGTTGGAAATACAGCAAAGCTATGATATCTTTGTGAACTTCCTTGAGAAAAGCTTTCGAGCACAGGTTAATTCTGTGCCTTTTCCAATCCACGCCTGAATTACTTCATGCAATGGGATTGTTTTGTATACAGTCTGACAAACATGACTAGGTTTTAGCCCTGTCTGTGAGAGCCTAACAACACAACTTAACATCTGCCAGTACCAGAATCATATGCCAGTTCAGAAAAATTTAAATTACCTACAAGTCACACATTTTGTGCTGGCAGAGAATTAGCTTTCAGAGAAACAGGGTGACCAAGCATAGTATCTTTATTGTCCAGTTTTATAGCTGGGTTGTTGCTTGTTTGGGATGTTTTTTAACATGTTGTGTGAATCTAAACTTTCTTATTTGATATAATTTTCCTCATTGCTTTCTCTGTCTGACAGTGAATAGAGTAGTCTTGCTTTATAGCATGAAATTGGAGGATGGGAACAGTGGATTCATTTACCATGATAATTGAATAATGGGACAACTTCCTTTCAAGAGAAGAATTTTCACAAATACAGGCAGTCAGATTAGCCTATCTGTCCTCAAGCTGGGGGCATGCTCTCCTGGTAGTGTGTGCTACAGGGGCATTAGTTTGCACTCAGACTCTGCTGGGATGTGAATAGAGTGACTGCCCTGATGGTAAAGTGTTCTCATGGTATAGAGTGTTAGAGAGCCAGAACCTCCTTACAGGATCTTTATCCCTAAGACAGCACAGTCAGAAGCAAAAATGTTCCCTTCCTTTAAGTGGATATAGATGTTGGAAGAGAGCTCTATCATTCACCATTTCTTTACTGTCCCTTTGCATCATTTCTTCTTTATTTTCTTCTGCAAAGGGTTTTATAGGCTTTAGCAGTATATGTAGCTCCATGCAGTAATTTATGAGGGCAACAGTGAAAGCAACAGCTGAGACATATCCTTTATTCATTATAGACTTAAAGCACAGGTAATACAGAGCTCAAAGCAGCAGGGAGAACTCAGAAGGAAGAATTGTGAGCTATGGACCACAAAACTGCAGACTGTAAGTACCTATGCAGCTGAACTCATGCTGTTAATAAGGACTGCTCTCAGACTTTGGGTTGTGTTGTAGCTTGCTGTTATAATTTCTCTTTGCTATTTGAGACTTGAGCATCCATTTTCCTTAGTAACAGAGTTTATGCAGCTGGGTGAGCCTAGGCTGTGCTGTGGCCCCATATGTTTCTGAGGTCATTCCATGAAACAGATGTGGAGAAAAAGTTAGGTTTAGGTAGTGCAGATATGAAAATCAAAGTGTTGGTTTTTTTTGGTTTTTTGTTTTGGTTTTTTTTTTCCCAACAGCTTTTGAATGCTTAAGAATGAACAGGAGAAAGCAGAGGCAGAGAACTTTTCTGCAGCTGTCCCTCTTTCCATTGACATCAGGAAAGATTTGTCCTTGAGACGCCATCCTGTTGTGGAACAAATATCATTACTTCAGGATCAGGTTGGTGCCAACTCACTGTTCAACTTAGATGAACAGGATACTTTTTTTTTTTTTTTTTAAAATGTGTGCCTGTGTAGGGCATTTATCATAAAGCATTTGTGGCTTCCTTCCTTGAAACTTATTTTAGTCCATGACTCAGGTGCTATAAAAACTGGTACTTGTTGCAGGGTTCCTGCATTGTCTGCTGCACCAGCCTGTATTTAAATTGTCTCAATTACTAGCTTGCTGTTGTTGTGGGAAGCTGATTGCCCCATTCAGTTCACAAGTACAGAAAGTAGGGGAAACAAGCAACAAAGATGAAATCTTTGCTGTGCTCCTCTGGCACCCTGCTCCTCTGGCCTCCTCTGTGATTTGAGAATGGTACTGCAGCTACTTTTCTTGAAAGAAGAAAGGTGCTTGGTTGGCCTTACAAATGCTGTGTTTCACCCCTATGGTAGGAAACAGGTCTCCTGAGAGGATCCTTGCTCATCAGTGGGCAAGAAAATATGTGCAAATACAAGCATCTAGGAGACTTGATTATATGTATTTCTTTCCATTTGTTTATCCTCTGTAGGTGATTTCTGCTCTTTACAGAACAAAAACCTCAGAGCCCCAGGAGGCCAGTTGTACTGACACTATAACTTTATCACAGACTGATGTGGAATTGGGCCTTTATAGCACCCTGCTGCTCTCTCTTCTCTGGCACTTCTCAGGACAGTGATCTGAAGGATAAACCTCATCTGGCTGATGAGAGAAGGTGTAGTGCTTTGGTAGCTTATGTACCATGCTCCTGGAGGAGACACCATCAGAGGTCATCCACAACTCTGAGCCTTGTGTGCTGACATGGGGAGTTCCCTCAAGTGCTGCCATCATACTTAAACACTAACGTGTTTTCTCAGGCAAAATTAGGGCAGGAAGAAAGGAATTGTGTTACTCTTGAAGAGTTAACGGAGCTAAACCTTATGTTCCAGGCTTTCTTCTCTTGGGACATGACAAGAAGCACGTTTTATTTGTGGTTCACCTTGAAGAGATGATCGAGAGCTGAGGGCTTGTGGCAGCTGCAGGAGGAAGTGGGGACTGTGGCTATGTGTGACCTCTGAGCAAGCCAAGTTTAGTAGCCATAGTGCTGATGCCCCAAGCAGAGTAGTCATGCTCTTTATAACTGAGTTTAGAGATGCACTGAAGGTGGCATTTTGCCCCTGAAAATATGACATAGTGACTTCATTAGTGAGACTTCGTGGTGCCTGCTGATGTACTGCTGCTATATTACCTAAGCATTTTACCTCACAGGGCTGTTGCTTGCTACAGGTGACTTATTCTTAAAGCCTAGGCTTTGAATTATTTCTCCATTTTAAAGCTGGATGACAGCATGCACAAGATTTTTTTTTTTTCTCTGTACATATATTTGTTTCTTTGCCTTTTAGTTTGGTAGTCATCTTGTTGCCAAGGGGATGTCTTAACATTATGCTGCTTTGCTAGTGCATGATTCTCTGATTGATTCTTTGGGAAACTGCAAGCTCAACTTGCCATATCATTTGCACAGCTAACAATCACAGTCTAAAAATAAGCTGGTTTCCTGATAGATTGAGGTCACCCTTTAGTGTGGTTGCCTCTTTCCACCTGGATCAAAAGTGCTGGCAGAGATGTTCCAAGTAAAAATTAACAGTAATTGAGAAACAAAATTTCCATTTCAGCACGGCAGCTAAAGTTACTAAAACAGACATACAGAACTCATTAGCAAAATAAAAGGCCTTGACATAGTTTGTCACAAGACAGTGAAATTGCTCTGTATTGAGCTGTGCCAACGTGGGCTCAGTGGTGAGGAAGTGCTGCCAGTGCATCTGAAAGAGTTTGCTTCTTGCCAGGTGTGCTTCTGGAAGGATTCTTGCTGGCAGATGCTCTTTGCAGAGATGTGCTGAATTTGTACGCCCTGCAGTCCCCCACTCTTTTACCTCTCAGGCTGTTTAACCCCTTGTTTTTTCTGGTTGTGCTAAATCTGCAGGGCAAGACATTGTTTGCCACTATTCTCTAGCAGAGGCCCTGAAGATATTGGCAAAATCTAGTGGAACAATGAATGAGTTTAGTCCAATTAATGAATTTACACAAAAANTTTAATTTCTGTGTAGTGCCCTGTTAACAGCTTGGTAAATGGATGCAGGCCTGTATAACTTTGGATAATCCCTAATGTTTGGCTGGCACTAACAGATTGTGAAATATGGTACAAACTTATTTTATCCACCAAGAGAAAGCATTTTTCTCTCATGCACTGTATATTTTCCCTCTACATGGACTCCATAATAGTAGCAACAAGCTCTTTTGCTACTCTCCTACTGTTTATTTTTCCTTTCCTTGATAAGAGCAATATTGTAAGCTAAGGGTGGATGTTGTCCTTTCTCGTTGAATAATGCCCTCTCTTTCACATCTACCAGTTCGAAGCTATGGAAATCAGTATTATTAAATAGACAGAAAGTCAGCATGAAAGAATGAAGTACAGAGGAGACTGCATGTCAATAAAAGCAAGGCAGGAAGACACGTCACCACAGCAATAGCAAGGAACCTTGTATTCTGTATTGCCTGGTGCCAAACGTGTCTTCTGTGGAAGCAACCACGTCTGAGGCTTGTCAGAGTTTGCCATCCATAGTCACATCTTTGCATGAATGAGATTTCCTTTATGTAATGTTTATTACTGGAAAAAATTGAGTTTTCTGCCTTCTTCAATAGTTTCTATTGCTGAGATACTCTTTTCCTCGAAGTTAGGAAGCTAAACTGATTGAATGGGTTTTGGTCATGATTTCAAATATTAAAGTCATGGTTTTATTGATAGTTAAAATTTTACTTTGTATGTAGGGCTGGTTTATGTAGTTGTGCGTCTATAAGAAATTTTGTAGTTTGAGGACACAAAACTACAGTAACTCAATAACAAATGCAATAGAAAATGTTAAGAGCATATTCAGAGGATGAACTCTGCTTTGCATGTATGACATTCTAATAAGAAAGTGCTTTCTCTGAGGTGTGTAGGGCATCAATTATACAAACATAAATAAATATAGGTCATCATCACTTTTGAAAATAATTATGCAGTAATTGCTGGCACACACAACTTAACTTTTATATCCCAGCAACATTAATTGGAAATTGAACATTTCTACCCATTGTGGGAACTTTAAAATGTACATAGTACTTGTAACCTATAAGCAGTTTCTAGAAAAGTATAAACTACCATTTCCCAGAACTATTATAGAATTTCTCTTGAATGTATTATAGATTTACTACACTGAGCAGAAACTGCTTATTTGACCTTGGTCAGCTTCTGCTACACTGAATCTGGACTACTGGACTATTGGAATTTGACAGATGGAAAAAAAGATCTAACAGAACATAAATTTAAATAATTTGGGGGGCAGTGGTCCCCCTTTATAAAGGAATTTCATATCTATAGTTGCTTAACATTTCAGCTGATTTCCAATATAATAATTTCATGAATTTACCTACTGATGGATATATGAGATCTTCTGACTTTGGTGTCTTCAGTGGACAGTTCACAATTTCTACATTATTAATTTTTACTAAAACTTAATGCTGGTAAAACCGTATTCTACACAGACTCTTGCAGGTGTATTTTACATTTCTTCCATACTCCTGGAAAACCTCTATTCATGGTTGCTTTCAGTCCCTGTAACAGTAACATGTAATTTGAAGAACATATCTTTCTCAGACGTCTACATAAGCCTCTATGTGCCCTCCTTGATGAATACATACTCTTCTGTCACTTGAATTCAGTGGGCAGACTGGTTGTGCATAATTTCTTGGTTTAAAAATACTCTATTAAATCTGCTGCCAGATGTTTCATTTCTGCTTCATGTAGCAAGCGGTCAATGTATAATTAACAACACCTAAGGTGGACTGACAATAAAGGAAGAAGATAGAAAAATTGGAAAACCTATTATCCCTCCTTTCAATGATATTATGTCGAGTTTTAACCTGAAAAACTTCCTGAAGTTTTACTTCTTCCTGAAAAATTTCCTGAAGGAAATAAAAGCAACTAGTGATGTGGGGTGAGGAAGAACAACGCCAAATTCTCTGCTGGAGAATGCAAGTAGTATAAATCTGCTGAGAACAGACTAATTATCATGCCAGTGATTTGTATTTAATATATTTCACTGGCTTTTACTAGGAATAAAGAAGGCTACTAAGGAACACATTCCAGGATGAGTAACTTCTCAAAAGTAGGTCAGCCAAGTTTACATTTCTTGCTTTGACTGGTGCAGAAAACAACTATGATGCTCTCTTAGTAGAGATACAAACACCTCATTCTGGGACATAAAGAATCCACATCAGACTTCTTTTTGGGGACTTACATAGAACTGTGACCACTTTTCTTGAAAGTGCATTCTTTTTATTTATATGTAAATAATGTTTTTCACAAAAGAAGTTCCAGTTGAGACCTTTTAAAAAAAATCAGAGCAGCAAAATATTATGGATTGCATATGGGGTGAATAGCTTATTCAGGGCTATTCAGGCTTCCAGTCACGCAGTGAGGGGGATTCCTACATCTTCCATGATCGTTTTTCAGTCTCTGATTCCCACTTCATTTGTATTCACCTCTTATTTTGATTGAATTTTTGCTTCCAAACTGTAATTTTGTTAGCATCCTGATGACTGTATTTAAATGTCATTGTCATCAAGGAAGCCAAGAAAAACTGGTTTCCATTTTTTCTTCTTTCTTCAAAAATTCTCTCAATGGTGCATTGTCTTTTGTTTGTCATTATGTCAATCACATACTCATTTTACATTGTTTATTTATAAGAGGCCATCAGCAACAATCAAAGCTGTGAATGAGTTTTTGTATCTTTGTGTTGATATGGGACTGGAAACAAAAAATGAAGACCAAATGAAGATGCCTGCAGCATGAGAGCTTCTCATTCAGTCAAATACCCTGCATGGACCAGCTGCCAACATCTTTTCACTTTTATTATATTCACACCAATTAAACCACTCCTTTTTTATAGCTCTAACCAAACTAATGAATTAAAAAAATATTCTGTTTTTGGCAAATAAAGATCTAGGTTCAATTTATATTCCTGAAAGTTATCTCTTTCTGTGAGCAGGCTACTAGTAAAAGGCAAAAATGGTATTTATGAACAGAACATTCAAAGGCTTGGACTTTTTAAAAGAATTTATAGCAGAAGTTATGAACATGCAAAGGAGACTTGGCTAATATATCAAATGTGGTTTTCTCAATGCTGTTGACAAACTACTGAAAATCAAAAAGTTGAAGTTTCTGCAATATAAGAGATAATGCTCTTACAAGGATAAAAGCTTTTTAGAAGCTGGAAAAACTTTGAAAAAGTCAAAGTTTTATTGGAATGTTTCAAGAATATGTGCTGGGATCTGCAGTGCTCAGCATCTTAGTAACTGGTTGGAGTAGGAGTGAAGCATCAGAATTTGCTGATGACACCCAAGGATTTAGAATTTTAAAGGCTGAGTGAAGAGAGTTTCAAAAGTACTTGCTGATACCAAAAAATAAAATAGAAGTTGAAGTTTGATCTAGTCAAATTTAAAACAAAAGGGATGAAGAAACTATCAAGATCCTGAGTGCTCTGTGCTCGCTTCTAGGCCAATCTGTTTTGGTGCCTGGGAATAGGATTTGGGCCAAAAATAGGCTACAAAAGCATTACTTCACTGCTTCTCAGGGAGGTCTGGGAAAAAGCAAACAAAGACTAGTAGAATTAAAGTGAGAGTACAAAATGTTCTATAAATCAATGTTTCTTCTAATTAGGAAATATCTTTTTTTTTCTTTTTTTTTAATATACATTTTATATTGTTTAGTTCAAAACTACTTTTTTATGGCTGGAAAAGAAAAAGAAAAACGAGGGTGGCCCAGGACTAGATCCCAGGACTTAATCATGGTGAGAAATGACAGAAGGCCACAGAGGTGCAAGCACTATGAGGAGAATGACCTGGGAACAGCTCTTCAGGGGTTTGCTCACTGGAGGAGTTGGGGAGCATTCAACAACCTTTACAGGTGAGGTAAAATTCACCACGTGAGCAATAACTCTGCCAAACTCCTTACCATGGGAAATTGCAGACATCATTTTATGTCACAAATTTGAGCAAGGTAATTTATGGAAGAAAATCCATCTCAGCACTTAAATTCAAAGAAAGCAGTACTATTTCAGAAGCTGTTGTGCCTGGAAGCACCAAAGACTGGAAGGCAGTTCTGGGACTGTGATGTACTTTTTGTCCCACCAAGGTCTTCCTCAGCCATCTGCAGTTTGTCCTAGTTAATCGTACAGCCCTTGGGCCTGACCTGGTATATTTTTAAGTAAAGGTGAAGAGCAACAATTGTGTTTGTTTTGCTTAAATATTTGCATTTTTGTAGCTTTCATTGTATTTTTTGGTATAGCAGGACAACAAGATATTTACCAGTGTGCCTTAGTCTTAGAACCAAAAGTATATGTATTTTTCTTGTCTGTAAACCAGAATGTACTTCACCAGATCCCAAGACACTCAGGAAAAGTGAAGCAGGTGTGGGGGAACACTATTTTTGTAGTGGTCTTTATATATTTATAAAAGAATATTTTTCTTCAAAAGGAAAAAAGAAATGGAGTAAGGCAATTGTTTTCCTATGTATTTTACAGATATTTCCCAGAAGATTCTTTTAAAGTACTCTGGCCATTCATTCCTCTTGGGTCAAAGAATTATAATTTTGTTTTGTTCTTAAGGATCTTGGGAAATGGGGAGAGAAGAGTGGTAAGTTAATGTTATGAACGTGGTGTTCTGGCTCCTAAATTTCTTTTTCTGCCTCAGTAGTCTGAAAGGCTGTTGATAGCAAAGGGAGCTCAAGGAGGTCATGGAACAGAAGGAAATGCTCTGTGAAGCAACATGAAACCCCTGTATAACAAAGAACGACCTCTTCGTTCTTCTGGAGATAGCTCACATGGATAATCTGCGTTAGAACTGTGACCTATTGACAGAAAAAAACAGTGAGCTTGTTTGAAAGTGCAAACATTCCAAGTAATGCTCATCAAAGCAGTTGGGTTTAGGCTAATTTTACTTCCCCCCTCCTGCTCGTGTGCTGTCATATGGAAGGGGAATAACAGATGACTGTGAATGCAGTGGTGGCTTGGACCTTTCTGTGAGCTGGAAAAAATGGGAATGCATGTAATTTTGGGTATATAACACTGTTTATCCACGCACAAAGAAGCAGTAAATGAATAGCCTACCCTAATAATAACTCATAGCAGTGAGTAGCTTTTCAGAGGGCATGTGTTTTTATTCCACTGAAGAAAGCCAGAAAGCCTTTATGGCTGTTAAAAAAAAAAAATAAAACAAGGGAAAAAAAAGGTTGTTCTGTTGGTTTTTTTCCTAGAATTCTTGGGCCCTTTTTTTTGCCAACAGATATGTCCAAAAGTGAAATCTTTAGTGTTTTAATTAGTGCAAAATTAGCATTTCTGTAGAAAACCTGTTTTAAAGCTGCTTATTGACACAGGTTATGTAAAAACAAAAACTACTAAAGAGATGGTATCACCAGCTTATGTTCAAATCAGGGTCTGCCACACTGGTTGCTCTTCACAAGATCCACAGTCTGATTTGATTTTCTGGAATGTCCTTACTATGAGAGAGAAGATAAAAGGCAAAGGGCCACAATTTCTGGTCAACATCAGCAAGCAAGGAGGTCAGTGTAATAACTATTCCATGTGATCCTACAGTAAATAAATAGAGAATCAAGCTCAGACTTGGAGTGAGATGATGTTAACTCCCACCAAAGTGTAACCTAGCCAATAAATAATTTGTATGAAGACTCTGCTTCTGCTGGGAAGCAGTGATTTTTTTCTTCCAGAAGCTTACATAAAATGGCCAGGCTTGTGGTGAGCATTGACAATAAAACCTTCTCAATTTATTGTATACCTCCTATTGGAATGTATTGCACTTCTTTTACTTCTCTTGTACAGCTATAAAGCAGGATGTTTTAATCACTTAAGTCAGTTCAAATGAATTACTAACTAACTATCATATTTCCACGTGATGCAAAGGGAAAAATGTAAATTCAGAAAACACTTCCTTTAACATAAAGTACACTATACTAACATGCTTGGGATATATTTGTAAGATACCTTACATGAATACGGGGGATAAATGGCTTAGAGATTGTTTGGAATAAGAATCCAGAAGTGTGCTTCTGTGTTAAAACTAGATGGTGACAATTAAAAGGTGTATGTTGCCTGCTCATCAGTTCACAAGCCCAAAAGTATATCTCCCATCTACCCGAGTTTAAACTGGTCCTTTCTGCATTCCTTTGGTCTTCTTCCTGGTAGTTCCCCCGCTGATGGTCTGCTGAAACATCCGGCTTCTGCTTTTCTGGGAATTATTGATTAGATACATTCTGATGATTTCCAGTCATCAGAAAAAGTCATGAACCTGGTCCTCAGTGACAGATTTGTTAAAACAGTTTTTCAGTTGATTATAAGATGTGTATCCAGATGTTCAGATAATGAGTGATTTGGGAGCACTTATCTGCAGCTTAAAATTTCACCACATTAGTCTTTGTGTGTTACCTCATGCACATTACAAATGCACAGCTCATTAATGCTGATATGTTTTGCTCCAGAGCTCAATAATTTCAAATCTACTTCAGTTCTGAAAAACCAACCCAAACTCCATGTTTTGTATTCAATTCCTGAACCTGGTAGACGTTTGGGATTTTTTTTTTCTGTCAAAGGTTCAGTATCCAACTGCTATCAGATATAAATTATTGAATAGAGGAAAATACCCTCCACCAAACTCTGGCAAAGTACCCATTGTATACCCAAATCTCTCTATCCAGGATGAATCCTTTTTTATTTTTTTTTTTATTTGATGGATTTTAATGTTATTGTTAGCACTGATGAACACAGTGCAATTGCCTAAGGTGTTTCTGTAAAAAAACTAGCCTCCCTATCTTATCCCCCAAAATGTGTGATCTAAATGAAAAGATAAAATCTACAACATAAAAAACCCATTTCTCTATTTTAAAGTAATTTTTTCAATTTTAAAATTAGAAGATGATATTTTTTAATTTCAGAACTGAATTTTAATATTCAGGTAGTTTCTTAAAAGATTATTTACTAAGTATTTCAAAAAGTATAACCTATTCTAATAACTTTTTCACCCTGTTCCTTTGCACGGTAGATCTATTATCTTACTTGATTTTTAGAATTTATATCCTGGTGAAAGTGGAATGTTGAAAGACCTGAAAAGATAAAACTACTTGTAAAATGTTAATTTTCTAGCTCTTAGTCTTTTGGAGGAAAATAAGCCTATTTCTGTACACATTCCTTGGAGTTATAGAAGTTCACCACCAACTAATGTAATATGTCAGGTATCTTTCTGTCTAACAAAGGAAAAGGAACTTATCGTTACTAATATTTATTTTAGAAGAAAAATTTTTTTGATAGTGTGAAGAAGCAAAAGATATCACAAATCCAGTTTTAAGGGAGAGAAATGAATGAATCTTTGTGATACCTTAAAATCATTCAAAGGAATGTTGACTTTCTAGGACAATGCCACTTTCCAGGATTGTCTCTGAAGCTGTCTTTGGTAGTGCACATCAAAAAGTCTTTTATGCTTATGTTCTCATCCAAAAAGGTTGAGCAGATGGAAGTGTAGGCATCAGGAGTGTGCACAGCTGTCAGTTGCAGAGGTGAGAGGGGGCAAGAGTTTTGCTCAATGCACCAAATATTTAAAATGCTTTTTATGTTATTTTGTAGCCGAAACAACGCATGGTAGCAGCATAATTGTTGTGCTGTACTACTGCAGCTGCAAAGTGAGCTAGATTCAAACTCAAGAAAAGGATTCTTGAGGGGAAGAGTGCTTTCATGCTCATGTATGACAGGATTTTTTTACAGAGAGAACAGCCACTGGAACAACCTCCACAGGGATGTGGTAGAGCCCCTTTTGCTGGAGATTTCCAATATACCATTGAGCAGGTACTCAATAATTTCAGCTAGGCACACTTTTCCACAGAAAGTTGATGAAGTGATTTTTCAAGATCCTTTTCAACCTGGGCTATTCTAAGGTTCTATAATTCTCCGGCACAACTTTTTCTCTGCTAAATGCAGAGGTAAGAACAGATGTTAACTTGCTGGTACTGGTGACTGTGTCATACGTGTGGAAAGTATTTTTGGAAAAGTCAAGGAGTGTTATTTGTTACTGTTGGTTGGATGTATTTCTTCTGTATCTTTATCAAAGTCTGGTTAGGTCCTCCAGACTTAGTCATGTAAATAGGCAGGAAAAAGAAAGTGTCACACTCTAACTAGAATAATGTTCTTCTCAAACAACAATATTTTAATTAACTTATGTAAATAACATATGAAAATAGAGGAAATATGGGTTTATCCTGACTTAACTGGCTGCCAATTGAGGAAGAGTAATTAATCATATGCATGGTTTTAGCCCCTGGCAAATGGAAGTAAAAAGCTTAACTTCAGTTTAAGCAAATTTATTTTATTTCACTTCACATTTATGATAGGTGGTGTGTGTACTTGACTCATTACCATCTGTCAGCTGATGGACAGTAATTTGTTAAGAGATGATATGTGTTCACATGACTAAAAGTAATCATCATGACTTAATATATTGCTTTTTATCGCTTTGGTGTCTGACTGTGAATGCCCCCAGTTTGCTATGGCTGTGTAATACTGTGCTGTGTAGCCTAGCAAAAATCTCATGGTAAAGTGATTGTCTAAAGAGGTTATAAACTCTCCATTCTTGGTGGTCTTTTAAAAACAGGATAGAAAAACATCTGTCAGGGATGATGTGAGATGAGCTGATCTGCCTGTGGACAGGGAATGGGCTAGACCTCTTGAGACCTCTTCCAGTCCAAGGAGTCTATGATTTTAGTTTAACTCAATGAAATGCCACACAGGGATTTGTGGTAATTTAATTAAGTTGACTTTTAAACAAGTTAACAGATGTTTACACTTATAGAGGTAACCTTTTAAGATCTAGAGTGTGCAATCTATTCCATTACTTCACTGTGCTTTTAATTAGAAAACTTTTCCCTAAATGTAACTGCAACATGTGTAAGTCCACCATACGATTGTGTGTCATTTATGCAACTTTTATTCTGTCCACCATAGGCATGTTGTTGTGGGGCTTTTTTATTTACTTAGATTCATGGGCTATCTTTCCCACTTTGTTTATGCTCTTTGGTCTCTTCTGTATAGGTTTAGCAACCTGCATTTTGTAATCAGACAGGTTTTACCCTTCTGATTATTTTTCTTTTTCCCCTCCAGAAACTTTCCAGGTAACTTTGTTTTTTTTTTTTTGGTTTTTTTTTTTTTTTTTTTGGTTGGTTTGGTTTGGTTTGGTTTGGTTTTTATTCAAACTGTGACTTCCCAAACTTCATCACTTGTTAGGCTGAATCATTATCAGTACTGATAAATACTTGGTGGTACGTACCAGAAATTTTAAACTGTTTTCAGATGCTTCAGAGGGATCTGGATGAAGACTGCCTGCAAACAATTAAAAGTTTGAAATTGCACTCTTGTGATTTTGGGATTTTGATTCCTGTGAGTTTGTTGTAAATAAAGGATTTTGTGCCCTGATTTTTATTTTTTTGGTGAGACCAAGCACATTGTGAGGCCTGGACTCTTAAATATGTTGATATGCTCTTCAAGGTTGTGGAGTTTTCTGTTTTTTGGGTTTTTTTGTTTCAATTGAAATGAAGCTTCTGCAAATTTTAAGTGGAATTTCTTGAATGTTTTCTGTTATGGCCTAAATTACAGATTAAAGCAGTGTTTCTCACTTCTCAGGAGTTGTTTAGATTCAGAGGGGAGATCACTGAATCTAGAGAAGGGTAAGATTGATTGAATTCTGCTCCACCAGCCCTATGTCCATTTATATGGCTTTTGAAATATGAATAATAGTCATATAGCACCAGTACAATTAGGTGGTTGCTCTTGACATGGAGGGAATTGTATGAACATTTAATGCAATTTTCCATAGTCAACTCCATAATATGTTTAAGACTTTGGGTGTTTGGATTTATTCATGCCCTCAGGGGAGGCATGGAAGTAGATTTAATATTAGCTCATGTTATTTGCCAACAAACACTGACATTTGTTATCCAGTAGCCATCTAGAAAGGCCATCCTTCCTGCCCTTTTTTGCTTATTCCTTATGTTGACTTCTGGATATTTTCTTTGCTTGCTTCATTTTCAGTCCCACATGATTCAGTGATATGTCTTTCTCATGTACCCAGTGTTAAACTAATGGTTAAAAAATGTTTTCTATCAAATTGTCAAGAATTGTTGCTTGGGGTTGATTTGTTTTATTTTGTTTTGTTGTTTTCTGGTTTTGAGCACTTTCTGGTGCTTGCAGTTATTTGGGTCTCTGGTCCTGCTGGTGGTCTCCCAGCCAGCCCATCATCTTTTGCTGGTAGAAGCAGAAAAGGTCAGCCTAAGTGCTGCAGCCGTAATGATGCAGCTCTAGGCACCCTCTTGATCTCTAGACATTTTCACCAAAGTAATTTCCCCCTATTGTAGGGATCTTTCCATTTTCTGTGACATAATCACTTTTTTGGGGGTTTCTTATTTTGTATGTGAAAGGCTCTAAGCTCATTATAAGGTGGATGGTGTTTGTTTTTGGTGAAGTTGTGGGATGGTCTAAAATTCTGCTGTATGGTTACATTCTGTGCTGGGGAACTAGATCTGATAGCCCTGATCAGATTAGTGGGAGTCATGATCTCATTATTGTTATTTGTAGCGCTGCAGCACCTTCCCTAACGGTACTGCAAAAGAAACAAATGGTCCCAGTCATGAACTAAAGAATTATAAAACATAGAAATGAAAAGTTCATGTAATCCTGCTTAAGCAGAACCAACTGTTCCTAAATTCCTCTGTGTTGTACAGTGCTAGACAATATAGTGCTTTACAAACACTAAAAATTTAAATAAGCTATAGTGTTAATTCAATTTTTGTACTTTTCTTTTTCAATCTGTTCCTGAAATACTTTGGTCTTTGATTATTTTCTGTTGTCCTCTTTGGTGAGTGAATAAAGCAAAGACTTCTGTGATTAGGCTTTTACTTGTGAAATTTCCTCTTTTGTCAGCTTTTAACCCCTGACCTTCCAGGGCAGTCTCTAAGAGATCTCTGAGCCCAAGCAGAACTCAGCTGATTTACTGTCCAGCTGGAAACAGCGACATGCAAGAACTATATTTTGATGAAAGTTTTGATTTGACACTGCTTCTGCATCCCTGTTTATTTATTTATTTATCATAGTCCTGCCCCGGCCATTCATTTCTGCCTCAGGCTTGACTGTTCTGTTGCGCTGGAATTGCTATTTAATCTCTTTCATTCCAGAGAGAATTCAGCTCATTAAAACAGCAAGAAAGATTTTCATAGAGGATTACAGGCTCAGGAGCCGTCTGGGGGTATATGTACAGTGTGTGTATGTGTGTGTCTGTTGGTGAGAAAGAGGGAAGGGGAAGTGACCAAAATAAGGAAGATCCCTTATGTCTTCTCACATAGAAAGTGGTATGGTTTTGTGTTTTGTTTTCTTTCTTCAGTTACCACTTCTCAGAGTCTCTGTCTCTCTCAGGGAATGGCAAACCCAGTCTTAGAATTCTCCCTTAAAAAGTCAAAAATGTTTTAAAATTTCACTTCAAGTTCAACCAGCAGTTGAACCTTTTTAAACTTCTAGTCATGAAATCAACAATAATAAACAATTGGAACTGCTTTACAATCATGATAACTAACCAGGTCCATGTTCTCTACTTCTTTCCACAGAACCACTGAAAGAGATCTGAAAATGGGTAGTTTAAAACACTACTCTTTGTGTCACTAATTTGTTTTGATATTTTATTTATTTAAATTTAAAAGGCTTCATTTTTAATGAAAGTTGTCTCCTCCCACCACATGCCTTTTTTATTTTAGCTAGTTAGGGAAGAGAAGTGGGACATGGGAATAGATTAGTGTTTTCAATTAGCTATAATTGATTAAGCTTGCTTTAGGAGGTCTGTACTGGAACTAAGGTTGGAATAATTTCTCCTTCCACTTTTGCCATTGCTTCTATGTAAAATGGTGTATCTATAAATCTGAGGACGTCAAGCATTCATCTTGCCTTACATTTGCTTGCAACACCTACTGATGGGTCTTTCTAAAAACTCAAATAGGCAGTGATGACTTTATATGGAATTTGAATATCCCCGTACAAAGAAGCATGTAAAATTCTGTTAGTTGGAGGAATGGGTAAAGAATGCTGAGATTTGAGACAGGCCACTGTGCCATACCAAGGCCAGTACATTGCTATGCCTAAGTCTTGTAGACAGGTGTGTCCAGCCTGTGATGTAGGCTGTGCAGTGTCCCCAGGCAATCCTGTTCCTGGTAACTGGGGACATGTATAACTCATGGCTACAGCCACTGAGTAAGTCATCTCTCAGGATATGCTATTGCAAATCCAAAGCAGAGAACTGAGGTTGTGTACAAAATGTCTACTGCAATGACAGCAATGTGGATATACACACACAGAGCAAATAAATACTTTTTTAAACTAGCATATGGAAAGAAACCTGAATGTATTTTTTTTTTTTTTTAATTTGGTTGGCTTTTTAACTGTTACTGTTAACTTACAGTGAGGTTTTGAATGGCTACCTAGAAACAGAGTCTAGACAGGAATAAGGGAATAAAGGTAGGTATTTATTTGAAAGGCCTTCAAAGGTACACCCTGGGAGCCAAATCTACATCCAAAACTGGACCCCAAGATGGACCCCAAGTCACGGGTTCTTCACACTTTTATAGGTTTGGTTCATTTACATATCAGCATAAATTCACCAATTAAAACTTCAGTTAATGATGTAATTTCTCTGAGCTCACGCCCTTTCTAAGGTGTTGGTTTAAACATTTTTGGGCCCAGGACAGCCTGGGTGTCCTTGGAGAGCAGGCTTGGAGAGGCTTTGGCATATCTAGAGAACAGAAGTTAGCAGGCTACAAGAAACTTCAGAGTTACATACTAGGCATTACAGGATTTGAAAAATACAAAAGTTAAAACCTGAGGCATCAATGGAATCGTTTTAAAAGAATAGTTGTCTGAGAATGGTCCCCTTCTGAAGCAGGGATACACAGAGCATAAATGCCTGTGGGACACTCCCTTTGCTACAAGTTTACAGCATAGGAAGGAAACATGGAAACAGCTGGTCTGGTGACAGCACTTAAGATTATTCTTTTCATGGATTGTTTTAAATATGTTCTGTCTAGTTGAGAAGAAAATGGAAATTCTAAGAGGATGCATTGATAGGCTGATAAGAAGAGGGGAAAAACCCCTCTGAGGATATAACTAGAGTGGTAGACCTAAGGGAGGAGGCAGGGGCAGAGGGTTAGGAGGAGGTGCTGCAAGGAGACAGGAAAAAAAAAAAAGAATGGCNGTCTCCGGGCTGAACCCCGAGCCGCGTCAGCTGCAAAAGCTCAGTAAGGTCGCAAGGACTCTGAAGAGAAACATGTGAGAAGGTCATGACAGTGAGGGCACCAGAGAGCAGCCCTAAGCGCTCAGTCTGTGCTACGAGGGTCCATCCAGGTGTCCTCCCTCTCTCTGGAGTGTACTGGTGTGCTGGGGAGCCCTGGGCAGCCACACTCTCATGCTGCTTCTGCATCCACATGTCCTTGTGGCAGCCCTTCCCCAGCTCCTGCCACAGAGTTGCTCCTTGTCATTATGTTTCTACTACCTCTTTTCCATGAGATGTGGACAGCACAGTGCCATCTGCTCTTGGGGCTCAAGTCTTACGAGGAGTGTCTGAGGGAGCTGGGTTGTTCATGCAGGAGAAAAAGAGGCTCAGGGGAGACCTTATCATTACAACTGCCTGAAAGGAGGTTGTTGCAAGGTGGGGTTGAGACTCTACTTCCAGGTGACAAGACACCATCCCTGGAAGTGTTCAAAACACATGTGGATATGGCACTTGAGGACGTGTTTAGTGGTGAATGTGGTGGTGGTGCTGGGTTGACAATTGGATTTGATGATCTTAGAGGTCTTTTCCAATCTTTATGGTTCTGTGGTCCAGGCCTGGGGAGGGAGCAAAGGGACCTCCAGTGTGCTGTAGCTTTGGAGACTGCCAGATCAGGCTTACAGGGAATGGCTGCATGTAGAGAAAAACACAGTGTTCTCCTGGGTTAGCCTTTGGGACTAGGAATGATAACTTATGTGATGAGTGAATGCAAAGTTGTTCATGCAGTGATTGAAAAAGTGGCCACAGTCAAACTAAAAACATATTTAAGCAAAAATTAGCATAAATCCCAATTTCTTTATGAAATGTTCCTGCCAGATCCAGTGAGTTAATTTTCTTAATTTCCTTGCAGTTTCTTTTGTTATTCTGGTGTTGTTTGCAGACACCCTTTTTCACTCAGCTCCAGTAAATGAGCGTTGTGTCTGTTATCCTTCTTTGGAACCATCCAATGGTTCACACCATCGGAGCAGCTGTGAACTCTTTGGTTTGAATGACAGTCCAGCTGGCACCCATCAGCCTTTTCTACTATGGAGAACATGTATTATTGCTTACAAGTGAGAAATCAAATGATTTCTCAGTTATGCCCTGTAATTTCTAGGATCCATCACACGTACACTGACCTGAAATACAATATGACTCATGGCACCATAGCTTGCTCTAAGCTCCTGGCCCAAGAAAGGCTATTTAAATGCTGCAAGTAGTTACGTGCATTGAAGCTGCTCTTACTGAAATAAAACATTTAGTTAAGTATCATCGGGCTACCTTGTAGAGCAACCTTTGGTGTATGTGGGTAGAGCAATCATCCCTGGATCTGGTTAGAGGGAAAAGGCATGAGAGCATTCCTGAATCTTTTGAGACATTGAGAGAAATATATGGCTGAGGTATACTCAAACAAACATAACCCCAAACAAACAAACACCAAAATCCGACAGTTGTGGTTGTTCTCATCTTTCAGTTAGAACTTGGATTTATTTCAAATACAAAAAGTTGGAAAACTTGCCATGCAATCTTGCCTTTGGTTTCATCCCACCCAAAATGGGACAATGGAATTATATATATGGTCACACAAGGTTTTATCTGCAGTTGACAGAAGATCTTTCAGAATGATTCAAGAGGCAGACAGAATCCACTGACTAAAAGTATTTAGTGCTTTAGGCAAGCGTCTGAAATTAGAGAAGATGAATCCAGACTTTGAGAAATCAAAAGATATTTCAGAGGAAATCTTTCAATCAGTGTTTTCTACCAGACAAAAAAAAAAGACTTGATTAAAAATAACAACAACAATAATTAAAACGTGATATATAAAGCTTTTAACCTATAACAATCCAATAAAGACTGCAATTTGGCCTTAAGTTATCTTCAATTTGAAGACAGACTTGGAAACAGAGCCAAACCCGCAGTTTCTGACATAGGCCTCTGGCTTCCAGACTCTGCTTCCTTGTTGCCATGTAGAGGAGAAAAACAAGCCCTGCTCCTATGCAACTCATGTAAATGAAGGATTTCTGGTTTGTGGCTGGCAAGCAGATGCTGACTTTATTGAAACAAAATAGCATGTCTTTGTTTTTTGATTTCCATTTGCCACTTAAGATGGTTCTAAGCTGAAAATAAGAAACTTCTTACAGCTGAGGAACCCTCACCCTGAATTCAATGTCTCTGCAACATCAATGGCAGGATTTTGATTTCTCTGATTAGCCATCTGATTATACTCTGCTTTTTTTTTTTTCCCAAATTTTGGATGTTTGACTTTGTGATCTTCATAATGTTTTTTTCTGCAGTTCAAAATGTGTTAATAAATTTCTTATCCACTGTCAGGCTATTGAAAACATTATTCTGGAATTATTGAATAGAAAGTTAGCAATTGCTTTTTCACAAATTTTAAACAGAAGTCTTCCTGGTATAGAAATGTTTTAATCCTTTCAGTAGGAAGTTCCTTTTTAGTTTATTGATAAAAATATTTGCTCACCCTATGTTCTCTTTAGGAATTATTTCCAAAAATAGTGTTTGATAAATACTGCAATGTTTGAATTAGTTCAGGTACAAGAACTTGATTTTAAGTTTAATTTTTAGGTATATTATAATACCATATATAATATCTGATAATAACAAAATATCCAAAATTACAGTAATTACTGAAATTTTTACTATGTACGTATATCCACAGAAATTTATGCATTAATGTGTATGTATATATATGTATTTAAAAATATTAGTATGTTAATAGAGATATTTTATATTAAATTTCTCTGTATGTGTATGTATAGATATTTGGGGAATTTTTTTGACTTGGGCATTGTCAAGTATCTAAATCTCTGTAGTTGAGTTCATTCAGCTGCTTTGCACTGATGGCTGTTTTCTCTTCCTGTTTTCTTTTTCTGACCATCCCTTGCAGATATATTTCAAAGAGGAAGATCACAGGTTCTCTTTCTCATCCTCCATGTTTGGAAACAAAATGATCTTCTGAATGCAGAGAGGATCTTTGTAACTTTGAGTACCAGTCCATAAATGAACATTATTTGTATAGAAATTGCAAGGTGTCCTGCAGGGGCAGACAGTGCTGTAAATGAGAGCAAATAATTTCATCCTCATTTGAGGAGTCGTAAATTTGTGGTGAGTTTGTGCATATTTGTCTGTGTGAGATAGCCTGAGGAGTTACTGCTGCTTTGTTTGTCTGCCCCCCTTGTCTCAGCTCTACCCTGTACAGTTCCCTTCAGTGCATGGATGTGGATGAGATCATAGCCAGTTCTGCTTTTTTGTTTCCCTTTCTCTCTTGTCTATGTTTACAATAAAGTGCCTGTATTGAAACTGCAATGAATATGCAGAGTGAAGGAGGAACTTCTTTTGGTGCAATTCTTTTTCTTGGAGAAGTATTTCAGATAAGGTTGAGCAAGACCCTGAAGGATTCTTTTTTTTTTTTTTTAATTGCAATTGAGAAATATAGAAGGAGGTTCCTCAATGCATGTTTTCCTGGTTTCATCTGGGATAGAATTTATTCTCTTCTTAGCGAGTTCAGTGCTGTGTTTTGGATTCAGTGTGATAATAATGTTAAAAACTTACTGTTCTGGAGGACTCACACAGAAATCAGTAAGGCCTAGGGTTCACAGGGAATGACTCTGCTGTTTCCCTACTGATGCAGTAAACAACTGGCTGCACGGTTGTAGAGGGGCAGAAGGATGGGACAAAGGTTTCCTCATCTCTAAGTATTCAACAAACACCAGTGGATTTCACAGTCCAGCAGGGCTCCCCACCACTTCATAGCACAGATTGCATCCTCTGAGAGGCCTTGTCTTGCAGACATGCTTCTCTTCCACTGGTGAAGACTCCATCTTTCCCTTCCTCCAAAGATTTACACTAATATGTCTTTCTGTGGTGGCTGGTGTACATTGAGACAAGCATTAGGAAACCTGATCTGTCTTTAATGCAGTTTAGCAGTCGGAAATGAGGAGGTTCAGCACCACATAACCAAGCAGGTATTTATGGATGACAGGCAAGTGTTCCCCGGACCACATGGCTGGAACTTCCTGATTAATGCCTTTCCCAAAAGCTGTGCAGCCCATCCTAACTGCTCCTGTCAGCCCAGGGTCTGAATGCCTACTGAATGCTGCTGATGTCTGAATGTTCATCCCAGTTTTTACAGGTGGCTCAAGCAGAAATGGCTCTAGGTAAAACTACCTGGCAATTTCCATTATAAAATACTGTTTTCAATGACTTATATCTTTCCCAATGTTTAATTAGTTTTTAACTTTCCAAAGGAAATGCTTTATTCTTGTGGGGGCAAGGGGCAGGACAGTGCAAGAGAGGAAGGAATGATAGCGGGCAAGGAGAATAAATGGATAGACCTAAACCCCCTGAAAGATCTTTTCTATTTTTCTCTTCTAGAAATATGTGTATTTTTCACCTGCTCATCTGGGAGCAAGGACAGAGAGTGCTTGTGGCATGGCAAGTGGTACTTGTGGTTGTTCCTTTGTAAATGTTCCCATGGTTATGCACTTGGAAACCTGTTTGCAGATGGTCAGATGTGTGACAGCTGGCAGTTAGTTTTTCCAATGATGATGATATGTGTACTCCTACCCCTTGCCAGCACCCATGTCGTGTCAGTAGAGCCATGCTCTGAATCTGTCCCTTCCTGAGTGGCATGGGACACATTGGCCCTCAGCATGGGCCTGGGACCTGGGACTCTATATCCAAAAATGCAAGCAGGGAAGAGAAGATGGAGATCAGAGTGTTGGGGGGAAGGAGCCTTGTGCAGATGGCAAGATGGTCGCTGGCATTGTGAAGGAAGAAGGAGGCACTGGGACAGGAGGAGAAAGAGTACGTTGGAAACAAGGTGGATGAAAGCCTCATGCTGAGTGCTGCCATTATACAGCTTCTGGAGGAGTTACACATGTGTGTACTGTCAGGCAGTTCTGAACTGCAGGAGTACTGATCATTTTTGCCATTTATTTCCAAGGATGTCCAGTGCTCAGAGGGTGAATTTGGGCTGTGTCATAAAGGCAGCTGCTGCCTGCTGAATTCCTTCCTTCTTTGTGGCCAATAAAGTTGAAGGACAGAGGATTGCTGAAGAAGAGAAGATGGCTTTTGTGACTTTGTGACTTGGTTTTGAGTTGTAGCCCACACATCTACTTCACTAATTATCAATTTCTTCCTTTTATTTTTTTTAATGTACTTAACAAACAACTTTTTACCATAAAATATGTACTATGCTCATGAACTCCACAGAATTAAGACCTTATGAAATTTACTTTGCCTTCAGAACAGATTTTTGATAACGCCATGTAAATAAACCATGAGATTATATTTTTAGATGTTTAAATATTTTGATCTGTTTTCATTAAGTACTTTTTTTTCATTGAGAACAGTCCATCCTGTGCACTAAAGGGTCAGAGACTCTCTGCGGGGTAATAAATGCACAATACTTGAATGAAACTTTGTCTTGGCATGTAGCAGAGAGAAGAAAAATGTAAGGTTTTCTGTGCAAACTCATGTGGACACATTTTAGACTTTGAAAGCTTAACTACCTAGTACTGTATTCAATTAAAATTTTTGTATTTGTTCTTTAAGTTAATATGGAAATTTTTTCTCTGACTCTTTTCACACGTGTGTGTGCTCAAACATATATGTGTTTATGTAAAGTGTAGTTAATTTAGTATGCATAGAGATGTGTGAGAGCTATATGTTGGGCCAGAACTCTCTCATTCCTTATCTGCCTCATGAGACTTTAAAAATTATGGTTTCCTGTTTACTTGTTGATTCATCATTATAAAATCCAAATGCTATTAGTATTCTCAGTGTTCCTGGTGAGTATCTGGAGTTTTAAACAAATCCTTTATTTTCATAAAATGAGAACAAGTCTTTATTTATATTACTTTGATGTTTTTTTAACAAAGAGAATGCAGAATGTTTTTAAAAACCATTCTCCCATCATCTGAATGGTAATTACGGGGGACATTTTGGAAACACAGTGTTTAAGCTGTTCTTGTATTCCTGCTATTTCCAAATCTTATGTTAAAGAGCAGATTGATGTGTCACTTAGGTGTTGCCACTGATTCTGCAAGGTGACAGGACATGCAGTGAACTATGCTGACCAAGGGAGAAAAAGAAGACGGTTGCCTTGGCATGGTAAAGTTTAAAAATGATGTTATCTCTCTGTCACCCAGTGCACTTTCCCAGCTGATCCTGAGTGCAGTTCTCAGATCTGCCAAGTCAGTTTTCTCCTAAGTTCACTAAGGATTTGAGACAATAATAGTAATGAAATTAGATGTGGGCATTTTGGTTCTGTTCGCTTGGGATCTACAGAAAAGTGCAGGTTTGGACGGCTTGACCTTGTAACTCACACAGAACTTGTTCTGGAAATTCCAGTTTTCTGCCATTGGAACACGCACAGCTCCTATCCGGGAGGAGCCTCTGGCCATTCCCAGACATTGTTTATGGCAAGAGTTCAGGAGGATGTGAGCCAACACTCTTAGCTATTTGTACCATTTATCTCCCTGTCCCTCACCCGATCTTGACTTTTTCCATGATTATGAGAAGATTTTATAGATGTCTTTACAGCACAGTCTCTCCACTGATGTCACCAGCAAGCATAATCTTTTCAATACAACGTGATAACTGAGTCCTAAGAGGGGTTTCAAGTATGTGGCGGGTGACCTGCTTGGCATGTTTCCTCTCCACCTTCTAGATTTCCTCTCTCTGTACTGTGCTCAGACTGTAATGGTTATTCAGCTGAAGCATCTACATTGGAGTGGGTACTGATCCCTGCTCCGCTTGCAGAGTTTGGCTGCCTATCCCTCCTGTGAAGCTCTCTTACCATTAAAAAGATTCTGTTTGATTGAGGCTTAGACACTGAGCCAGTTATTTTGAGTTACAAAGTCCTTGTCTTTTTCCAAAGATTCCCTTGTAGAGGATGGTTATTCTTCAAACTGCTTTTTTACCTTTGGGCAGCTGAAGATTGGCCATTTTAACTGCATTTTGCATTTTTGGAAAATTTTAACTGATTGTTTAGTGGTAATGTCTGTAAACATTTGACAATGTAATTTTTCCCCACCTACAAAGTTGTTCATTGTCAGGACTCTTTACCATTCTCCTTACCTTCAGGTTTTATGCCCCAAATTTAGTATCTAGAGATGTTACTGGGCTGCAAGGTATTGCTGTACACTAAGTACTCTTCATGTATTTGTTACAAGAGGAAGTTGGATCTCTGCTAATCCATTTGAATGCTTCTTTTGACATTAACCAAACTGTGCTTCTTGATGAAAGGAAGAATTTCAGGGATCCAGCTGGAAATCCTCTTTTGTGCTTTGGTCAATGCCAAGTTCCCAGCTGCACATCATGTTCCTGTGTATGAGCTGAAAGATAAGAAGTAACTTTGAGAAATTGAATCTCTCCTATTGTGGTACCTGGAGGCCAATTATTGCTTCAGGTGGCGATGCAATCTATCATTTACAGATGGTGTATATTCCTGTCTTTGGCTAACACTCCTGCTTTTGTGGTGGTTGTCCAAATTGGATCAGGCATGAAGCATCTTGATTCCTTCTTAGGAATCATGCCACGATTTGTACTAATGCTTTTCCTGTGGGCCTGTTGCCCACAGACGGATAATGGATAAGTTTGTATGGTTTTGTTAATATTGTGATAAAATCCTTTAATTGTGAGAAATAGTACTCAAAGAACAACTTCTTAGAAGATTTTAAGAAACATATCTGTGGAATGTTTTAAATTTATGCATAGATCAAAGACAGAAAATAACACAAAGAGTTTAAGTAGGTTGATAAGGAATACCAGGCTAATAAAGGCATAGTAAATAAAATAATTAAAAATAAATCCCTGAAATGTTTTAAAAATACCCCACAAAACAAAAAAATCCCTCTAAATCAAAAAGAGAACATACCCTTTATACTTTTCTATGAAATCGAAATCCAGGGATTATGATGGTTAAACACTGAGAATCCTTTTATTCTGGGTACCAAGGGTTTACATTGAAAATACAAATAGGGATAGTTTTTAGGTCAGAGCACATGCCATAACCAGACAGGTTTTGAGTCTGTTCCTCATCTTGGATCCCAGAACTAATGGTATTTCAGTTTAAATAGCTCTGTATCCTGTTTAACTGGACTATTTTTAAAGCAGTAGATAGATTTAAGTATGGAGACTGAACAAAGATAATTGATGGTTTATTTTTCTTAAGCCCTGCTGCATGTTTTTAAAGTACATTTTGTCCCTTTAATCAGCCAACTGTTACCATTGCATGTCTTCAGAAAACCTTTTCTTTTTTTCATTCCACTTTTCAGAAACGATGTCTATTTTCTCATATTTTAACAACATTGTGTAGGTTAATGCTGTTGAACTCTTCTGGAAGAATGGGGAGGTTCTGATGCTTCAAAGCCTATCCTTGTGAAGTCAGTGTGTATTTTACACAAGAGCATTCACTGACAACAGGAATGCTTATATTGCATTTTGCCAGCAAGCATGTCCTTAGCTATTTAAAACTGCAAAACAAACCTCAAGCCCAGAGTTTTAAGAGAGTCTAAAGCTGTTTAATCAGATATTAGAAGGACATCAGTGCTTTCTCTTGCTTGAGAATTTAGAGAAAGCAAAGCATATTGGTGACTAGACTGAGCAACATTGGTAAAACCAAGCTGCAAGTTTTAAACATGTGGTGAAAGTTTATATTTAGAAGGCTTTCTCAAAAGACAGATGCATTCTTAGGCCAACAAAGAACAAAAATTCTCTCAAAAGAAGTAAATACATACTTTTTTATTTTTCTTTTGTGCAAAGAAAATGAAGACTGGCTTATGTAAATACAGAAAATATTCTGCATGCGTTAGTTTACTACTATTGTTATTTTTAAATGATAACTTTACAAATACATAAATACGGAATATTTTGCCTAAAAGAGCGAGTTTTGGGTCTTAATCCAGTTTATCTGTTCAAGCTACATATCCTTAATATGGGAAATTTTCTTGTTGTTTTACTGCCTAAATCAAAGGGACTGTTTAGTGCAGAAAATAATGAGGTTTCCTCTGAAATTTTGTAAACTCTGAATTAATATGTAACCAATAGAGTTTAGAAAATAGTCCCTCACCTTCATCCCTCTTTATATCTCTAAAGAGAGATCCATTTCCCCTTGCCACCTTGTTTAATTCAAATCCATGCTTCCAACAAAGAGATGACAGAAAAGAAACTACAGAAAGAATTTGCAGGTAACTAGATGTAGAAAGAAAGAGCTGAAGCAAGAAAGGGCAAGATAAGTTTGGTAAACAGGATTTCGCATTTTGCAGAAGATGCTGTGTAAGGTAAAAATCTTTTTCTACACCTGATTCAAAACCAAGGTACAATTTAACAAACTGTGCATGTGTTTTGAGTGAATTCGCTTCTATTTCTCTGTATATTTTCAGAGACAGTATTTTTCAATAATCTATGCAAATCTACTGTAATACTTACTCAGGTTGCCTGCAACTATCTGACATTAATAAAATTTAGATATCCAGGCTTGTAATGGAGTACTCTATCTGTCTTATTACAAACTTCAGAAAAGATTTGTCTGTAAATAGACTTTACAAAAAGAATCGGAGCATCAACTCAATATAGTGTAGGTGGGACATACTGTGGTCTTATCAGAGACCTGAGTAACTCAAGCCTGTATGATGGAAATGACTGAGGCTCTGTATACAAAGCTAAATCAATCAGCAAGACAAAAATATTTGAGTGGAAAAAGCAAAACAAAGCAAACCCACATCATTGTTGTTGCCATAGCAGTGTATTTGAAACGACTGATGCATGATGAAGGTGTTATGGCTAAAATATACAAGTTTAAGCAGGCTCTGGGGTTATTTTATCTGAGAGCAAGAACTTCAGGAGGAAAGAGAGAAGAGATTGTAGGAAATCACAGGCTTCTTCAAGGAGAAGCTTCTCTTAAATGTAAGCTAAGGTGTGAGCTGTGACATGGTGACAGAAGAGTGATGGTTTCACAGTGATGGTTTCCTGCAGTGATGAGAAATTCCAGCCCATTATTGTATGTATTTCATTATCATAATGAAAATACATATTATGAGGTATTCAGAAACCAGATATTGCATGGCAAAAGATGACATATAAAAACACGAGCACATTTAAACATAGAAAAATTTTGCATAGACAGAATGTACAGACTCTTGGACAGTGGAGAGTAGCATTTAGTAGAAGACAAGGACAGGAAATTCAGATCTTTATTTTACTCTAAATGGAAAAATTTAGATAATTTCTGCAGTCATGTGAGTTTCAATGAAGGAAGAATGTCCTTCTGCCTCCTGCAGAATGCTCATTGTCCCATTGGGTTCTTGGTGCTGCACTCCTCGTATCAAGGCTGACTACCTTTATCCTGCTTTCAAGATATTTACAGACAACACTTCTCTAACTTACTAAAGATTTATACATATTTGCTGTTTTTCTTCCCATCTTCTTTTCTTTTTTCCCCCTTTTAATTATGTTCACTATTATTTGGTCTGGAGATGTTAGAATATAATTTTTAACACTTTTTATTTTTTCTGTGAAACATATTTGCTTTCAGTTTTGGATTTTGCATCCAATTTGGCGATATGTTTGATAATACATTCAAATAATATATTTTGCAAATTGATGTGAAGTATTTCGCTCATAAAACACTTCTCCTTATTTAATTAAGAAAATCACTTGATTCTCTGTTTTGTGTCGTAATCACAATCCAAAACTTCCTTTATCAATAGAGTTATTTAGGGATGATCAGGCAACACAGTATTATTCTGAAATGGCTTTCTAATTTTTTTTTTATTTTTTAAATTTTATTTAATAGGAAATTATCTTTACTGACAAGACTCTTGACTTGTTTCCTTCCAGGAGGAGTGTCTTTGTTTTTTCAGTAGTGCTTGCTTCTATACCATTGAATAGAAGAACAATTGGTTTGGTTCTCCTATCTGTTACTACCAGTGGTCTTTCACCTGCCTGCACTCTGGGTATCTCATTGTACACTGGGTGCCACAGGTACCTGAGATATCTGCATAGGGATAGCAGGAAAGAGAGAGGAACCTACAGAAGACTGGGTTTCTTCTTGATTGCCAGTGGGCATCGGGGTCGGATGGGATCCTTTAAGGATTGGACATCTGTGCTTTACTGACTGGAGGCCAGTGACATGTTTCACTCACCCAAACTTTGCTCTAGTGCAGTCATGACTGTGTTAAATCTGCTAGAAGGCTTGCCATCCACAGCAATGTTATCTGTGCACTACTCATGGTATTGAATGTCTTCATTTGTTTCTAACTTACTACACGTTTAAGTCACGAGAAGCAAAGAAATATTTTGTAGTGGAGCAATGCTGATTTTCCCCACCTGGCTTTGTGGTTGTAATATTAGCTAAAGCCCGGTAAATAATACAGCAGGAAAACGAATAGTGAGGGTTGCACTTACTGACTCTTTTCACAGAAATTCATTGTAAAATTTTCTATCAGTCCTTCTTCCATTAGGGAATCTATTCTCAATTGTGTAATCTTTCTAGTAAAGTATTCTAGAAAAACTGTCATTATATTTTCTTGTTCCTTGGATTGATCTCTCTGGGGTAAAGACAAGGGTTTAATTTGAGGGCAATCAGATGCTAATTTTTAAGACATTTCTTGTTTATCTATGGTAATTCACTGCAAGGGAAATTTCAGTGGTACAAGGCAAGCAGGAAAACAAAGCAGTTTGGTTCAAGTTTCACTCACACTCTGAATGGGGACTGTGCTGCATATGTAAATCAGATCTGTAGTCTAAAAGAAGCTGGAGGGCTTTGAAAGGCTCTAAATGCATGGGTGTTTTACTGACCCTGCATCCTTCCCACAGCCCTGCCGACTAACAGGACATAGCCCGGCCCCTGCCACTGTTCTCTAATCTATCTCCAGTCTTGCTCTATTTCTTTGTGTCTGCGAGGGGACAGAGACATGTCTGTCCTCCTGTTCAAGTCTGCCCCCTTTATCCCTGTCTGGCAGCTATGCCAAGCAAGAACAGGGCCACTGGAGACTTACCATTCAAAAACCAGCCCTGCCTTGGGGTGACAGTAGGTACAGCTACTCTTCAGAAAAACAAGGAGTTCTTTCAAAAGCAAAGGTAGAGAAAAAGTGTTTCTTACAGCTTTATATGTTTTGATTTAACCTAAATGTCTGCAGCTCCTACTTCTCCTGTCCTTTTTCTATTACTCTTTCCACCCATCTCCCCAAGAATCGCATTCAAACAATGCTCTCCACTTTTTGTCCCCTGTTTGGCACGCTATCCAAAAACTACATAAGCACTGTCTAGCCAGCTCAGAATCGTCTGGTGTAAGGAAAAAGTATGTTTGGATATCTATCACGTCATCAGTATTTCTTTAACAGACAATTTCTGGGGAGCTTGCATCAGTCTCCTTTGAGATCTCATTAGCACCTTGAAAATCCTCAGTTGAAAAGAGCAGGAAAAACCTGAAACATTAAACTTCTCTACATATTTTTGTTCTGATTTGGACTGCTATTTGCCAATATTGTTTTACCAGTTACTAGTACTTGTTGCCCTGGAAAAGATCACAAGTGTTATCAAAGAGTTAAGACAGTAAGGTGTTATTGCTCCAAAAAAACCTGCTAAGTTATCTATTGCTAACAAAACAACTTATTTCTTTCAACTTTTCCTTTTGAAAACTCAGGGTGGGATCTGTTGTTCAAATAGGGATTAATTAATATTTTAAGAGCTTTCTGTACATTGATGTGGGTGCACATCTCATTGACCACTGGGATATATTGATACCCAGTCCTAACCCTTATTACATAAACAACTTAGTGATTTTGTAAATTATTTTTACTTCCCTAATGCAACAAAGCACTGTTTTCTGTTTGTCACTACAGATGCACATTGACATGAAGGCATAAGGTCTTTTTAAAAAAGTTGTGTATTACATTAAACTCTTCAGTATTTTGGTCATAGTGCTAGCGTCTTGCCATGTGAAAAATTGAGCTTTTATTTTATTATGGGGAGGAGATCCTCTATTTTACATTTCATTTGGCTTTCTGTTCTGTAGGTCAGATATTCTGAAAGAAGTATCAGAAGATTTATATTTGATACTCTAATATAGATTTACTGGTTGTATTATATTTAACGTTCTCAGAATGATTTTGGTACCACCATAAAATTTAAGATTCATAGAGAAAAAGTGCAAAAGGAGCCATTCTGTCATCTTCCCTGATCTGTGGATGCCTTATATTTAACCCAGGTACTAACATGTTGAGCTAAGTGCCATGCACTTGATTAATTAATATAATGCAGCAGCTCTTGTTACATCTTTCACAGAAATTTAGAGAAGTTATTCACCCCAACTCTCCCTTTCTAAAGCCCGTGGGTACTGTCATTACAGAGCATAGAACTCTCTACATCATCTTTGAAATGAACTAAACAGTAAAACTCTGACTGAAAGATATTTGCTCCCTTTCCCAGTCATTTTTATTGTTCTCTATTACATTATGAAGTATTCAAAAATCCCCATTACAGGAGGGGCATCAGAAACAACTAGTATAATCCAGCATACTTAAAAAAAATATCCCATATACAAATATCATCATATTTTCTTTCTTCTTTCTCACTGCTGTCTTTCTAGCCCTAGCAAGAGAAATTATGCTTTATAATTTTTTCTCTAAGTTCTGACTACAGCTATATCCTTTGTGGTCTATGATGTAGTTCACTCAAGAACCACTTGCTTCCGTGACTGCAAGGTGGTTTCCTGTTATCTATAAAAAATAATGCAACTAGGGGAGGTTTGTGATTAAAAAAAAAAAAAAAAAAAAAAAAAGGTTTATGTCCCCTTGGAATTAATTTCCAAGCATATGAAGGATAAAAAGACAGTCAGAAACTATCTACCTATTTTACCAAGGGAAAAACATGCTTGACCAGCATGCCTGTCTTGTACAATTAAATGATTTTCAGTGTGGATGATCAGTGAGCTATAGATAAAACTCGAGTTCAGTAAAGCTTTTGATATCACCTCCCTCAACATCCTCATTTAGAAGGTAATTTATGGACAGTATGATTGGACTCTTTTAGGTGGGTGTTGACTTGATGCCTAGTAATGAGTGGATAAATACTGTGTATCAAGCATAAATGGAGAAACCGCTGTTATTGAATAACTCTATCAACAGTCTGGATGATAAAATTCCTTAGAAAATGTAAAGAGAATGTGAAAGTTTAAACACAGCATTAAATGTGGAGGGTTGACTAGTGAGTGGCAGAACTTTGGTCGAGAAAATCCTAAGGGCTGTGTTAACAAGAATGTTACAAATTTCAATGAAAAGCACACATTTCCATACTGGAGGCAAAATAATAACAATAAAATTAGGTCTGGGCAGGGACAGCCATGGTTCACAGTGCTCTCATGGCCCTGATGAGTAGAAGTAAAGCCAAATGATTGCCATTTTGAAGTAATTTTTCTCCTCTGCTCAGCACCAGTGATACTGGAAGTTTTCTTCCAGTTTTGGGTTTTCTGTTCAAAAAAGCTGGTAAGAGATTGGCTGACAACAGCAGAAAGCTACCAAATGGTATGGGACCTGCCTGGAGAAGTTGATGGAGTTGGGATTCCTTAACCTAGGAGAAGGAAGCTAAGGTGAGGTCTAACAACCGCCTGCAGATAATTGCAGGCAGCTACAACAATGGTGGAGCCAAGTTCCTCTTATTGATGGCAGAAGGTATAAAGAGGCCAAAACCTACATTTTGGGATGTTTGCTAGTCGCAACATTAGGAAGGAGACTTTCCTTTGGAGGATTATACAACACTGGAACAGGTTCTGTCCTTTGAGGGGTTGGACTAGCCAGAAAAAACTACAGCTGACTTGACCTCATTCAGGAGATTGCTGTGCTTTGGACGGAAAGCTGGAGTAGATAACCTCCAGACATGCCTCCAATCAGGGTTCAATGATTCTGTGATACATATAGATGTGTTTCTCTGGATCCAAATATTATATATGAGCATTTGGACCTTGGTGTCATTTAACATTTTGTCAGTCATCCCATTAGAAGATTTCATGAACAGTATGTAGTTTGTAGTTTCAAACTGTTGCTGATAATTTTGAATGTTAGACCTCCTTGAGAAATGTCACTATGTTTCATTCTCTGATCAGTCATGATTTTTCAATGATTATTTGATGAATATTTCACTTGAGCTTAAGGAGCAATTTATTCTCTTGCCTACTTTGACCAGTAGCCTTGTATCAGTAGCCTACTTTGATGAGTAATATTTTCTTAGTACGTGGATCTGTATTTTTCTGAATTACTTCAGGTCTAGGTTATGTTATGTTTATTCATAAGTTTTGTCATGCATGGACATATATGTATATATATATATTTATATATATACATATATGTGTATTTGTGTATATATATGTATTTGTTAGTCCATTCCAGCTTTCTAAAATAAACGATAGTCAGAGATATTTAAAGATGAGATTGTTAGCAAAGAGTAGCTTCCAAAGTTTAGAAAAGAACAAGTGGTGTTTCTCCAATGAGATTAAATACACAGCCTAAGTCAAATTATTCATATTATTGCCATTAGCACAGGGTCTCAGTAACATCTATGCTTAGTGTTTCCTACTTGAATCTCTTAGTGACCCTCTTTGCATAAAAGTGAACTTTGGTTAGTTTTCTTAAGTGATACAATTAACCTCCTGCCTTTTTCAGCATCCAGGTAACCAGGGCTGCTCGGGAGGAGGGACATGCTTGCCTACACTCTTATCCTTCTCTGTGCTATCTAGGAATGAGATTGCAGGAGAGAAATGAATCACCTTGGCTTTTCTTTGTGCTCCAGAGCACGTTCTCTTCCCTCAACACCGATTCTGCCTTTGGGACTTAGGTAAAAACAAACCACATCCCCCTGCACTCTGCCCTGCCCTTGGTGCTGCCATGGAGTTTTTTGAAGGTGAGGCTCACTTTCCCCTTGATAAATATTTTAAAATATGTAAATATAATTGTCTGTATAAGTTAGTCCTGTGCAAACAATTGCCATAGGGAAGGAAAATACAGGGAAAGGCAAATGGAACAGAGTTAGCAGTAAACTGAGAGTTAGAGGCTTAAAAAATTTCTTTGCTCCTCCTAATTGTGTAGGTATAAACCTGAAATGTGAAAAGTTTTCTTTTTTTTTTTTTTTCCCAATCCAAGTTTTGACTTTATCCTGCTTAGTAGAGTACTTAGAAGGGTGAGTAGCATCATTGAAATGAAGCATGGAGAGTTAGTTCTATCTTTGTTTTTGTCTTAAAGTGAGAATCGCTCAATGAATAAAGCAATGAAGATTGTTGGTAAGAGCTGCAGAATTATGTCAGGACCAAGTTAGGTAGAAAGTACTTACAGGAACAAAGTCAATCACTACCACTCTGAACAACCATTTCTGTGTTTTCTGGGAATGCTCACCACTCAACATGTTTTTTTCCTTTTTTTCTTCTTTCTTAGAAGTCATGTCAAATCTGCTCTAAATAGAGGATATTCAGCTCCTTTGATGAATTTGGCAAGGATAAGTGAAGCTATCATTTCATTGACACTTTTTCAACTAATCACCCTCTTTGCTGAGCTGGTGGATTTTGAAGTTTCTGCCTAGCTAGTTAACTGAAAATATTTTGAAGTGTTCTTGCTCTTACTCTCATTTTATTTTTTCTACACGTTTTACTGTCCTGAGAAATAGGCCAACGGTGGGCACCAATGGCAAGCAAACCTCTGAAAACTGCTGAAAAGAAAGGTGCTGCTAAAGCTAGTGGATAATAAACTCAGCTGGCTTGTGTGGCTGCAACCTGTAGTTCTTCCAGTCAGGGAGTTCATTCATCTGGAGCTGGCTTGGACACTTTCTCATACCACCTCGCAGACAGAGCCCAGAATTTAGCTTTGATTAGAAGATGCCTTTGGTTGACTTAGCAGAAAGCTCCATATGGCAGCAGCCTTGAGAGTTTTTAGAACATGCTTTTGCTTGTCACTTGTGTTCCAGTAAATGTCAGCATAATTGAAATCCCCATGATCAATGTGTGTGCTTTTTTACAACTCTCCTTTTTTCATGCATAAATGCTTCCTGTTCTGCCTTCTAATCCTGCCCTGGAGATGCATAACAGTTCCTTATGAGTATTGTTTTTCACTATTTTCACTCTCATCTCAGTCCAAACTCTTTCAGCTGTGGTGAGCAGACTGTATTTGTAAACTTTTCCCTCTGAGATAATGTCCTCCTTCACACATGTTTGTGTATAAATGTAGTGCATCCTGCTACTTGAATGCTAACACGGCCAATTCCTCTGTTTACTGATACTGAAGTGGGGTATTCATGATCCGCTATTTCATTATTATTTATATGTAAGGATAAAGAGGGAAAAATATCCTGGATCTCCCTGTAGCTTTTATGATTCTGTGTTATAAGCATGGTGAGAAACCTAAATGAACTAATAAAAAAGGACTCTTACACACAAATGTTACTTAGCAGATCTGTGACAGAAGACATTGTCTTAGCAACTTCAGTAACTCCTAGTCCAGTCTCATGTAAAGATTGACCTTTTCCCTGACCTTAGGATGTTTTTTGCAAGATTGAGGATTTTATATTTTTGATATAATGTCTTATGATTCTCTCTCAAACATCATTTTTTACTGTTCTTTTGGATATTCTTTCCTATTCCCTATGGACTGTTGTAACGGGTTGGGTTTAATGAACAAGTTGAAACACCAGTTGTAGCTGGGATTCAGTTCACGAATTTGTTTTTGTGAGATATAAATGTATAAATTAGGAGAAAACATGGCAAAACAGGCCTACTCACTTCTAAATAATATAAAGATAGTTTATTGTTACTAGGTAGAATTAACAGGAAAAAACTACAGCAAGAAAGTAAAAAGAAAAAAAAAACACATTCCTTCTTCTGCCAATTCCCCTATGCTCCCTCCCCCCAGGGCTCCTCAGAGCCCTTAGACCTCCTCGCAGGTTTCTCAAGAGAGGGGACAAAGAAATTAACAAACATGGAATTTCTGGTCAGTATTAGAGTCCTTAAAAAGTTCTTCCACACTCCAGGAAGAGAAAGAGGTCCACTTTGCTTCTGTGTGGGTCCAGAACTGTCACCGCAATA